>VWZN01010415.1:6917-38582 GCA_013396955.1 Regulus satrapa | reverse complement strand
AAAAAAAAAAATAGAGAGAGAGAAAATGAAAAGGAAACGTTATTTAGAAGAAAAAGCATTTAAAAAGAATCACTTCTTCTCCTTAAGTAACGGCAGCAGAGTCTGAATCCTGCTCATCATTTCGAAGTGCTGACTCATTTACCACTCGAAATGAATTGAGGGCTGTTAAAGGGTTTATAGAAGATTTCATTAAATATGGATTGAGCCAGCTTAAGATGGAAATTGTTATAAAAGCTGGCACCGGCTCTGAGAGCCAAATGGTTCCGTTTATTACGGAGATATTTTACTGCTGCCTCTGGCCCGAGCCCCGCGGCAGCCGCGGAATGGCAACACAGAGCGGCGTGGGAACGGAGCTCTCATATTCCAGAGAGCTGTTGCATTCCAGAGTGGAATAGAACTGTCACATTCCAGAGTGGAATAGAACTGTCACATTCCAGAGTGGGAATGGAACTGTCACATTCCAGAGAGCGGCTGCATTCCAGAGTGGAATAGAACTGTCACATTCCAGAGTGGGAATGGAACTGTCACATTCCAGAGAGCGGCTGCATTCCAGAGTGCAATGGAACTCACATTCCAGAGTGGGAACAGAGCTCTTTTATTCCAGAGAGCGGCTGGATTCCAGAGTGGGAACAGAGGTGCTGCATTCTAGAGTGGGAAGGGAGCTGTCATGTTCCAGAGTGGGAACAGTTGCTGTATTCCAGAGTGGCAACAGAGCTGTTGAGTCCAGAGTGGGAATGCAGCTGTCACATTCCAGAGTGGGAACAGACTTGTGATATTCCAGGGTGGGAATGGAGCTGCCATGTCCAGAGTGGAAGCAGATCTGACCTGTCCAGTGCAGCCCTTTTCCTTGCAGGCCTGTTGTTGGTCCAAACCACAGGGCTGATGTCACCATATCCTAGAATCCCAGTATCCCAGAATCCCAGAATGGTTTGGGTTGGAAGGGACCTTAAAGCAAATTTCTCCCCTACCTTGGCCAGGGACACCTTCTACTGTCCCAAGTTTTTCCAAGCTCTTTCCCACCTCTGTCAGGATGGAGGCAGAGATGGAGATGAGCTTTCCTGTGCCACTCCAGCAGGAATGGGAAGGCCAAGCCAAGATCTCTGAGGTGATGTGAAGGATACAACAGACAGCCTGCAAACTGCATTTCTGGACAAAGCCTACTCTCTGTGCTGTATCTCACAGCAGCCCTGAGCCTCTCCTGGGCTTTGGGATCACCAGTAAAAGGGCTGGAGCATGAGGCAGTGCCCAGCTCCCAGTTTCCCTGGCACAGCAAGGAGTTAAGCTGTCTATGCCTTCACCCTTTGCTGGACCCAACCCATCCTGCCTGTTCCCTGCACGTTCTGGCTGTTCCCAGAGCTCTGGCTCCAGGTAGGGGGATAGTAATGTGTGAATGAAAGGGTTTGTCAGCATCAGGACAACATTTATGTCCCCCCAGGCGAAGCACAGATGTGTTTGCACTCCAACACGATCCCAACAATTAAAACAACTGTACCTGCATTTATCATATTGATGGGATGGAACACGCTTGGCTGCACCAAGGCTATTCCAGTACATTATTCATGGGGTCTGATACATTACAACTGTTTTCATCTCACTTAATAAATGTGTATGGGGTGAGAGGGGCTGTGGGAAGACAAGGAGAAATGCCTGCAGAAGTAGGACAGTGTCTGTCCATCCACACTGCTGCAGTGATATTTATCTCATCCAGAGTATTTTGTTTCATTTCAAAGTGAGGAATTCAACAAGATGGAAATCTTCTGGCTCCAATATCCCACATTAGCATGAAGCTGTGACTTTGAGCCTCATGCAAACCACGGTGCAGAACTTGGCCTTGAAGGCTATTGTAGAATTTGGGAATATTTTGGGGTGGAAAGACCTTCAAGAAGATCAGAGCCACAACCACCACAAGCCATGGGACACTTGACCTGGAGATAGCTGTGGGAAAAGTGACTTTTTAATGCTGAGGACCTCTGACAGATGTCCAGAGTGTTTTCAGTGCCTGAGCCTTGAGAGCCGTGCCTGGAAATGCATACAGAAAGAAGACACTGATTTCCTGCCCACATCTGCTTATCTCTGACATTCCCAGGGGAATGGGGGAAAAACTCCAGCCAGACACTGAGAGGTGAGAAAGAAGCTGGGGGAGGACTCCCTGGTGGAAAAAAAAGCAGGCAGTGTCCCCTCCAGGCAGCAGGCAGGGGTGGCAGCTCCTCCGTAGGGTGAGGTGAGGAGGTGCCAGCCAGGCCTGGGGCCATGTGTAGAACCCATATGGAACCCTGTGGATGTTCAGAGGGGCAATGTCTCCTCAGGCTGGGCTGACACCTCTCTCCACATCCCACCTCCTGCCTACAGCCCCATCACTGAAGCTGCAGCTCTTTTCTTTCCAACTTGTGTCCCTATTTTTGGCTGGGGACAAGACTCATCACAAGCTGGTTGTGCTCACACCCTTGTAAAGCCAGCACTGGTTCAGCAGCACCTCTAAATGAACCCCTCACCCCCAAAATTAACCAAACCAGGTAAAACTATGCCAGAAAAGGGCTGAGGGTGGAAGCCCCATATTTTTGTTTCCTCCCCACAGGGAGTGGCTGATGAAAAGGGGCTGGGTTCATTACTGACAGCGCCAAACAATTAAGGATTCTCATGATTTGTTTCAGTTGAGGCAGTTATTTTTAAAACCAAGAACAAAATAAGTTTTCACTATTTCACCTTTGCTGAACCTTCCATCTCTTTACAGCAGGAAGAGACAAGCTGAGCTGGCTGAATTTTCTTTTATTGGAGTCTTTTGATTTTTCTTGGACATCTACCTGGAACATTAAATGCTCTTTTTCCTCCCTATAGTCCAGCTAGTGCAACAAAGTATGAGAATCCTTCAGCTTCTGTTATAGGAGAAAAACACCTTCACCTTGTGATAAGAAAGGACGAGGCACTTTTCCCCAGAAAAATACAAGAATTTACAAGTAACACGTTCAAAGATCCCCAAAACCTCAGCAGCAGCTCCCTGAATGAGGAGAGCAGCAGTTGCTGGGCTTTTGCTGCGGATGGAAATGCTCAATCATCAGCCCCTTTGGATAAAGAAAAGGAGAATTTGGACTCTATTTGCTCTCCTCATTCAGAAAGTGGTGATGAGATATCTGTTCGCTGTGCCCAGGGCTGTCACCAGAGCCAGGTGACGTGCCCAGGTCCCCTCTCTGTGTCTGACCTTCAGGGATGGTCCTGGATGCAGATGGAGCCTCCTGCATCCTGAGATGCTCATCCCACCCTGCGGGTCCCCAGCACTGCACTGGGAACACCCTGCTGGCATCTGCAGCGACAGATGCTGCAGCCACCAAAGGGGTTTCAAGGTTGCTGAAGGGTGGCAGCAATCCCTGCCAGGTTGGGTGAGATCTGCAGCGCAAGGACAAAGTCTCTGGAAGCTGCCAAATGTGCAGCAGCCTCACAGGGCAGGGGTGGGGTCTCTGGAGGGACTTTAAAGCTGTGTGGATGTGGCACCTGGGGACTTGGGTCAGTGGTGGCCTTGGCAGGGGGGGAACAGCTGGATTGGATGATGTTAAAGGTTTTGTCCAACCTGATTCTGTGACATGGGGCTGTGTCAGGAGGAAGGAATGGGGACCATCAGTGCATGCAGGGGAAGGGAGAAGCTGAGAGCCAGAGGGGACAAAGGCCTTGCATGACAGGAGAAGTGAATGTCCCTTATCGAAGTCCCACAGTCACCCCATCTCTGAGCCTGCACCAAGACCTTTCCTTGGAATCCCTTTAAAATTCAACCCTCAGGCCTTTCCTAAGAAATCCCTTTAAAGCACGAGGGGTCTAATAACAGATGTCTTCCCCATGACAGGCTTTAGGCCTTTCCCAGGCTGTTTTGGGAGGGAGTGGAAGTCCCGTGGCAGCAGTCAGCTCCTGGGATTGAACAAAATGTGGCACAAACCCCACTCTCAATATCTTGCCATTCCACGTGATCAATGTCTGGATGCTCTGCTCTGGGTTCAGTACAGCTGCTGGAGCCCATCCTGGCCCGGCCACATCCACCCCCTCTGGCCTCTGGCAATGCTCAGCTGGGAACAGACTGCCCAGGAGGGGAAATACTGGCCAGGCCCCAGAGAGGCCATAACATCCCTGACACCACTCATTCCCTCCTCCAAGCCTCCTCTTTCTTTGTATTTCACACTGAAGCCCAGCAATTCTCCTAGGAAATGGCCAGGAAAGAAACAATTTGGGCAAACCCTGTTTCAACTTTAGCTCAGCCTTCATTTCTCGGAAACCAGGCTCGTTGTTTTCTGTATTGTTCTTGTGTCTCTTTAAAGCTGTCCTGTCATTGATGAAGCAGAATAAACCCAGTCATTCTTCCTTTTTTATTTGTCTTAGATCCTGGTCTTTATTTATAGCCAGAGCCTGGAGCAGGAATGAGCAATCTCCAGCTCAGGGCTGTCCCTGCTCCCTTCTGTTAGCCTCATCCCATGGGAGGCAGCTCACAAAGCTTCCCTCACGGCTCAGCTCTTCTCTGGAGCCCTTCCAGCATTCACAGGGACAATTCCCTTTCATTTTTGTGGCAAAGAAGTTTTGGTTTTGCAAAATGGAACAAACCTGTCCTGGGAGAGCTAAAGGAGAGGGCGAATCCCTCTTGTTTGCTCCAGAGATTCTCTGAGTCCTGCTGGATCACTTGAAAATACCCAGGAAAATTCAAGAGGTTTCTAATTTTTGGGGGGTTCCTTTCTGAATGGCCAAGGAATGCATGGTCAGGCTCCTTGTTTCTCCCTGGGAAATGCCTCAGTGCTGGCTGATGGAAACACTGAATTGAGAATTGCAGGATTGGGTTAATTTTCATTCTGAGTGTTTAGGAATGAGGAAGAACGTTCCAGCCCTTTTTTTCCTGCAGCTTTTAGACCTAAAAATTTATTTCCTCCCTAACAAAAACTGAGTTTTTGCCCTAGACAGTGCCTGGGGGTGATAGGGCTTTGCAGAACATCCCAAACCTCCTGGGACCAGCAGAGCTGGATCCAGAGACCCATCTTTTACCCAGCCAGCAGTTCAGGACTGCTCTGTAATGAAGATTAAACTCCTACAAAGTTTTAGAGATGTCTTAGAATTTCCTCCAGGGCACATTAGGCAGAGAGGACCTGCAGAGCTCAGCTTTGATGTGGGAACAGTCACCTGGGGAGGCCGTTGGCTCCATCTACGAGTTTGGACAAGCAGCTCTCAGGAATAGTTTAGGTGGATTTGATGGCCTGGGGACAAGAGTCAGACTACAAGACATCCCCAGCCCCTGCCAGCTTGTACAGGTTACTCAGGAGCATCCCAAGAACTGAGCCCTGGGATAAAAAGTGCAAATAAAAGCAGCAAAGCTCCTTTAAAAACACACGGTGGACATTTAGGCTGAGAACGATGTTGGGGTTCAAGCCTCAGGGTTTTGATGTTGGGGCATTGGGAAGGATGTGGCAGGATGGTGCCCCCAGGACTGGTCACATTTACAGGAGTCCTGCCGGGGAATGGAAGGCTGCTGGATAAGAAACAGCAAATAAATGAAGTGTATGGGAATTAATCTGAGCAAATCCAGTTTGGGGCTTATTAGGCAATTGGTATGCAAGGAGAGGCTGCTCTTAAAGCACATTTAGCCCTGGGAGGAAATTTTTGATTCATCTCCGTCAAGGTGCCAGAATGTACCACCAAGGAAACTCTGTAAATAATCCCCAATAATTTGCCAGAGTGGCTTGGCTGTGGCCAGAAGCCCCCCAGGGGCCAGGGAGAAGCTCAATCCCCCCGGCCTGGCATTCCTGGCAAGCTGCTGAAATGCCAGAGACAGCAATTAATGTCAATTTCCACAGTCACTTCCTCGATGGACTCTGATCTGGATTGATCCACTGGCTCAATTTTGTTGTTGGGGATAGAATTTCTCATTTCAAGACATAAATCTTCCCTCACTTATCAATGCAAAGATTTGTACAGTTAATAGGCACTGGCAGTATCTCTAATTCCACATGCTGGGCCGGGAGACTATCTCAGGGCTAGGGAATGGCCTCCTCTGGAAGGAAAAAAAAATAGATTAGAAAAGGCAGGAGCACCAATATTTCTGCAGTTTATTGCCAGGATGAATTGAAGTCTTGGCCCTATTAAGCTGATAACAAACCCAGTTTCAGCAGGGCCAGGGTGTGCATGGAAATATCTTCAGGAATAACCTGTGATGGTTTGGGATCTTGATTTTCTATTATGTGGGGAAGCCAGGACCTCTGAGATTAGCAAAATCAGCCTTTGGGAGAATAAACAGTCTCAGATCCACCAAATTCTCCTTGGTCAAAGGGGAGGAGCCTTGAAAACTACTGTGGGAATTTCCCTCCATCCTCTACATTGTTATGGGAGAGGGGTTTATGTCCAGGTCTCCAAGACACCTCTTCGTGTGCGTGGGAGGGAGCAGCCAGCTTCCAACTCCTGCTTTCAAGAGCCTTGGAAGTGGCTGCAGGTCGGGAAGGGAAGGGGAAGGAGCTCGTTTGGCAGTGCAGGCAGCCAGAGGAACAACTGCTGCCATCTGCTCCTCTGCTCCGGCTGGAATTCCTGGGCGTGTCTGCAGGACACAGGCAATGCTTGGAGCCCGCCAGCCACAGATAATGGAAATGAAAATTGTCCTCTCTATGGTTTCCTTCTCTGCGCCAGCAGGGAATTCACAGGGTTTTCCCCCTCGTTCCTGCTCATGGCAGTTTGCAGGGCGCACACCATATTTGGGAACAGGTTTGGGCAATTTCAGACAAAATCTGGGATAGGCTGGAAGGTCCTTCATGGATTGTGGCAGTTTCCCTGCCTGTGATGCTGCCATGGCAATCCCACACTCCATCAATCACTGGGTCATGGAATGGTCTAGGTGGGAATGGACCTTGAAGCTCATGTCTCACTCCTTGCCATGGGAACCTTCCACTGTCCCAGATAGCTCCCAACTGCATCTAGCCTGGCCTTGAACACTTCCAGGGATGGGACATCCACACCTCCTCTGAGCAGCCTGTTCCAAAAAAGGTTTTTTCAAACACCACCAGGAATCAGAAAACAGTGAAATTCTGGGGCTCATTGGAGCCACATCTCCAAATATCTGATCCAAAGTGCTGTGTTTCATGGCAGAGAACTGAAGAGAACCAAATCCACCAGGAAAATAGCTCAGGCTTGGTTTGCTCAACACAGCAAAGCAGTGGCTGGTGGTGAAGGTGTCCCAGAAAGAGCTGAACAGGTCAGGAGTTTTATTCCTAATTCCCTCTCTGGCAAACTTAGGGATGATGTGCAGGATGGTCAGGATGTGTGGATATCCACTTCTTTTTGTTATAGAGGTAACAAAAGCTGTTTTGAGTGAGAACAACTGTGATATTTTGATACTTTTGTGCTGGAAGAGGCAAAAGTACACATCCATTAAAAAATGGATGCTGTGGGCACCTTATCCCTGTGCTATATGTTATCAGGTTCCTTGTGGAGAGAGATGAAATGCCCCAAATTGACAGAAACCTGTTGTAATAGATGAAAATTTCACAGGTCTAGGAATAAATCCCTGGCAGCCATGGGAGGGCAAGATTAGATTTATCTGATAGTGATCTTCAAAAGATTTTGGCAGGGGAGTCACCACTGAGGGTGATACCCAAATCCTGGCCATCCTGACCAAAACACATGTGGGATGGACAAGGACACAGGACAATTAATTTCTTCCTTTCCGTGTAGGCTCTTGCTTTGACTTGAATTCTGAAAACCCTCCAGAAGGCAGGGGGGAAAGAAAGGCACCATTGCTGATAAGGCAGGTTCAAAGGGAAGCATGAAATTCGCATGGATGTGGAGCCAGAGCAGCCCAGCCTCAGCTCAAAACCAGCAAATGCCTGCAATATAGATTTCATTTAGATTGAAGGATTTGTTTAGTGTGCATATTAGAAAACACTGCCCTTATTAATTCTCTTCCTTTTGGGATCTTTCTCTGTTTGTTTGGGTGTTTTTTGAAGCGAACAATTTCAAAGTCAATTGAATCCTCGGGGAAGGTGTTGGCTTGACAGGTTTTAAGCTCAAATTTCTTCATTTACATGCAGAGATAGCACAAGATTGGGAAGGGTAAACTTTCCATCTGCTCTAATAGGCATGGGCTGGGAATACGAGGAAGGAAAAGTGCATCTGTAGGTCTTCAAATTTTACTAGGGATGTAAGCCATGGATCAGGCACCACCAAATTCAGTCTATTTGGAGTTTTCTTAAAATAAACAGCACCTGGACTCAGGTGAATGGAAATACATCTCCTGTCTATGTTTTATTTCCATTTTCTGTGAGTTTTCAAACACACAAGCAAAATGGGGTTGAATTCTGATATAAGGACCCAAAAGGTGCTTGTGATGCCTGTCCCAGTAGGATTTTCCAACACCCCAGTTGGGCAGAGCTCTTTTCTGTGGGCAATGGGGCACCGTGCCTGCTCCAGGAGTTGGATGGAACCCAGCACATCTCATTTCACCTCATGTAGGTCAGCCCAGCACCAGCAGATGGGCTTGTCATGGAGCTGGACTCTAATTCCATCATCCCTTTGATCCAGACACACCCTGGGAGGGTGGGGACACTGTGGCTCCAGCAGCCACTGGGGCAAGAGGTGTCAAAAATAAACTCCTTCCTCCATTAATATTTAAAGCTCCCCAGAACTTTGAGGGAGATTCATTGAGGGGTGATCCAAGGTATTGCAAATCAGGAAAAAAAAAAGGGAGAAAAAAATAGTGTGACAATTATCCCTGCCCATGGCAGGGTGTTGGATCTAGGAGATCTTTAAGAGGCCTTCCAGCCCAACCTTCCCATGATTCCATGATTTTTCATCTTTTTAACTAAAAAATGTGATTTTTAAATGTAGCGTTAAAAATGTATTTCAGAAGATGCTAAAATGAAATATCTCTAAATAACAACTTTCAGCCTCCTCCCCTCCACTCCCAATAACAAAAGCTGCTGAAAGCAGATGATATTTAGAGTCTTATTATGTTTTCTCCTTTCTCTCCCAGTGTGGGGGGTCCTTGGAGGTTCCTACACTGCAAGGAGAGTAAAGACCCTGCCCACCTGCTGTAATACACAGCCCAAACCTTAATTAAGAGTTTCAGATGCAGAAAATCCCTTTCAAGTATCATTTTTTGCTGAATTTGACCCTGCCCTGATGTTCTCCTGGCATCTTGTACGAACTGGGGTCATTAAGCTTGGAGCTGCCTTTGGGATTTAAGAGAGGAAAGTAAGGCCAAAGACACATTCCTTGCTTCCCCTTCTCTCCCTCCTTCCCACTGGTGTCCTCAGCCCCAGCAGGTTGCTCTCCAAGGAAGGGCTTTGGATATAAATAAATAAAAACCCCCTTGGGACACCCATGGCTGACAGTTCCAGTGCAGAGAAGCTCCCAAGTTCAGAGTTTAATGCAAAAGTCTGAAGTGACCACAATTTATTCCAAATTGCTTTGCTTGATCCGACGACCTCGGGAAATCATCGCCAGAGGAGCCTGGGATCGGTAGCTGGCGGGAAGGCAGCAGAGGCAGCTCTGCCAAAGGAGGGCTCGGCCAGCAATGACAAGGGTGAAGCAACGTTTGGGATTTTAAAGAGCCTTGCTGAGACATTTTCCTCTGGAGAAGCTCAGGGATCTGAAGCTCATGTGAGCAATTGGCATCAAGCATCCCACAGGATTGGGCTCCTCTGGCCATTCTTGCCCCATGGCATCTGCCAGGCAGATGGGTGCCAGGGATGGGGAAATTTGGGTTGAACTCCCTGGGTCCTTGCCCGGGGTGTTTTGGAGCTGAATTCCTTCCTTGCTGCTTCAGGGCACCAGCATTGGGAATAGCTGTGAGTGTCCAGTGGATTCACAGCACAGTGAGGCCCCTGAGGAAGGTTTTGTGAGCATTGCCTGGGATAGAAACCCAGCCATAACTAAGAGGACTAGAATCCTCAGAGCCAGCGCAGTCTGGGTTCTGACAGACACACACTGTGATGTACTGGGATGGTCCTGTGCCTAGCTGTGCCTCTGATAACCCACAGCTTGATGCTGGGAGTAGGGTCAGGGTTTATTCTCCTGCCTCTTATTTCACTCTTGGTTTTGCTAATTGAGTTCTGGAGAGGGCTAAGGTTGTCTTGACCTCAGCTGTGGCTCCAGGGACAAATCCTGTGTCTGTCTGGGCTGGGGTCTGTGATCTCTGCCTGGTCTCTTCACATTCAGGGCAGCCTTTTGCTTTTGCTAAATAATCCAAATGGATTTCAAACCCCCAAACCCTTGAAACAGCAATATTTAGGATTTCTGTGTATGCTGGCGAATGCTGGAAGTGGCAGCTTCTCTGAGACTGGATCAATTGACAGAAAAGCACTGATTTCTCTGAGCTCCCCAACCCTTCTGGGTCAATACAAAAAAATGAGACTCAAATGAAGCTGTGAATGGTTTCTGCAGAGCCTCCAAGTCCTGGCTTTGTGACAGGATTGAAAACAGGAGTCATAGGGTTTCGGGAAACCTGACTCTCATTCCCAGTCATTTCTCATAACACCTTTCTTTTCCTGCCTTCTTCAATCACATCGATAGGACAATGACAGTCCTGCCAAGATCTGCACACAGATGGGGATGGAGCAGCATATCCCACTGGTCCCCAGGATGTGCTGGGATCTGGCAGGAACACATCCCAGAAACCTCCACCATATGAAATCAGAGCCTCCAAGGAGCCAGATGATTGAAGTCCTGGCAATTTTGGTGGGATTTGAGGGGGGGTAAACCCTTCTCTTGATCTAAAGCCACCAAGGTGAGTGGCATTCCCAGCTGGCATGAGGGAGCTTTGTTCCCACTGGCATGGCACTCATGGCCCTCACAGAAGTCATTATTCAGTCCATTTTTTTGTAGGAAAAAGATACAAATAAATAACTGCAATGGGTTTTATCTCTCAAATGCTCTGCAACCTGTTTGCAGAGGCACGGGAGAGCACAGGAGTGACGGACAGGGATTGAGCTGGGAAAGATGAACTCCAGAGAAGCAGGGAAGGGAGACTGGGGTGAGAGTTGGTGCTGAGTTCCACTGAGCTCTTCCTCTGTCTGTGCTTTCTTTGGAGTCCAAAAGAAGCTTGTCTAAGCTTAATGTTGGGACAATGCTCTCAGGCACAGGGTGGGCTTTTTGGGATTATCCTGGGCAGAGACAGGAGTTGGACTTCAATGATCTTTGCGATTCCTTTCCAACTCAAGAGATTCTGTGATTCCACAATTTTAATGTACTTATTTAACTTTTCTTCCAGAGCCAAATAGGAGCATTTTGGGGTCATTGTTTTCCCTACCTAAAAGTTACTTTTTCTCTCTGTTACCCAGATGAACATCAGCACGGCAAACAAAAAGCGCCATGGAATTGTGGAATTGTTTAGGTTGGAAAAGCCCTCAGAGATCAACTGTTAACCCAGCACTGTCAAGGCCACTGCTAAACCATATCCCCAGCTGCCACATCTGCACATCCTTTAGATCCTTCCAGAGAGTGGGATTCCAAAACTTCCCTGGGAAATCTGTGCCAGTGCTTGAAATCTTTGAAATCCCACTCTTCAGAAAAGTCCCCCCTCGTACCATACCAACTTCTTGCACCTTGAGAAAGCAGCAGGAGGCCTTCAAATCCCTGCCCACACCATCAAACCCCAGCTCTGAATCGCTCCCCTCCTCTCCTTCCCACATTCTGGCCCTGATGGGGATCTCGGATCTTTCCGAGGAGGCAGATGCTGGTGCCATTACCCCAGCCGTATCCCGCTCCACGGGAAGCCCATCATGACTCCAGTGCTATTCCTTACAGCATCCAGTGCTCTCCATCAGCATGGAAATCACTGCCTGGCTGCATTTAATGCCCAAATAAAGTGGCTCTTTCCCTGCTGGAGCCAGGCACTTTTCTCACAGTCAGATTTCCTCAAGCACATGTCCCAGGGTGCTCCAAGGAGCGCTACCGGAGGGGAGGATATTCCAGAGTCACCCGTGGGCCTCTCTCTAATTAGACTGAAATGGAGCCGTTTGATAAGGAAATGCCTTTCCCAGCATTAGGATTATGGCTGTGGAGAACAACACCAGCTGTGGAGCAACACCCGTCTCAGCCCAGCAAAGATCAGTGCTATGGCTAAATTACATCCTGGCCCAGGAACAGGGGGATTTTTGTCCCAGCACAGTCTTTAGATGAGGAAATCAACAGCAGGAAGTGTCTCTTAATTTGCTAATAACGGGAATGCGAGCGGCACGAGCGCTCCTGGTGACCCTGGTGGGATTGGGCAGGATTTGCGCAGTGCAGGAAGCGCAGCCGTTGGGTAGCAGATGGCACTTCCACATCTCCCATCAAAATGCAAAGTTCCTTAATGGATTTCTGACACAGAGCAGCACGGCAGGAACAGCTCAGGCTGGAAGCAAACGGAAGAAACAGCAATGAATGGCATCGGGAGGGACCAAGGGCTGCTCATCCCCGTGCCAAGGCATCCAAAGGCAGGACTGGGATGCAGCAGGGAAGAAGGTACTGTCAAGGGCAGACCTGACAGCTGCTCATTCCAAAGGCAATTCCCTTTATTGCCCATCGACTCAGACAGGGCTCCCTTATCTGGGGCAAGTGGCCGTCTCCGATGGGTGATAACGGGAGCGCTTTAGGACTGTGCAAAGAACAATTCTCCATTTGCCAGCTGACCTGGAATATCAAGGGAGAGGGGGGAAAAAAGATTATTGATCTAAAATAGCCCTCTTTTGGTCTATTGTATAACAGTTGGAAGGAGAAAAAAAAATCTCCGAGAGCTCCCAGTTCAATGAATGACAAGGGAGTGGAATTTATTATGCCAGTTCATTCCTTTCTGAATGAGGGCAGGTGTTTTTCAAATGAAACACTTTCCCCAAATGAGCAGAACAAAAAGGGATTAAAAACACAAAGGAAGATGTGGCTTTTCCAGCTGATGGAGATTTGTTTTAGGTATCCCTTAGCACTTTGTTTTAGAGGGCAGGGAAAACTTCCATGGACCTTTTTCTGAATGTCTCTTATTGGAATCCAGGATTTAAGGAGTTAATTCCCACTTTCCCTTTTCAAACTCCAGTTCATTTAATTTAATAGTAGAAAAATGAAGAGAGTGGCACATTATTGAGTTTACATGACAGTCCAAAGACATGAAAAGATGGGATTATGTGCTTTGGAGTAGCCTTATCATCCAAACTCCCGCGTGCTGGCAGGAGCAGGAGAAATTCTTCGCTCAGTCCTTAGCACTGCTTGTCAGAACGAGGATGGTTAATTAACATGACCTTTTTCACTTTAAAGGGAAACTCCAGAAAATTCCACCTCTCTTGCGTTTGTTTGTAAAGAAATTAAATAAACCCTAAAATACATTGATCACTGAAGGCATCAAAGGATATTCTTTTTCCTCACTACTCCATAGGTCAGAGGAAAAGAAGTGTGAAAAGAAAGTCTCTGGTAAACAGAGCTGCTATGCACTAAGTAAAGTACAAAATATCAAGTGTGGTCTCAAGTCCAACAGCCACAATTGTGATCATTTGCTTTCCACAAGCAAAGGGAGGGAGACCTTCAGAAAGTGTGAGCCCAAATTTAATGGAGGGCTGGAGAAAGGAGCTGGGAGCAGCTGGATCTGTAAACACCAGCTCATCCAGAAACCTCCAAATGTATGCAAAAAAGGGCAAAAAGCAGGAAAAAAATAGCCCTGGAGAACAACACCCGAGTGTAGCTTATGGACCATCCCTTTCCAGCCAAGGGAAAGAGAGAGGAACTTCTCAGCAGCATTGAGTCATCTCCAGGATCTTTCCCAACCATCCCTACTTCACAGCATCAGCCTCTTGATTTCTTCTTTCCAGAGAATAAAGCTGATATTCAAAGTTGCTGGCTCCAGGGTTGGGCTGGAAAAACAGCAATGTTCAGCCCCTCTCCAGGGAGGCTCCAAACAAATCCCTTTGTTAGGCACTGGCCGAGCGCAGGTATCGCTGCTCTGAGATGCAGCACTTTGTCTTTCCTTTATGTTTAATCTCATTTTTCCACTCCCATGGGTTGAAAACATTTCCTGCAAGAGTCTTTATGCAACAAAGAAAGATCCTCAATGTCAAAACTGGAGGAGTTTCAGGCATTGTTTCATGTGAGGATAAAGCTGGATGAGGCATTGGGAAGAGTCTGAAGAGCAGACAAGGAGCAAGGACACCCTGGGTGCCCCCGTCCCTCTTCCACCCAGGGAGCCACAGGGAACAATGGCCATGGAAAGCCCACATGTGTGATTCCAGCAGCACTTGGAGCTGCTGCTCCCATCCCAGGTGGCTGAATGCTCTATTTAACTCATTTCTAAATATACCTTGCCCAGCCAGCGTCTGGCGGCGGCTCCACTCCTGACCACAGGCAAGTTATATAAAATTGTCACCTCAGCTTCTCTCCTTCAGCTCAGCAGAGCCCAGGCAGCCTCTGTTGTCCTCCAGCTCTCATCTCAACTCATAAAAGTCAATAAAAACATTGAGAATGAGACCTGTGCATTTTTACCTTCCAGACAGGAGTAGATTTACTTGGAAATGCCCTCTTGGGTATCCCAAACCCCGACTCACCCTGAATTCCACCTTAGACTTATGTGCAAAAATAGGGCAAGGAAGACATCAACCACCTCAAAGGGGCACATTTTTACATTAAAATGTCGCTTCTTTCTGTTTGGTTTGCAGCTTTATTACCTCACTTCAGAACAGATGGAAATGGGAGCAGAGGAAAAATTTTTTATAAAGGTTTCACCCTTTTATCCCAGACTTACTGGGAATTCAGGAAGGCACAACATTGCTTTGTTCTGGCCTGAGTTAAACAATTTTTCCATGTTTTTTTATGAGACCTTCTCACTGTCAGCAGAGTCAGAAAAGGCTTTTGGAAGTGGTCAGGTCTTCTCAGCAGAGCAGCTGCTCTGGATCTCACTTGAGCATTCTGAACTGCTCCCACCATCCACACACATGAGGATATAAATGGAATAAACCATTTGGATCCTTTCTGATATTGTCAGGGATCACTTCAGCATCCCCATAACAACCACAACTAAACAATCAGATGGCCAGGGAATGAATCCTTATGTTCTGGGAAGTACAGACACTTCAGGGTCTGCAAAGCCCTGGCCAAAGCATCTCAAGGAACAGGATGTTCATCCTCTCCCTGAGCAGATTTGCACCAAGACTTCAAACTGATTGTCCAAGCAGGGTGTAAGAACCTCACTGGATTTGCTCGTGTCTGTTTTGTCTTGGTTTGTTTCTGGAGAGGTTGAAGGCAGCTATAGGAAGTCTTATCCAGAAAAGAGGAATTCTAACTCTGACTTGCCTAATGATGACAGTGCTCAGATCACGTGCAAGAGCTCATGCCATCTCAAATCCCACTTTTGTCTGTTTCCTTTACATTCCTATAGGCTTTGGAGGTACATGAACCATTGGAATGCTGTTGGATACTGGGAAGAAATCTTCCCTGTGAGGATGGGCAGGCCCTGGCCCAGGGTGCCCAGGGCAGCTCTGGCTGCCCCTGGATCCCTGAAAGTGCCCAAGGCCAGATTGGACAGGGCTTGGAGCAACCTGGGACAGTGGAAGGGGATGGAGGATGGGACTGGATGGGCTTTAAGGTCCCTTTCAACCCAAGCCCTTCTTCAATTCCATGGTTTTATAAAATACTGCTCTAGTATGAAAACATTCTCACCTGACTCTTGAATGCTTAAAGACAGATTTGATTTTAAAAAGGTGCTCTCCATTCCATTCCATTCCATTCCATTCCATTCGATTCCATTCCATTCCATTTATTCAACAAGCTCTGCTCATTGACTTTTCCCCCAAAACTCCAGAGCAGATATTGAGGAGCTGCCGCAGACAGGTTGTTTAGGGCCCATTGGAGATTCCTGAGTGAGTTTTTCCACATGTGGGATCTTCTGGACTGGATATGAACGACTCCTCGGATCAGCTCTGCCCTGTCAGCAGCAGTTGGCTTCACAGCCTGTGCCAGTCCCTGCCATCAGCTGCATCCAGGTGGATGAGCTGAAGGTTTTCCAGCTCATGGGACACAAGCTGTAGCCAGAGCCTTGGGCCAGAGGGAAAAGAGACCATGAAAGACAATGACTGATTTATCTAGAACCAGGGGAGAAAGGGGCAAGGAGAGGAGGGTGTGGCAATGGTCACCAAGGAGCTGGGAAAGAGGAAAAATGTGGATTTTAATGCTTTTCAGGAGAGGAATTCAGCACAGTGGGGTCAGGGACAAAGGGCTGGAGGCTGTATCTGAGAGTGCACTCAGATTCAGGCTTTGTTTCTGAGAGTCCAGCCGATCTGGGTCCGTGGATTATTCCTCCCTCATCTCCTCAATCCATGACCATACCTTTCATGAACCTGGGTCTCATGTGCTCTCCTGTGCTGCTGAACCCTGCAGGGCATCCTGATGTGAAGAAGTGCTTCCATGGTTCTTCAGAACCTTCAGAAGAGAACTGGCATAATTAGTCTTAATTTATCCTCAGTAATTGCCTGCGGCATCCGTCAGCAAAGAGGGGGTTGGAAATGCAGGAGGAGAGATCCTTTATTTTTCATTATTTATTTTCCTTGACACAGAACAGTTTTCTTTCTGCAGGGAAGCTACTCAGCCAAACTCATGCAATAAATAAACAACACCAAAAGTTTCTGGGGAACATCCTGATTTGATTAATTTTGCCACAAGGAACTTCTAAGTTGAAAAAAACCCCTCCAAATCTACAACCACCAAAGTAATTTTCATTTTTAAGTTGTCATTCTTTGCATTTTTCACTGAGCTCTTCCTACGTTGGGAAGAGCAAGGAATGCTCTTGAGTGGATCAGCTGTTATTGGACCCCAGAAAAACTCTCCCCCACCCACACTCAGCAAAGAACTCGTGGATCTCCCTCCCCCCAGATCCTTGCTGCAATTGGAACATGTTAAAAATGTGGATGCACCCAGGAAAGCCAGATGGGGACTGGTGGTTGTTAACTGGGAGCAGGGAATAAGATTCCCCCTCCAGTTCCAGAGATGTTCCTCACAGGATTACAGCTCCCTATTTTTTAATTTACAGCTTTTCCCTCTTGTAATGCTCATATTTTGGGACATGAAGTCATTGCTTGAAGCCTGAGATTCCTGGCTGAGTTTTTTCCACACGTGGGATCTTCTGGGCTGGATATAAACAGCTCCTCCTTGGATCAGCTCTGCCCCAAGCAGGGCTTCTTCTTGTGCTGTCCCCAGGCAGTATCCAGCTTCCTGCACTGCTCGTTGCCTTTGGATCTCAGGGAATTACTTTACAACATCTTCCCATCTGCTCCAGCCTGCAGATGCTCTCAGGAGAGCTGGTGCTGCCAGCTGGGTGTGTTGGGTGGTGATTGAAGGGCCCTCGGAGCTGGTGCTTCAATGATCTCTGTGACTCTTTCACGCCCCACAGTGAGCTGGGAAACAAAACATGGAGGAGTCCTGCAAAGGAGGAAGGGAACTGTGTGTCTGCATGGAGCTGCTAAATCCAGTTTGGATGGCAAGGTCTGAAATCCAGCAGTGCTAGGGCTTAGGTTTGCCCTAAACACATAGGAAAAGCTATGGGAAAGCATTTAGAAATATTTAAGCTCTGTCAAATCTGGCATTTTTATTTTCCCACAAAGCAGGCAGTGCAGAAGTTTTCCAGGGGATGAAGTGTTTCAGATGATCAGGAATTCCTGGGGCTCCATGGAGCCACATGAGATTCAGTGGAGCATCAGCCAACGTGACTCCGGGGGATAAAATCCCATCCCTTGGACACCACCACTCGCCGAGCCTTTGCACTTCACTGCTTTACTGCCGGCAAATCCTTTAAACTGCATAGGTTCCCATTTCAGTCGGGGCAGTTTCCAATTGCATTTCCAGCGGCAGGTGGGAGCTGCTGCCTGGGAGCTCCTGGTGCCAGCAGAGGTGGCACTGCCATCCCAGGGCTCCACAGGGCTGTCCCCGCTGCCCACACCCAAACCCAGCGAGCAGGGGTCACCTGCTCCTGCCCCAGCCCCAGGGGCTGGCTTAAGGTGGTGGAAATGCACCAATCTTTCACCTAAATTGGCTTTTTTCCCACATATTCTCTCTTTTTAACAGCTCCCACACACACAATCAACAGCCACACGGCTGTTGGGAAAAAAGTGCTAGAAATGACAGCAGAGTAACAGAAAAACTAAAACATTTTCACAGCCTTGTCTGCTGGTTTTAAGTGCATTTCACCACAGCTCAAAATTACATTATTTAGTATCAATTATCCTTCGATTGAAGCTTGGAGAGGTGGCAAGGCGAGCGTTTTTATCTCATTAGCATGTCTTGCCTGCTAACCATTTGCTGTATTCCCTCCCTTTGATCCTGTCTTTGATTATATTGTGTGACAAAAGCCCGTGTAATCTACCATTATTTCCATTAAGAGCAGAGCTGCCCTCCTCTTTGACAAGGCAATTTATTCTCATTGCGGCGCCTTTGTGCGGCCTGGCCAGGTTGCCGCCCTCTTCCCGCCCTGGCGGGGTGGGATTGGCAGGTGTTGATCCAGCCCGGGTGACATCGGGACCGTGGAGTGTCATCAAGCAGGGCTGCAAATATTGACATTTTAATGGCAAGAGGGAGGGAAGGAGCCGCTGCCCGAGGTGGCACAGCTTGAGCGGTTCTGCCCTCTGCCCCCGAGAGAGGCGGGGGATGAAGATGCAGGAAAAGGTCCTTGAGGAGGTGAGATCCATAAACGACCTGTGAACATGAACAACTTGTTTTTGAGCCCTGAACGAGCTGTATCTGCCCCTCAGCACCCATTTCTCGTGCCCTGCTTGGTGTCCAGACCCAAATCTGATTTACAGCGAGAATCCTGTGATCTTCGTCCATCTTTCCAAAGTCACTTTGAGAAGCCAAGTTATTTATTTAGAAATAGCCTTCTCACTGGCACTTTTTTTTCACACGATTTTGCAGCCACAAGCTGGTGCTGAAGCCAGAGTAGATCAGCCCAGCCCAAATTTAACAATCTATATCAGGCCTTATGAAATAATCAGGTATTATGAAACCAACTTGAATAATTTTGACCATTATTTGACTAATCCTGAGTTTTAAGAGTGGTGCTCCCATGGCTTTAAATTGGATGCCCACACAAGGCCACAGCCCAGCATTTTTCCAGGCAGATTAAGCAGCCCTGGATGCTTTCCCCCACCTCGTCCAAGCATAAACACCTATTTCTGCCCTCAAAAGAGATGCACTTAAAATAAACCTCTGGCGTCGTGAAAATATGACTCTGGCACTCCAAAAGAATAATCACGGTCCTTAACTTGAACACAGTGCACTGAGTGCTTATTATTTTCCCTTGCTCTTCTGGTCTAAAAAAGGCAGTGGGAAATGAGTCCTGCTTGGAGAATAAAGAGGGGTTTGGGAGGAATCAGTTATCCATGGAGTGTGGAAGAGGAGTGGGAATTAACTGTGATTGAAATGTCCTGTTGGAGACACAAGACATTCAGGCCCAGGTATCAATTGCTGCCTCCCCTCTTTCCTTTCCATTAAAATTTCTTCCTCTACCTTAAAATTAAAAGCAAATGAGTGGCCCAAGGTACTGAGCTTCCCTTCAAGGCTTGTGGGGCCTGACATCCCAGTGGGATTTGTCCTGAATTAACCCTGGGTCTTGGTGACCATGGAAGGGGTTTGTGTGTGTGGGTTCAAAGCTGGCTGCACTCCAAGATCCTCCTATGAGATTTTCTGGCCCTAAATTGGTGAGGCACGAGGTGTCCTCAGCACCTTTGTGGAGGTCAGGATGCACATAAAGGATCAGGAAATCATTCCATGTGAAGAGCATCCACCTGTGCCTCAGCTCAAACAGCTCAATCAGCTCATTCAGCTGATGGAATGGAAATATGATATGGTAAAATCCCAGAGTCTCCAGCATTAAAACCTGCAGCATATGAATTTTATCATTTAAAATGCTCTGATTTAAAAAAAAAAAAAAAGTTTAAAATTAATTTTCAGGTGACTTCCACAGACTGATTTGTCTCAGCAAAGTTCAGATCTGATTTAATTTATGAGATAAACTAAGTGCAAACTCTGCCTATTTATGGCATTTTCTCACGTTTCAGGGAGATCCTCAACACCATAAAATAGTCCTAAAAGAGGGCTATGGAGTAACTTTGAGCTGCAAAGTCCAGCTGTATGGAACAAACCCGGGAACAAGACCTTAGTGCAGGACAAAACCCTCCAGTCCTGTGCCCAGTATGGATGAGACCAAATTCCTTGGAGAATCCTGCTGAGGAAAGGAGGCACCTGCTCTTTTTCACAGGAAAAAGCCTTGTCCTGCTGCTTTGGAACTCAGTGTGGCAGCATTTTTTTTGTCTGAACATGGAGGTTTAGTGAACATGAGAGAATTTAAAGCACAAAAGCTTTTCTAGACCAAATTGCAGAAGAGTTTTGTAGAGAAAAAAAAAGTTCACCATTCTCCTCATTTTTTAGGGGGTAAAATATTTTTTTAAAAACATTAGAAATAGACAAGTGAAAAAGCCAGAAGAAGGATTTTTGGTCAGAGAAGTGTCCACGTGGGGGTTTCCAGGCCCGTGTGTGTAAAGAAGCCGTTTGGAGAACAGTTGGACTGTGGCCCCAGAGCTCCTCAGCTCTGGAGGAGGAGTCCCTGCCTGGAACTCAGCACTGGGAGGCAGAAGGTCAGGTTCCATTATCCCCAAATCCCTCTGGATTTCCAAATCTATGCATGTTAACTGCTTCTTTTTCTCTTGCTTTTATTAATTCATAAATAAATGAATGGAGGGGGTTGATTCTTCTACTTTTTCTTTTTCCTTTTTTTTCTTTCTTTTTTTTTTCTTTTTAATCTTTGAAGTGTTTTTGAAGAAAAATAATTGGCAAAGAACCTGTCCCTTTGCCCAGCAGCTCTGTGGATTCATTTAAGTTTTATAACTGCTATTTCTCTTAGAATAAATCTTTATTAAAAATGACTGTAATGACCCTCATCTGGACAGGAGCACTGTGACCCCAAATCCCACTCTTTCTGTTGAGAGATTTACCCTTTAAAACACAGAGATTCATCTCCAGGGAGACTCAAAAAGCTCAAAATCACCCCAAAGAGAAAACACCAAATAATGAACTTTTAGGAACACACTGCTGATCCTTACACTCTGGAAAACACCTCAATTTCCTCGGCAGTGGGAAGAAAAAGGAGTTTAAGATGGAAGAACCCAGCTCTTCCATCTCACTCTGCAGCTTCCAGCCACCCAAGAAGGTTGTGGGTCCTTGCTGAGATACTGAGGTGTTTCTGGAGTGGTGAAGGGAGGAAACATGGAGTGGAGGTGGTTGAGGAGATTGGGCTGGATGGCAGAGCCCAATGGGGGTGCTGAATTTCGCTCTTAGCACATGAGTAAATGAAGTAGCCTCCCATTAACAGTTCAATCATGGTTTTCAGCCAAAAAACTCAGTTCTCTCTCCCAAAAAAAGTCCCACAGGCAGAGGAGAGCCCAGACCTGCCAGTGGCTGCCTCCACGTCCCAATTTCTCCAAAATTGTTTGGCTCTATCTAATCCCATGAACTGCTTTTCTCCCTTCCCACCCACCCTCAGCTTGACCCAATGCCTGCCTGGAAAATCCTGCTCATGGGGGAAAGCAGAACTCCAGGAAAACCTGTTTCCATTCCCAGAGGAAGCACTTGATGATGACCCCATGATCTGTGCATTGTTTTTGTCACCAGCTGTAACTCTCAGGTCCATTGTCTGCTGCTCTGAGCAGGGACTGCACGAGCCAGGAGGAGGCTTCAGTGCTCTTCCAGAGTGAATTAAAGTGGAAACCCAGGTAACTGAGGGAGTTTTATTATCTGTGGAACAGACACTTCCAGGAGGGTTGTGGGAAATTAACTACTCCAGAGCTACACTTCACCTAATGTCCCCTCAAAACATCTGCACAGGTTTCGAAGTTATTGTGAATAACAGATCAGAACTCACCAAGTGACAAATTCCATATTTTCCTGTATGAAAATAGGATGCATTTGGCCCCTTTTCCAAATCTGAAATTCCTTCATGCTTTGAGGGATCTGCACTGTGGGATCTGTCGGATTACAGCCATGATTTTCCCACCTAGGATCCAGCAGCAAGCCAAATCTGTTTTTTCCAAGGTTTTTTCCACTCTTTAACCATTTTCTCTGGCCATTCCAGACCAATATTCCCACCACAGTGCAATGAGCAGAGTCCTGTGAAAGGTGCAGTGACCCCAGCAAGAAATCAAAGGGAAAACAAGAACAGAAAAATGAGCAGACAAAGATTGGAAGGCCACTGGTCCCCATTTGGGAAAACCCAAGAGCTTGAACAAAAAAATCCTCAGAAAAGTCAGGAAAATTGTATAATTTTTTTTTTGTTATTGTTTTTGTTGTTCCCAGACAACTTTTGCAGGTAAGAGAACCTAGAGACAGACCTCTCTGCTTTGCCTAGCACATTTTCATCCTCAGAAATGAATAATCTCCAGAGCTGACCACCAGCCATGGGGAAAAACGTCTCAGAAATACACACTGGGGGATTTATTGGAGTGAATTCCCAGAAAACAAAGAGTGGAAATTATTCAGGGCACCCCATTTTAGCCTGGCTGGGAGCAGAGGGGCTGCAGCAATTCCCCAGAACTGATCCCCAGAACTCCCCAGAACTTTTGGACCAGAGAAGTGGTGACAGAGCTTAAGGAAAAAAATCATCAAATTAAGGTGAGTAAAAACTTTAAGCAAAAAAATGGGAAAGAAAATCAGGAAAATGAAATAAAATGGAAATGTAAGCTAATGAAAGCTTCAATCATGAGGCAGCAGGAGTCACGGGAGGCTGTCACAGTGACAGCTCACATCATGCCTGAGCTGGCAAAGTTGTCCTCTGGAGAGTGGGACTGGGCGCAGTGGGGTGGGCTTGGGGTGCCTCGGGGTGGACGGCTTGATTTGCTCTGCTGCCCAAAGCTGGGCTCTGAACGTGGGTTTTTCCTCACCTGCCTCATTGCAACATCCTTAAGGAAGGAGAGAATTCCATGGCAAATTCAGGGCTGGTGTTTAGTACCTTTGACTCCTGCCTGGGGCTGCTTTCCCCCTTTATGGCAGAGCTTTGGAAGCAGCTGAAGTTTCCCCCTCGCTCCAGTGGGGTTCAATGGGCTGAGTTATCCCAAGAGGGGATACAAGGCTCCATGGATCCCCTCTGACACTAAAAACCATGGAAAAGCCTGTCTACCCTGACCCACTGAGATCCTCAGCAGTTCCATTTCCTCTCCCATCTGTCACACCTTTAAAAGCAGAGCTTTCACATCTCTTCTCATTCCAGTGCTTCAAAGGCAGCCCCAAGCATCTCCTTCACTTCCCAAACAGCATTCCAGGCTTCCAGCCTCTCCTGCCCAACACTAAAAGTAGCTGAATCAGTTGTAACAGAATCATGGATTGACCTGGTGCATCCCCAACAGGAGATCATCCTACACAGAGGAGCAGAAATCCCCTCCAAGCCCAGCTCTCCAGCTCCAAGCATCCCAAGCTGTTTTCTCCCCCTGTTTCCCAGCCCTCAGCTCTCCTGCACAGCTCATTGGCATGACCTTGGCTGGAACTCCTCCTTCCCAGTCCCTGATGGGTGTCTGCTCTGAAGATGAATCAGATTTTTAGGTCCCAATCAGCTCCTGTGGTTTAGGCAGAATGCATCCATCCCTCTTCCAGCCTATTAAGGGCTGGGATAAACCTCCAAGCTAATGCTGGCTGCAAATCCACCAGCGCTCAGGAGATGTCAGGCACCCAAATAATTTTTGTTGTTTGCTAATGAAAGAATTCCTTGGGAGGAGGAAAAAGGAGGAGAAGACGGTGCCAATAAAGACACTGAGCTCCAATTAAATGAGTTTCTCTGTCGGCCTGAATTTGTCTCCAGCTCCAAATTGCTCCAGCAAGGTCAGAGCAGGGTGGGAGTTGTGCATCATTCCAGGAGTTCAGCATCGTCCTCTCTCCAAGGACTGCAGACACCCCGAGGATGCTGAGGCACCTTGGTCTGGGGAGGAGAGAGCTCCACATGTGCCAGCCCAGTTCCCTCCTGGCACTTTTGGGATAAAAGCAAATAGAAGAGTGTAGGTTTCCCCCAAAAAAGAAATTTCCTGCTGAAAACTCCCGAAAACTTGGGGATAAGGAAGTCCTGGAACACCGTGTAAGATTTCACAGCTGGAATGCCACAATGTGAGTCCACAGAATCCCAGATTAGTTTGGATTGGAAAGGACCTTAAATCTTATCCTGTTCCTCTGCCAGGGACACTGTCCCTATCCCAGGTTGTTCCAAGCCTCATCCAACCTCTCCCACATGTAATGATTGTGTTTGGTCTCTGCTGCACAGGACCCCCTCCAAGGAGATCTGCTGCTCCTTCCCTCAACCAAAACCTTTTTCCATCAGGATAAATCTCCCAGGAGCCTTCCCTGAGATGCAGTTGGGAAATGAAGGCCCCCAAAGCCTTTGTGTGCTGAAGTGCTGCTCCAGCAGCATCAGAGGGGGCAACAAAACCCTCCCTGTTTTGCTTAGCCCGTATTTTGGGTTTTCACAACTTCTCCTGGGAAAAAAAACAAATGCTGGAGCCCTCCCCTGGCATCCTGATGAGCTACTGGTAAGGTTGGGATGGAATCCTGGTGGCACGTGAGGGATGGCAGCCAGGGCAGGATCCAACCAGCCCTGGATCCAGACAGGTGCACGAGAGATCCCTTACCTGAACTCCTCTGGAATCTGGCTGGCACCAAAATACACCTTAGGCCAGTTAAACCCCTCCTGTTTAGATGCCCAAATTCTTCCTTTGCAGGAATAGCATCCAGGAATGACTCTCTGGAGGGGAGATGTTTAATTAGCTGTGGCCTTCAAAGGGGCTGCAAACAGAGTGGCCTTTCCCCAGGAGAATAAATGAGAGATAAAGGGATAAAAAGTCATTGATTCCCTTCCAAGAGTGGAAAAGTTGGAAAAATATCAGCCCCCAAAGCCAATTGCAATCCAGTGCTGTGCCCAAGCCTGGTTCCATGGAGGGAATTTGCTTCCCTTCCTGCCCAGCTGCAGATGCAACTGCTCTAATAGGCTGTAACTTTCCTTTCCATTTGGAAGTAATGAGATATAATCTGGTTAATTCCAGTCTTTGAGCTCTTTTGGCGGCCTTTTTCTATTCCCTTTTTGGGTTTTTTCCTTTTTTTTTCTCTTTAAAGGAAAACTACATCACGAAGTGAAAGATTTTCTAATCACTGGCTCTAATTACAAAGCAGCGTAAATTGCCATAAACTTTTTGCTTCTTCTTTTTTTTATTTTTAATTTTTTTTTCAAAATTGCTTTAAATATAAAGAAGAATCACTAAAAATCCAGCGAGCAGCTGCAGATTGGAGTGGCTGCTGGAGGGAAGGCTGGGGAGAGATGGGAGGTGGGAGCTGAGGCTTGGAAGGAGCTTTTGTGGAAAACCAAAGAGGTGGAAATATCCTGAAGGAGATGAGATGGAGGTGTCCAGAATCCATGCCCAGAATTCCCATCCAAAGAGAGTGGCTTTTCTTGGGGATTAATTGGTCCCTAAGTGGGTATTTGTTAAGGTGCATCAATTTTTCAGGCTGGGAGAGTCCCCAAACCAGGCAGGATTTGCCTCAATCCTTGCAGGAAGCAACCTGGTGCCAAAAACTGGAAAAGTTTGGTGGAAACCCTCCCAATTTCCACCATCTCAGCAAACACCTTGGGACCTGGAAAGATGCTGGAGAGGTCTGGCCATCCAGAACTGGAGGATGTGCGTGGACCAGAGGGGCTGAGCCTGCTCAAGAGCCCTCATTGCAAACCCAGGTTGGGATCCTGCTGGAAAATATCCCAGTGCATCCAACACAGAGCCCTCACATTGCAAACCCATCTGGGAGGGTGGGGAGGCTTCATTAGCAGCAATCAATGGTTTCCATAGCTACAGATGGAGAGCAGGGAATCCATCACACGCTGTGTGGGGACAAAAAGGGGGGGAAAGGGAGAAAATCGTCACCCCTGTCCAGACATGGCCAAGGGGACACGGAGGTGGGAGAGGAGATAGGTACAGAAGGGATGAGGGATGGATCCAGAACATCCAGGCAGGGGTTTTTTTGCCTTATTCCTGATCTTTTTAACCTGTGGGATGTCTCCAGCAGGACTGGAGCATTTTGTCAGCCCGCAGGAATCCCCCAGCAGTTGGGGATGACATTTCATCCATTTCTAAGGGAAATGGATAAAATTTAGGCTTCAGCTCTTAGTACACAACCTCCACAGATAAACTTTTTAGGAGCAACCTGGAAAAATAAGTCTTGACTGACCTACCTTTCCCTAGAGAAAGGGAAAACTTGAAGGGCCAGCTCCTGGGATTCCTACCCAGGGAATTGGATGCTCTACATTGCTCAAGTGGCTGAATTACAAATCAGTCCAAGCTGGGGTCGTGCGGGGATTATTACACGCAGGCAGAGTTTTGGAGGGGTCATAAATCACCTGTTTCAGGTGTCAAGGTTTTCCTCAGAACAGGACCTTGTGTCCTTGCTGTCCAATTAACTTCCCTCTCCTCTCTTCGTGCTGCTGCAATTCATTGCTTGGTAAAGTCTGAGAGGGAGCTCAGATAAAATTCAGGCCGGGCAGCCCTTCCCACAGAAAGAAGCTGAATTAATTTAAGAGCTTAAACCCCACAGGCTGTGCCTGCAGCAGAGTGAGATGTTCTGCAGGAGATGTCCCCACAAAGGTTAAATGGCTTTAAAAAGAATTTGACAAATCGATGTGGAGTGAGAAAAACTCAAAAACTCCAGCCCAGAATGCTGGTGTGGCATTCAGCCAGGTTGCTTTTGCCTCCCTGCCTCAGCAGAGAGCTGGCTGAGACCTCAAATAATTCCTATAGGTGTCTGGAAGCTCTCGCTGCTCCCTCTGGAGAAACCTGGTGAAATATTCAGGGTAGGTGATGGAATGAATCTCTCCCAAAAATCAGCACCAGGTTGTGCATGTCTCTTCAGGCCCCCCTGAATCCAGGTCCCTGACCTCAAGGAAATATGAAAGAATTCCAGTTTGAGCAAAACACCTGCTTCAGTTTCAGAGAAAGCCAGAGGTTTTCAGCAATTGCTGATGTGTGGAGAGTGGGTGTTTCCTGAAAAAAAAAAAGCACATTTCCAGAGGGTTTTTTGTGCAGCCTCACTGCTGAACACATTTTTCTCCAGGTTTGGCCAAAAAGTCCTACTTATTTCAGAGAAAAATATGTTGTAATCTGTCCTTAATGAGCTCAATCCTTATCAGACACTGGAGAATCCACACTCACCTGTAATGTGACTCCACAAGATCCCAACACAAGTGACACATTGAGAATAATTCAGATTTTGGGGTCTGATGATGATTTTGGTGTCTGGGGATGATTTTGGGGACAGCTGCATCAATCCCAACTCCCCCCTCCACTCTCCAACAACATCCTGGGGCTGAAATCCTCTACATGCCAAAAAATGTCAGTGATGGGCTGGAAAAGATTTTATGGGTTTTTTTTTTCCCCACCCTACCCTGTCCTGCAAACTTCCCTTTGCAGGAACAACTCCCACAAAAACCCCCCACAGACAGACACCGGGGAGAAAAATATCATAACTCTCTCCTCCCCTGCTGTCAGAAAAACCCAGGGAAGGGTGGGCATTGAGCTGTTTGTGCCTTGTCTTTTCTCCAGGGGTGGGGATCCCCTGGAATTTGTCATCGGTACCTGCCAAGCAGCCCCGTGGGTACCACTTTTCTAGGAACATCCCGGGGTTGATGCTCAGCTCTGATGAATAGGGATGCCATGGGCACCTGGGAAGATGGAATATCACTGTCCATGAGATCCATGATGTCAATAGAAGTCATTTGGAATACCAGGTTTTTAAGTGGTGTGATTCTCATGGAGGTTTTCCAGTACCTAATCACCCACAGGGCCACCTGCACCAATGCCAAAGGGAATTCTGTGGCTCTTTGGATAAATAGGATTTGGGGAACAGGATTTTCTGTCATTTATAATTTGACAACTTCAGCCTCCTTGGCTGAGGGTTTGGGCTTGGGTTTCCCTGTTCTTTACCCTTTCTGCTGAACTTGAAGGAGTTTGACCTGAGGGAATGGCTGGAGATGTGCCACAGGAGGGTCAGGTTGGAGATCAGGAAAGGTTCTCCCCCCCAAGGGGGCTGGCACTGCCCAGTCTCCCCAGGGAATGAGACCAGCCCCGAGGCTGCCAGAGCTCCAGGAGCATTTGGATGGTGCTGCCAGGGACAGGGTGGGATTTTGAGGCATCCAGGAGTTGGACTATCCAGTGGACCCTGGTGGATCCTTTCCCACTCAGGACATTCCATGATGGTATAGACTCATCAAATTCTACTTTTCAGTTGCAAGCCTGGCCAAGAAAAGGACTGAAACTTCCAAACCATCAAGTTTTTGCTCAAAATTCCCAAAGCAAATTCCTCTTGATGTGCTCTGGATACAACCCCCTTGGTCAGGGTTTAAATCGCATTTTTCCAAGATTTCAGGAACACAAATTACAAGTCACAAAAAAAGGCTGGGATTGGTCCCTTTTCTGCTGCAAAAATGATCCCCCTGTGCTCAAAATCATTGAGTCTCAGGTGCCTCAGCAGTGATTGTGACATTCATTTAATCCTGTCTCTATAATTAGATTGATTTTCCAGGGAAGAACAGCAAATTGCATTGGAGGAAGCTATCACATTATTTTATTATGCTCCTGATTATTATTTTTTTTGGGTGCAGGTGAAGAAATAAAAATGAAGATGCACTCAGCAAATTTGGTGCAAACTCTTTTTTTAATTGTAGATTAATTAGTGAGAGTGACAGACTTACCTGGGCCTGAGGAGAAGAGCAAGTAAACATCCTACCCCTCCCAACCCCTGCTCCATCTGCATTGCAAACTATTCCTTCAAATCAGCTGTAAACAAGAGTGTCTGAAATTCCAACCTCTCAAATCTGTGCTTTTGCTCCAAATCAGAGTGAGAAACAGGAAACTCGGAGATTTGTGAAACTCCAAAAAGCTCCAATTTAGGCACTTACATGACACTGGGTGTTAAAAATGTGTGTTAATATCAAGCAGCATAATTCAATCCCACACTTAATGGAATATCTGAAGGGTGATGCAATTCCCTCTTTTTTTTTTTTTTTTTTTTGATGTTATCAGAGCAGAAGACGACATTGGAAATTATTTTTCACTCGTAAAGTGCCCAAATGGCTCCATCACTCCAAATCTGTGTCAAACTGCTCTTAAAGAAGCAAATTTCTCCTTTTTGAGCACTTGAGTCCACTTGGCACAAACCCCAATGCAAGTGTGGGTTCCTGCCCTGTGGTCAGGACAGAGACCTTGGTCCTAGAGAAAATATTCCGTAAAATGGTGGGCAAAGAATCTGAAATAAGTTGGAGCAGCCCATTCTGGCTGTTGAGTTGCCTGGGCCTCCCTGATGTGCTTGGAGCACCCTCCAGTTGGGATCTTGGATAAGCCCTCTGCATTCTGAAAGCCTTTTGAGAAGTTGAGAAGTTTGGGAGGTCAGCAGGGGAAGCGAAACGTGCCGTGAAACTCCTCCTAAAAAACCCTTTGGAAGGTTTTGGTGTCCTGAGGGTTTTCCTGCAGCTCATTCCTGCCATCCCGCATCACTTGGTCGCTCTCCTCCCGCGCGTCTCCCGGCGGAGGGTCCGGGACGTCGGGCTAATCCAAGCAGACAGCATGCATAATTCAGCTGGATTTGGGGAGGGGAGGAAGGGAAGGGGCAGGAGCAATCCCGTCCCTCCATGTGGCTGATTCCATCCCATCTCCTGCCGTGTCCCTAATTGGATGGCGCCCTTCGCTTCGCGTTAGGGATGCACACGGAGTGCCCGGAGAGGGATCCGGCCTCCATCCTGTCCGTGTTCCTCTCCACAGTCAGAGATAAGCAATTTAAGCATTTTAATGTGTTTAGGCTTTTTTCTGATGGACACAATGGCAGCCTGGGATTTAGGTTGGCTTTGGAGGGATGCTCCATGCCACAAAATATCCCCAGGGTGGGATTCTCCAGGAATGAGGCCAGTTTAAAATTGTCCATGTTTTTTGCATGGCTTTATTGTGAGTGTTCCACAAAACAAAAACCAATATCAGAAGCAAAAAATATTCCAGGCAGTGGAGAAGCCCATGGGGACATTAAAACACTCTTGGGATTTTTTTTTCCTTTTTCAAGTTAAATTTTACAGAATAGTCCATAAAATGGTGACATTTTTAACCATTTTTGCTCATTGCTTTGAACTTCCCAGCCTTGTCTTCGCAGGCACCAAGGCCCAGAAGGGCCAGGAGATGTAGTTTAATGAGACAAGTTTTAAAGGTCACTCTGTGTAATAAATCTGTGCTTTTTAATATTTAAACTTGTAAGGCATTTAAACCTTTAGGCTCCTGGGATTTGCTCCACCAGATCCAACTAGATCCATCAAACTCAGCAAGCCTTTTGCCTCTGGGAATATTGGATTTCTTCTGCTTGAGATGAAGAGGGTCACTTTATCCAAGTCCATTCATCTGTCATAACTCAGGTACTTTTAAATCCTTTAAATCTCTTGGGATGCTGGATTAGGTGTGGAGGAAATCTTACTAAGTTCAAGTTCATGGAGCTCCATTCCTCTCTTGTTTCAAGTTAAGAAGAATAAGAGAAGGTGGTGCCCCCCAAAAATGTGCCCCAAATCCTCTTCCCTGACCTTGGCCAAGCTCCCTGGTTCAGGTTTAGAGAGAGATACCGAGGAGGATCAAGGAAAAAGCCGGACAAGAACTCAGGTCTTTGCTGGAAAAGGGATGGATTTAGTAAATCTTCCCAGATTTGGCGGCAGATGAGGAGCACAGGTTGAGATTCACCCTCAGGTCGGGGCATTTTGGAGCTAATTTATTTAAATATCCCTAAATTACACCCCAGAACCCCCTTGGATGTTGCCAGCTGAGCCCCCCTCCCCTGGCCGAGGGCTCTGCCCTCACACGGTGTCAGAGTCGATGCCGTCAGCCCCCGATTGCTTTCCCAGCGCCGGGCATTAGGGCTGCTCCGCTCCGAGCGGGGAACGCGCTCACACGCTCGGAGCTGCTCCGCTGACTGGCAGATTCCCTTATTGATATTGCACTAGGAATTAGATATTATTAAACTGAATCATTGCCTCCCAATCAAACGGAGGCCAGAGGCACCGTGGATGGTCAGATGGTGAGTTTTGGATGGGTTTGCAAATCAGGCTTCCAGAAAATCTTCATTTTTAAAGCCAGTCTAGGNTTTTTTTTTTTTTTTTTTTTTTCACAAGATTAAGTTTTCCAGGTGTTCCCTGGTGCCCTAAACCCTCCTAAATCTTACCTGGAATATCCACATGGGAGGACAGAAGACACATCCCAAGCCTTAAGGAGAAGAGTCACTGAAAATCTACCCAAAAATGGTGTTTTAGAGAAAACACAGCGCCTTCCAGAGAGATGGACATGGGATCTGGAGCAGCAATCCTGGCAGGAGAGGGACAAGCCGAAAAGCCCTGAAGATCCAGAGGGTGGCAGGGAAGACCTTTGCTTTCCATCTTGTAAAGAGCTTCTGTTTATAGAAGGAAATTGGCCCCACTCCTGATTATTCCATTGCAGACCCATTATCCAAAGGCTCTGGATGCATTACAGAGCTTTACATTAATGCTCTGGTGATGGATGCGCTGTGCTGTGTGCAGGATCCGCTCCCCAAACTAACAGCAATTCCATTAGGAGGCTGGCTGGGAAATGAGGTCTTTCAAGATTTAAATCCTTAAATACCTTTTTTCTTTTTTTTTTCTTTTTTTTT
>VWZN01010414.1:66846-79274 GCA_013396955.1 Regulus satrapa | reverse complement strand
CAGAGCTGTGGGAGCTGCCAGAGGGGCACAGCTGGTTCCACCTCCCAGCCCCTTCCCACCCCACTCTGGGGCTCTCAGCTCACCGTGGGGGTTTTGGGGGGCACTGTGGCCACACAGCCTGGCTGCCCCCAGATCACTCACCCTCCACAGGGCAGCACCAGCCCCACTGCTGCCCACCCCAGCTGCCCCACAGGCAGGAGGAACTGCAGGGGTGTCCTGGCAGAACCTCATCCCTGTCCCCCCCTCACAGGGCACAGGGACAGACACCCGCTCACATCTCACTGGCACAGCCAGTGCCAAATCCAGGAGGATGGCACGTGGCACAGCCGTCCACCTGGGGTGGCTCTTGGCACCCTTCCCCTCCCCACGGCCCTGGGGTATTGCGGCACAGGGACCCTCTGGCCATGGCACAGGACTGAGGGGGAAGAGGGGAACAGGGGTTGTCCAGGTGGAGCAGGGAAAGTCACGGTGGGGAGGAATTTTGGAGCCAAGTCCAAGCCATGCACGGGCCCTGCAGAGCAGCAGGGTCAGACCCTCCCCAGCTGTGGCTCCGTGGAGGGAGATGCTGGTGCTGATGCTCAGTAAATCCACCTGGACTGTCCAGTCCCGACCCCTCTGCCCTCACCTAGAAATTACTGTCTTCATGATTTTAGAGAGACTGTACATGGAATTAAAAGATTTTGGCAGAAACCTACCTCTGAGCGCCCCATAACGACAGTGTGAAAATGGAGAAAAACATAAGATGAAGTGAAATGGCACAAACTCAAAAACACGACGGGAAATCAACAGAAAAGAAAACAAAAGCTGCACTCTAAAGAGCTGCAGGAAGACAGAGGGACCCAGTGGGCTCTGCAGGGTAGGAGAGGGTCAGGCAGCAGACCCTGGTGCCATCCCACGGGCAGCCTGGAACCCTCTGGATGCTGTGGGGTGGGAGAGGGTCAGGCAGCAGACCCTGGTGCCATCCCACAGGCAGCCTGAACCCCTCTGGAGGGACAGAGCCACAGTGAAGCCCTGGGAAAGGTCTTGTCCATGAAGACACTCGTGTTCCTTGGCTGCTCAGTGGGGCAGGTGCTGGCACACAAGCAGGAGCTCACGAAGGGGCAGCACTCAACTCTCTGCCCCAGCTCTGGGGATCAGCTGCCTCCCCATGCACTGGCCCAGGCCTGAGGTTGTCACCCGGATCCTTTATGACAGCTCTGGGTGTCCCCACTGCCATCCCAGGTGCCACAGGTGGCAAAGCAGGACAAAGTGTCCTCAGGTGACTCCGGCCATGCTGGGCCCTCATGCTGCTGTGGGGAGTGTGCTGTGACCCTTCCCTGTCACCCATCACCCTTGGGGTATCTCCTGGGCACAGCCTCCCCTCTGCAGGGCCAGGCTCTCCAGACCCCTGCAGTCAGGGGTGTCCTGGCCAGGGGACAGGGCGGCTCTCCCCGCCACCAGCCTGACACTCCCTGGCAGCAGAAGAGGGGCTGGGGCGGCCCAAACCTCTCCCCTCTCCACCCCGGGGACAGCAAAGGCTCGGGGGTGGCACGTACTGCAGCTCTCCTCGTCCGAGTTGTCCCCGCAGTCGTTGTCGTAGTCGCACTGCCAGCGGCCCGGCACACAGCGGTTGTTCTTGCAGCGGAACTGGTACGGCTCACAGGTGCGCTCGTCTGCGGGGGACAGCAGGGGCAGGGACGGGGTCAGCACTGCCCCAGGGGGGCACGGATGGGGATAGGACAGGGACAGGGTCAGCACTGCCCCAAGGGGGCACGGATGGGGATAGGACAGGGACAGGGTCAGCACTGCCCCAAGGGGGCACGGATGGGGATAGGACAGGGACAGGGTCAGCACTGCCCCAAGGGGGCACGGATGGGGATAGGACAGGGACAGGGTCAGCACTGCCCCAAGGGGGCACGGATGGGGATAGGACAGGGACAGGGTCAGCACTGCCCCAAGGGGGCACGGATGGGGATAGGACAGGGACAGGGTCAGCACTGCCCCAAGGGGGCACGGATGGGGATAGGACAGGGACAGGGTCAGCACTGCCCCAAGGGGGCACGGATGGGGATAGGACAGGGACAGGGTTCAGCACTGCCCCAAAGAGGGCAGGGATGGGACTGGGACAGGGGTCAGCACTGCCCCAGGGGGGCACAGATGGGACAGGGACGGGGTCAACACTGCCCCAGGGGGGCACGGATGGGACAGGGATGGGGTCAGCACTGCCCCAGGGGGGCACAGATGGGACAGGGATGGGGTCAGCACTGCCCCAAATCAAGGGAGGGACAGGACAGGGACAGGTGCCAACACTGCCCTGCAAGAAGGGTATGGAAGGGAAGGGACAGGGGTCAGCACTGCCCCGAACAAGGCGAAGGATGTGACAGGAACAGGTGTCAGCATCACCCCACACAAGGGGACAGCATGGGGACAGGGACCGGTGTCAGCACTGCCCTGCACCTCCCTCTGACCCTGCCGTGCCCATGCCACTTGGAAAAGGAGCAGCGGGAATGCCTGGGGCACCCCAGAGGAGACAGCCAGTGCCAGGCCAGCCTATCCCTCAGAGAACAGGGACACAATATGACACTGGCTTATCCCCAGAGCCCCTGCTCACCGCATTCCTCCTTGGGCTCATCGGATCCATCCCCACAGTCGTCCTCCCCGTCACACTTCCAGCGCGCTGGGATGCACCGGCCCGAGTCCTTGCACCGGAACTCGTCCACACCACAGGTCATCTGGGCTGCAGGGGACAAAGTGACACAGGCACGGGGCAGGGATCAGCACTGCTCAGCTGTGTGCTGCTCTCTGCAGGGCTGATGAACAGCCTGGAGCTGGGTGAGATCCCCCTCCTTCCAAGCAGTTCTCCAGGGAGAAGACAGGGGGAGGAGGATCCAAGCAGGACAAATCCAGGCAGAGCCACCAACACCATCAAGCACTGCCCACAGTGACTGTGGAGGGGGGATTGGGGTAAAACTGAGCAGGAACTGAGCAGGGAATGAGCAGAGACCAAGGAGGGACTGAGCAGGGTCTGAAGAGGGATCCAGGTAGAACTGGGCAAGGATGGAGCAGAGACAGAGCAGGGACCAAGTAGGGATCAAGAAGGGACTGAGCAGGGACCTGCCACCCCGCCAGCACACAGTTGCCCAGTGTGAGCATTTTACACGTGGCCAGAACCCCCTCTCCACACAGGCCCCTTACTGCAGTTGGCAGGTTCATCAGAGCCGTCCACGCAGTCGTTGTCACGGTCACAGACCCAGACACGGGGGATGCAGCGCTTGGTGATGGCACACTGGAACTGGTTGGGGGCACAGGTCACCTCCGCTGCAGGAGGGAGATGGGGTGTCAGGAAGGGCAGCAGGGCAGGCAGGGGCCAGCCACCCCTTTCCCCAGAAACCAGCCGTGGGGTTGAGGGGTGTGTGGATGCTCCAGGGATCACAAGGAGCTGGTGTGCTCAGTGGAGCAGAGCCATAAAATGGCCCCAGAAGACTCCAAGCTATGGGGGGACAGGGCAGAGGCCACCAGATCCCTCAGCTGGGCAACAGGCTCTGCCCAAATCCACTTCAAGGGATTTAAGGATTTCATTTCCACTAGGAAATGAAAGCACCCTATATAGGGGTGATAGGGACAGACAGCCTGCAGAGAGCAGGAGTATGGAGAAAGCCCTGGGACAACCCAGGGAGCCAAACACCCCAAGATACAGACCTGAGCCCCTCAGTCTGGCCCACGCTTGCCCCCACCTGACACCCTGAGCCCCCCACTCACGACAGTCCTTCTCGTCCTCGCCGTCCCCACAGTTGTCCTGCCCGTTGCAGCGGAAGATGCCGGGGATGCAGCGGTTGGTGTTGGTGCACTTGAACTGGCTGGGCAGGCAGACGTGGATGTCTGGGGAAGAGGTGACACGGTCAGAGGGTGACAGGCTGCAGCTCCACGCTGTGGGGGCCCGGGGGGGTCATGAAGGGACGCAGGGAACCCACCACAGTTGGCCTCATCCGAGTTGTCCTGGCAGTCGTTGTCGCCGTCGCAGATGAAGGCAGGGTTGGTGCAGATCCCCGTGGAGCACTGGAACTGCCCTGGCCTGCACTTAAACTCAGCTGTGGGGTAACACACAGGGCCACAGGTTTGCTCTGAGGAACTTTTCCAGGGCAAACCTCAACCTCAAACCCCCACTCCACCCCTCTGGGGTCCTCTGCAGGGACTCAGCAGCCCATTCTGGGCTCGGGCACTGCTCCGTCAGATAAGCCCAACACGGGGACAGGTGTGTCCCACTGCTCCCTGAACCCCATTATTGGACTGACTCTCCCCTCCACACACTGTCCCAACAGCCCAGGGGTGCTGGGGGGCTGGGTCACCCCCGGCACTCACGGCAATCCTCCGGCTCATCCGACCGGTCGCCGCAGTCGTCCTCGGTGTCGCATTTCCACCAGAAAGGGATGCACTTGTCATTCTTGCAGACAAACTGATAGAGAGAGGAGCTCGTGTGGTGGTTCAGGATGGGGAGGGGGACCCCAAAAGATTCAATCCCCAGCAAGCTCAGCCAAAGGCACTGATCCTGTGCTGTCCCCTCCAGGTATTCCCAAATCCCAACCCAAAACAAGGCCTTAACCCCACCCAAGGGACAAATTCAAACCTTAACCCAAACCCTGGGGTTTGAGGAGTGGGGCAGAACATTCCAGAGCTGGAGGGTCTCTAGCTCCTCTGGACACCCCCAAATATGAAGTGCCACAGGAGGGAGATGCTGCCTGCACCCACAGAAGACCGTGCTACATCCCAGCAGCCCCGGGGACACCATGGCAGGAGAGACAGGCGTGGGGAGTATCCAGGCAGGCAGGGACAGGCAGGGACAGGCAGGGACAGGCAGGGACAGGCAGGCAGGGGCTTACCTGGCTGGCTGTGCAGTTGGACACGCAGGTTTTGCCATCACTGCCCAGGTAGAAGTTGGTGGGACAGGCACACTTGTGCCCCCCACCCGGCGAGAGCAGGCAGAGGTTGCTGCAGCCACCATTGTTGGTCTTGCAGGGATGGTTGGGAACTGGGGAGAGCAGGGGGACAATGGTGACTCAGACCGAGCTGGGGACCCTCGGGGCGGCGTGGGAGCAGCAAGGCCCTCGTTACCCTGCTCCTGTCCCTTTTTTCCCAGGGTGGTTCCCCGTGCTCACCGTCGGGCTGGCGGTAGGGGTGGTAGATGTGGATGTCCATGGGCCGGTGCAAGGTGCTGATCAGCAGCGTCTTGTTGGCTCCCGTCGTCTTGTGGGCCCGGTTGATGGACTTGGTCTCCCAGTCGGTCCAGTAGATGAAATCCTCGAAGAGGGTGAGCGCGAAGATGTGTGGGATGTCCTGGCTCAGCACTGCGAGGGGAGCGGGCGCTCAGCGAGGGGCTGTGCCACGTTCCCCTCCCACAGGGCAGCAGTCACTTCCCTGCACGCAGAGGAGTGGCCAGAGCTGGGGACTGTCCCCAGCAGCCCCGATTCACACCCCAACGCCTGACCCACAGCCTGGAACCCTCCCCCAAGGCAGGCTGGCAGCTCTCACCCGTGTGCCGGTTGGAGCCGTCCAGGCTGGCGAATTCGATGTAGTCCTCGCGGGCATCGGCCCAGTAGATCCGGCTGTTGATGTAGTCGAGGGTGAGCCCGTTGGGCCACGTGATTTTGGTGTCCACGATGACGCTGCGGTTGGTGCCGTCCATGCCGATCTTCCCGATCAGAGAGTGGTCCCCCCAGTCCGTCCAGTACAGGTAGCTGGGGATGAAACAGAAGAGTAGGGAGAGGCTGAGTTGGAAATCACAGGAATTTCTGCCTGTGAGGGTGGGGAGGTCCTGGCACAGGTTGCCCGGAGAAGCTGCCCCAGTGGGAGTGGGATTTGGGAGACATTGGTGTGAGTTTTTGTGTGGTTTGGGTAAAATCTTGGGTGAAATTGGGGAAATTTTGGGGGGGGTTTGGTGAATTTTGGGTGAAATCTTGGGAGAAACTGTGGTGAATATTTAGTGAATATTGGGTGAATTTTGGGTGAATGATGGGTGGATATTGAGTGATGGGGCTTGGAGCAACCTGGGATAGTGGAAGGTGACTGCCCACAGCAGTGGGGTGAAACAAGATGGCCCTTAAGGTCCCTTCCATCCCAAACCACCCCGTGACTCTGTGATACACGGAGGTGCATGGGCACAGGGTAGGGAAAAGCATCCCAGTGTCCCAGAAGGCCAAAAGGGAAGGCTTCACCCCATCTCCCAACCGCTGGGACTACGTCAAGATGACCACAGCCCCCTGCCCAGGCAGGCCCGTGTCCCCCGGGCTCTCACCCGTTCTGCACGTCCACCACGAGCGCGCGGGGCTCGCGCAGGCCCGAGTTGACCAGCACGGTGCGGTACGCGCCGTTGAGCTTCGACACCTCGATGGTGTCCCGACCCTTGTCACACCAGTACAGGTTTCCTCCCACCCAGTCCACAGCCAGCCCGTCAGGGTTGCTGAGCCCCGTGCGGTGAAGGACCTGCCGGGAGGAATCAGAGGTGACAGGCCTGAGCAGAGGGAACCAAACCCTGATCTCTCAAGGGTGACAGCATCCCCCTTCCCAGCCCAGATCTTCTTCCTCACTCCCCTCTTGGGTTCAGACTGGATATTAGGAAGAAATTCCTCCCTGTGAGCGTGGGGAGGCCCTGGCACAGGATGCCCAGAGAAGCTGTGGTTGTCACATCCCTAGAAGTGTCCAAGGCCAGGTTTCATGGGGCTTGGAGCAACTTGAGATAGTGGAAGGTGTCCCTGTCCATGGCAGGGGAGTGGAACTGGATGAACTTTTAGATCCCTTCTGACCCAAATCATTCCACAACTCCAAGACTCTTCCCCCAACCTCCCTTGTCCCGCATTTCAGGGCAGTGTGGAGCCCACCCCTGCTCGGGGTGGGGCTGAAAACATTCCACAGCAGCTGGGGCTGTTTCCCAAAGCCCAGCCATGAGCCCACAGCGGGGCAGGAGGGGGGTGCCCCAGGGGCTGCCCCATGTCCTCACCTGGACGTTGCTGCCGTTGATGTGCATGCGGCGGATCATGCTGCCCTGCGTGGTGACATCTGTCCAGTAGATCATCTGCTCCCGGTAATCAAAATCCAGAGCCACGGCATTGTTCAGCCCCTGGAGAGGAGGGAGGGAGAAGCATTGCAGCAGCCTCAGTGGCTGGAATGGGCTCTGGGGGTTTGATAAGAGCCCACAGCCTCGCTGCCTGCTCCTCGCTCACAGTGACCTCCTGACATTTAGATGGATCTACCATTCCCCTAGGAAGCCAAGAGCCCAAACTCCTCAGCTGGCAGTTCCCGTGTCCTTCAGGAGCCACTCCACCCCCAAATCCCAGCCACATGGGGCTGGTGTCCCTCCTGCTCCCAGCTCACCCCGCACCTGCTTGAGCAGAGTGTAGTTGGAGCCGTCCAGGTTGAGCTTCCTCAGATAGTAGCGGTTGGCAAAGATGAGGAAAGGCTCTTCATCTGCACGGGGAAAGAGGGAAAAGTGGCACTGGAGCACTGCCGGGATGTGGGCAGAACCCTGCAGACGTGCCACCCTCCCAGCCCCACTTCCTCATGAGCTGGGGGCAGCCACTTCACCCTCCAGCGCCAGGAGCATCCCACGGTCACCAGGAACATCCCGGGCTCTGTGCCCACACCTGGCGCTCACCTGTGACAGCCTTGCAGCTGGTGGGGTTGTCAGGTCTGAGCTTGTAGCCCTCGGTGCAGAGGCACTTGTAGCTGCCCAGGGTGTTGATGCACTTCTGGCTGCAGGGGTAGGTGGTGGAGCACTCGTCGATGTCGATGCACGTCTTGCCGTCGTCCTTCAGCCGGAAGCCGGGACGGCATCTGCACTGCAGGAGCAACCCGGAGCTGTCAGACACCTCCAAGGCCCGCACGCCAGGAGGTGGCAGGTGCTGGGAGGTGACAAGTGTCACCGTGGGACACGCGGACTCAGCAAGGACAGATGAGATGAACAAACAGCGCCTGAAGCGCCCGTGTCACATCCCCGGCCCAGCTGGCACAGGACAGACACAACCCTCAAGTCTGCGGAGGAGGAAGGAGGAGGAACAGCAGGAGCTGTGCCAGGGGACGTTTAGGCTGGATATCAGGAAAAGGTTCTTCCCCCAGAGGGTGGTCAGGCACTGGTGGTTGGCACAGCCCCAAGGCTGCCAGAGCACCAGGAGCATTTGGACAACACTCTCAGGCACAGGGTGGGGTTGCTGCGGTCTCCTGTGCAGGGGCAGGAGTTGGACTTTTACAGTCATAGCAGGTCCCTTCCAGCTCAGGGCATTCTGTAATCCTGTGATCTCTGCAGCCAGCCCCCCACCCTGCGGCCCCCTACCTTGTACCCGATCTTGAGGTCCTCACACTCCTGGGAGCAGCCGCTCAGCTTCTTGTTGAGGCACTCGTTGATGAAGCAGTTGAGCTCGTCGGAGCCGTCGGCGCAGTCGTTGTTGTTGTCGCAGAGCAGTGCCTCGGAGATGCAATTCCCGTTCTTGCAGAGGAAGAAGGAGTCGTTGCACTTGTTTTCTGCAGAGAGGAGGTGACAGCGGTCAGTGGGGGGTGGCTGGGGCTCCGCTCTCTCCCCCACCAGGACCCCACCACGACCCCAGCGGGTACCTGGGCTGCTGCAGCGCGGGTTCTTGGGCGCCTCGTCCGAGTGGTCGTGGCAGTCGAACTCCCCGTCACACTCCCACTGCCGGTTGCTGAGACAGCGGCCGTTCTGACAGCGGAACTCGTGGGGGCCACAGGTGGGATACTCTGAGGGAGGGTGAGGGGCTCAGCCAGCATCCCACTTCCCTGAGCCTTCCACTGTGGAGCCACTCGGAGAGAGAGAGGCCCCATGGAGCCAAACCCTCCCGAGCTGCCGAGAGCGACAGGGACACCACAGAGCAGCTGGCCTGGGACAGGGCTGCTCTGCACACACACGGATCTCTCTGTGGGTTTGGATGTCTCTGTGGGTTTGGATGTCTCTGTGGGTTTGGATCTCTGTGTCAGGGCTGGGGGACTGCTCTCCAACAATCCCCTTCTGCTGCCTCTCCGGGCTCCTTCTCACCACACTCACACCAAACCCCTCTGGGGTGATGAAGACCCTCCCAGGATACTGTCCCAAAGCTCAGGAGGACCCAGCGTGGCTGCCAGGTCNTCGGAGCCGTCGCCGCAGTCGTCGTCGTGGTCGCAGACGAAGTGCTTGGGGATGCACTGCCGGTTCCCACACATGAACTCCCGCTCGTCACAGGTGTTGTTGTACACTGCAACGGGGCACCACNAGCAGCCGGCAGCGAGGGTCTCGTCGGCCCCGTCGGCGCAGTCCTTGTCCCCGTCGCAGAGCCAGCGCTCCGGCACGCACACGTAGGTGCCCGGGCACTGGAAGGATCCTGAGCTGCAGGTGGTCAGCCCTGGGGAAGGGAGGAGCAGGATGGAGTCCGGTCACCCCGCTGCTGGAGGCTCTGGGGAGCCCCATGATACAGAGCCCAGGCGAGCGGTGAGACCATGGGAAGGAGAAGGGATGGGCAGAGGAAGGAACAGGGATGCGGGAACATGGTGGTGGAGCAGGCAGGGACTGAGATGGGGAGAAGGGCTGGAGCAGACTCACGGCAGCGACTGTCCTCGTCAGAGCCGTCCCCGCAGTCATCAGCCCCATCACACACCCAGAGCTTGGAGATGCAGCGGTGGTTGTTGCACTCGAACTGCACGGGGTAGCAGAACTTGTCTGGGAGAGAAGAAGAGGAGATGGGGGGTCAGAGCGAGGTGATAAGGGGAGGAAACACCAGCAGAGCATGGCCAGGCTGGGCCAGCCGGGCTCCAGGAGCCCAGTGGGGTGTTGGGGGTACTGGTGTGGACCTGGGGAAGATCTCCAGCTCCTGAGAACTGTTTGGGGATTGTTCCAGGAGGTCAGAACTAAAACTGGAGCTGAAGGGAGCCATAACTGGTCCCATTCAAAAGGGCCACGGACAGTTGTGCATGTGCTGAGCAAATCAGCACAGAGGACATTTATACTGGTCACAGCTAAAAGTCCAAGAGTGTGGAGTAAAACCACAGAGGGGGAAGAATCAGGGGTCTGTCCTTGGAAAATGGAAGTCAGGGAGAGAAGAGGGTCCTGCCCACCCTCCAGCACCATCCCGTGCCCCGGCCCAAATTCTGACTGTCCTCACCCTGCCGCTCACTGCACTGGGTCTCATCTTCACCGTTCTCACAGTCATCCTCCTTGTCACAGGTCCAGGTCATGGGGATGCACCTCCCGCTCGGGCAGGCAAAGTAGTTGGATGGACATTTGGGCTTCCTCCCACCTACTTTGTGATAGAAACATCAGTGAGGACAACGGCACGGCCACGTCCTGCCTCCTCCCAGCCCAGACAGCCAGGATTCCTCCCCAAAATCCCCATCCAAATCTGGTCCTGTGTCCCAGATCCCTCCCTGCAGCACCATCTGTGCGGGAGCCACACAGGCAGAGGCCAACAGTCCCAGTGGGCAAACAAAGCATCCACAGCCCGAGCAGACCCCAGAGGAGCATCCCTGCCCCCAGAGGCCCCTCTGCCCTCCCGCTCTCACCGGGGCAGTTGCGCTCGTCCGAGTAATCGCCGCAGTCGTTGGCGCCGTCACACACCCAGCTGGGCGCGTAGCACAGGGACGTGTGCTCACACTTCTGGAACGTGGTGCCCTTCACCCCCAGCTTGAAGTAGCTGCTGCAGTCGGTGGCAGCTGAGAGGAATCACAGCAGGAGCCCCGGTGACACAGCAGGAACCACAGCAGAAGCCCCCACCTCGCACCGGGAGCTGCCCTGCTGCCGGAGCCCACCACACCCCACACACCCCCAGGTGTGCCCCACGCGTGCCCAGAGCTGCAGGGATCCGTTGGATGGTGGGATGCTGAGCATGGCACAGGGGGGCTGCAGGGGTGGGCTGGGGCTGCCTCATCCCACGGCTACAGGAGCAGGACCCTCAACCCTCCCCAGTGCCGCCCAAATCCCAAAGACCCAGGTCCCTGCTGCCGGCACCGAGGGCAGGAGCATCTCCAGAGCTGAGGAGGGGCCAGGGGCAGCAGCTGGGCACTCACTGCAGTTCATCTCGTCCGATGCATCCTCGCAGTCGATGAACTGGTTGCAGCGGCTGGAATTCCCGATGCAGGTCCCGTCCCGGCAGCGGAACTCGGTCGCGGCACAGCTGGTTTCTGCCAGGGGGAAGAAGCCCCCGCAGTCCATGAGGCAGGGTGGGGGGACCCCACGTGCACACCCGCCCCGTGGCACTCACCGGTGCTGTGGAAGGGCACCCACACCCTTGGGTGTGCACCCACACTGCCCACTGGTGCCTCCCAGCTCACGCTCTGCCTGGCAGCCTGAGCCCCTCTCCCTGGCACAACCATGCCTGGACAGGACTCTGAGAAGCTCCCAACCGCCCCTGACAGTTTGAAACCCAGCAGAGCTATCCTGCAGCCCTTGGTAATTCCTGGGAGCCATGGAAGCCACGAGGAGCAGTGACACTACACCCCGTGCCCCCTCCTGGCTGTCAAACCACTCTCCCTGGAAAGCTCTGGGCGCTGCGTGCCCATGCCCAGGAGTTTTTCCTCTCAGCTGTCACTCTGTAAGCTTCACAAAGCAGCACAAGCTTGACCTTGACTCTCCGTTAAGCCCTGGCTCTGCTCTGCTCCTGTCAAGCTGATGGTAACTCCTCCCTGAAGCCGCTGTCCCTGTCCCAGGCGGGGACAGAGCCCTGGCAGGGGCTGGCTGGGTGCCAGGCAGACACTCACTGTTACAGGGCACCTCGTCCGAGTTGTCCCCGCAGTTGTCCACGCCGTCGCACCAGTAGCGGCTGGCGACGCAGCGCCCGTTCATGCAGTGCAGGTACCCCTTCTTGCACTTGCGGCTGCCTGCCAGGGAGGAAGAAGAGGAAGAGGAAGAGGAGAAGGTGAGTAAAAGGAGGGCAAGCATCCCTGAGGGTCGCAGATCCCTGGGGACCTTCCAGCAGGGGAAGAAACCACAGAGCAGGATCAGGGAAGCGGCTCCCTCGTGCAGAGGGGTGAGGGCTGGTGTTTGGGGGTGCTGCAGACCCCACTGGCTCAGCTCCGGGTGTCCTGCTCTCCAGCCTGTCCCCAACACTGGAAAAGGTCCAGAGACCTTAAAGTCTGACTGGGTGCAGCCCTGGGAAGGCAGGAGGGACTGTGAGCACCTGAGGGATGGAAGGATACCCCAGAGTTGTGGTTCCCTTTGCTGAGCAACCCTGGCAGTGTCCAAGGCCAGGTTGGACAGGGCTTGGAGCAACCTGGGCTAGTGGAAGGTGACCCTACCCAAGGCAGGGGGTGAAATGAAGTAAACTTTAAGGTCCCTCCCAACCCAAACTGTTCCATGATTTCATGATCTTGAACATAGGAAAAAGGATTGATTTACTGAAGCACTGTGAATCCTGCCTTTGTCATCTTCCATCCTCTTCAGTTTTTGCCTCCATCGCCTTTAAGTTTTTATGTCAAATTTGAAG
>VWZN01010414.1:31399-45597 GCA_013396955.1 Regulus satrapa | reverse complement strand
GAGAAGGGGGCAGCTGGGGTGGGGGTACCCTCGTGGTGCTGCAGCTCCTGCCCCAGGAACCTGGAAAGGCTCGGGGCTCCATGGCCTGGCTGCCACAGTGGGGGATCCCAGAAGGGACCATCCCTTGGCAGGGCCAGCTCCAAGGGAGCTCAGGGAGACTCCAGGGAGAGTCCTGCACCCACAGCTCTGCTCAGCCAGGCACCAGAGCTCACCTGCTCTGAAGACGCTAATTATTCCTAACAAAGCAGAGCGGCTCAAAGACTTGATATAAACTTGTGGGAAAGGAAAGCAACCTTAGGGCAAACCCTCTGTCCCAGGCCTGGCACTGGAAAGATCCAAGGGCAGATGGGAACTGGCTGGGAGAGCTCTCCTGCCTTCCCTGGGGCTGCAGGACCTGACTCAGCCCTGCCAGCAGCTCTGGCTATGCCACACTTGGGTTCCAGCACCAGAGCAGCATTTTGGAAACTTTGCAAAGGATGCCAAGGTCTGGAACAACCCCTGCCAGGTTATTCCGGCAGCTCTCCCTGCTCCAGCACAGCCAAGGGAAATACAAGGCTGGGGGCTGCAGGATGGGCACAGCTTTGGCTCACGCCTACTGCCCTTGGGGCCTGGGCTCTGTCCTTCAGCATGTGCTGAGAATTGGTCCAAATTGCCAAAATGGGGTCCCTGCCAGGCTGCACCCCTGCCTCAGGTCTCGCCATCCCCTTGGGAGCACCGCGGGGCCGGATCCTCACCGTTGTCACAGCGCCAGTTGATGTTGATGCAGCGCCCGTTGTTGCAGGTGAACTGCGTCAGCGGGAAGCAGGTCGGGTAGGCTGCAGAGGAGGCAGAGGCACCGTCAGCACGGGGGACACCTCGTGTGCACCCCCACCCTCACAGCCCCAGGGAGCTCCCCATGCTCCCAGTGCTCCCAGTGCCCCCAGGGCTCCCAGTCCCAGCTCACCACACGAGGCAGACTCGTCAGAGCGGTCCCCGCAATCATCGTCCAGGTCACACGTCCAGGAGATGGGGATGCAGCGGCCACTGGCACAGGAGAACTGGTTGGGGGAGCAGGTCCGGGCTGGCCAGGAGGGACAGATGGAGTGTTAATAACCCACGGTACCCTGTTTTACCAGGGGAAGGTGGGGAACAACCCCCATGGCTCCTGTGAGGGCCAGATGCAAAGCCAAGGTGCAGGCAGATGTGAGACCCCAAAACCTCAGGCTGTGGCTCAGCACAGGCTCTCCTGCAACTCCCTGAGGACAAGGCAGGGGCCTCACCTGAGCAGGTGGAGTTGGACTCGTCCTCGTTGTTCCCGCAGTCGTTGTCCCCGTCGCAGAGCCAGCGGTTGGGAATGCAGCGGTTGTTCTTGCACTTGAAGCGGTCCGAAGGGCAGGTGTGCTGGTCTGTGGGGGGAAACCACACTCAGGACCTGCCCCTCATCCCTCCTCTGTGTCTAACAAAGAGAAAAACTGGGACAGAAAAGGGCTGGAGCTTCAAACTTGCGATCAGAATTTCAAACGATATTTTCCTCCTATACCTCCTCCTCTCCTCGAGTTGGAGAGGGGGACAGAGGGGTCCTGGCTACCCGACCCTGCCCCAACCACTGCCCCCACACCCCTCTTAGCCCAAATCCGGGTGAGCAGGAGGGGTCACGCACGGCAGAGCTCGGGGGCCTCGTCGCTGTTGTCCAGGCAGTCGTTGTCCCCGTCGCATTTCCAGCGCTCCTGGATGCAGCGGTTGTTCTTGCAGGCGAACTCCCCGGGCTGGCACTGCGGCGGGGGGATGTAGGACGGGTTGGCTGCCAAGGGGAAAGCACAGGCAGGGTTTTTAACCAGGAGACCAAGTGCAGCTTCACATGAGGAAAGAAAGTCCCCAGGAGGGTCCCAGGGCTGCTTACCCTGGCAGGTGACAGAGTCGGAGCTCAGGATCTGGTCCTCGGCACAGGCGCACTGACGGCCCCGGGGGGTGGCCAGGCACAGGCTGCTGCAGCCCCCGTTGTTGACACGGCATTTGTTGGAGCCCACTGCGGAGGCAAAGGGGTGAGGAGATGGCACCTCAGTGCCCACGGAGCCCTGCAGACCCTGGCCCCCTGGATTCCCTCAACAGCAGCCACAGCTGGAAGCCAGCTGGACATGCCAGGTGAGGCCACGGGGACCCCTCAGGGGTCACAGAGCCTGATGGAATTAGGGTGGGGAAAAGAGGCGAGGCTGGAAGGCTGCATGAGCAACAGGAAAGAAAAACAAGGAGCATGGGGGACAGCTAAAAAGGAAACAAAAAGAGGTGGGGGGCTGCTTAGGCAGCTCAGACTCGCCCCCCCAGCCCCAGCCCTCCGAGCCCAGCCCCTCGTGCCCTCACACCTTGCTGCTGCTGCGCGTCGTACATGCGGATCTCGAAGATGGGCGGGCGCTCGTTGCGGAGCAGGCTCACGGCCTTGGAGGCCTGGTCCAGCCGGTAGATGCTGCCGCTGCGGTACTCGGTCCAGAACAGAAAGTTGCTGTAGTGGCACAGCCCGAAGGCGTGGTTCAGCTCCGGGCCCTCGTACACGATCTGTGGGTGCGGGGAGGCGGAGAGGCTCCGTTAGCCGGGATGGGCATCCAGGGACAGGGACAGGGTGATGGAAAGGGAGAGGAGAGAGGCCACAGCTCTGCTGGCCCAGCGCTGTGTGATGAGTTCCAGGGCCACGGGACCCCCACTCGCCTTCCGCTCGGTGCCATTGAGATAAACCATCTCGATGCGGTCGTAGAAAGCATCCACCCAGTACAGGATCTTGGCTGGGATGTCCAGGCTCAGCCCATTGGGCCACAGGACAGTCTTGGAGGTGATGAAGATGTTGCGGTTGGAACCATCCATCCAGGCCCTCTCGATCTTGCCCCTCTTGCTGTCCTTGGGATCCTCCTCCCAGTCCGTCCAGTACATCCACCTGCCACGGACACTAAGCTGAGCCCTGGCCTGGCCACCACAGCTCATAACAAGACCCAACCACGTCCCCGTGGCCGTGGCCCCGCCAGCCAGCCCTGCCCACCCGGGCACCCGCACCCATTCAGGGGGTCCACCACGATGGCGCGGGGATGCGTCATCTTCCCCTCGATCAGCGTCTTCCGCGTCTGGGCGGCCTTTTCCAGCCGTGCCACACTGATGGTCTTCTTGGGACCATCATCCGTCCAGTACAGGTTGTTCCCCATCCAGTCCACGGCGATCCCCTCCACATTGTGGATGCCTTTGGGGGAAAAGCGGAGCGGGTTCATCATCAGCCGGGAGGTGAAAAGTGGAAGCAACGGCCCCAAACGGTGCCTGACCCAAACCGATGGGGACGAGGGATGCCCAGCCCCACGGGCACAGGCCGGGCCCCTCGCCACACACCGTCCTTCAGGATGGTCTCCCGCTCCGTGCCGTCGATCTTCTGGCGCCCGATGAGGTAGCTGGTGGTGTCGGCAAAGTAGATGAAGCCGGTCTCGGCGTGGAAGTCCAGAGCCCGGGGGTTCATGAGGTTCTCGATGGGGATCATGTGCTCATCCGGCACCTTGGCACCCATGTCCATCCCGCGGATGATGCCGGGGCGCCCCTTCCCGTACACCAGGAACAGCTCGTGCTCGGGCTCTGTGGAGAGACAGGGACAGCCGTGGCCACCAGCAGGGCTGGGGCAGTGCCAAGGGGGAGGCAAGTTGTGGGGTCACAGCGGCAAGCGGCCCCCGCAGAGAACACGGAGCCACGGCCCCTCACTCCGCCTACTCCCCCAGAAAGGCCAGCACTCACTTTTGCAGGACTTCCCGTCGCTGCCCAGGCTGAACCCGGAGCGGCACCGGCAGGTCCGGCTCTTGTGGCTGTTCCCGAGCAGGCAGATGTCCGAGCAGCCTCCCGGCTTCCCAAACTGATCCGGCTCGCAGGCGTGGCTCCGCACTGCAACACAGAGCGGGGCTGCAGCAGCCAGGGGCACAGCGAGCACAGCGGGGACAGGGACACGGGGCTGCTCCCACGGGTCCTCCCTGGGCTTTAGGGGCACTCGTTCCTCCCTGGAGCTCCCGGCCGGTCAGGGAAGGGCTGAGCACAGCACAGGACAGCACAGAGATGGGAAAGGACCTTCCCATGGGAAGAATCCCTGGGGAGAAGCCAGCATGTCCCAGCACACCACCACAGCCACAAGGCCACGCTGTCCCATCCTGCTGCACCGGCAGGACAAGCCCCGGGAGCAGGGACAGCCAGCACCACCCGGAGAGCCCCTTAATCACACTCCTTCCCCGCTCGGAAATCTCCTGATTAATTTTATATTCTGGAAAATGCCGAGCGGGCTGTAGACACTAAGAGGATTTTAAAGGAGTAAATTGATTAACTGCAGGAAGGTGCTGGGAGTGGAGCGGGCAGGCAGGGATGGATGCAGGGAGGGGTTGGTGCTTTCAACTCCCTGGAAATCTCTCGGTGCTTGGGAGCACCGGGGTGAACATGCTGGCACTGGGGACAGAGAGTAAGAGGGACCATAAATATTTTAAGATGACACATCTGCTCCCACATCTCTGTACTCTCCATGATCCATCAACCACTTGGTGCAGCTCTCACAGGAAGAGACACAGCACTAGCAGGAAAAGGGGGCATCCCAGTATGTTCAGCAGCCCCCAGGGGCCTGGGGAGCAGGAATCCCAGAATCCTTGAGGTTGGAAAAGACCTCCAAGATCACAGAGTCCAACCGGTGACCAGTCTCCACCTTGTCAACCTGACCAGAGCACTGACAGCCGCATCCAGTCATTCCTTGCACACCCCCAAGTGACTCCACCACCTCCTTGAGCAGACCCTTCCAATGCCTGAACACCCTTTCCGTGGAAAAATCCTTCCTGAAATCCCACCCGAGCCCCTGCGGGAGCTCTCCAGGGAGCTGTTACTCCCAAGCCAGGGTCCCACCTGTGGGCTGGCGCCGCTGGTGGTAGATGTGCAGCGCTCCGCCCTTGTCCACCCGCGTCACCACCTGGTACTCGGTGCTGTTGAAGCGGTTGACGCGGATGACGCTGGTTTTCTGCTGGGCGTTGGCGTTGTCCGAGTTGGTGGCGTACAGGTAGTTCTCGAAGACGGTCAGCCCGTACAGGTGCTCGATCTGGAAGGCACCAGGTGGGTGTCCACAAGGGATTTTGGAGTTGTGAGAGCCAGGCTCCGAGACGCGCAAAACCCCCGGTCCCACCCGATGGCTCTTGTGCATCAGCGTGGTCTTGTCGGTCAAGATCATCCTCGTGAGGACCCCGCTCGACCACGCTGGTCCATAAAGTGACAACTGCAGACCAGGACACCGAGCTCCCACAGCAAGCCTCTCCCCCAAAACCCACTCACCAGGATGCCCTGGATGATGGTGTGCCTGTTCTTGCCCTCGTAGTCCACCACCTCGATGTAGTCCAGGTAGGCATCAGCCCAGTACACCAGGCGGTTCACCAGGTCCAGGGTGATGCCGTGGGGGAAGACGATCTTGCTGTCCACCAGCTTGGTGCGGTTCTGCCCGTCCATGTCACAGCGCTCCACCTTGGGGATCTGCCCGTAGTCAGTGAAGAACACCTTGCTGTGAGGGAAGAGCAGAGGAGGGAGCTCAGAGCCAGGATGAGCTCTGGGAGAGGGAGGATATTGGATGTGTGGATCCCCACGGCGATGGCTGGGGTCTGGCACAGAGCTCCCGGGAGCTTCAGACGTGTTGGTGTCACTGGAGGAGGCCCACACACACACACACGGGGTTGTACATATAAAAACACAACCTGAGGCAGCTGCCTGTGCCTCTCAGAGCCGTCCTGCCCATGGCAGCAGCTCCCGGCATGGCGCTTCCCAACACAGCACAGCAGAGCCAGGGATCAGCACTGCCACCACAGAGCCCAAGGGACTTAACTCAGTCACCTGTGGGACTTGTCTGCACCAGCCCTGCTCGAGCCCGGAGTCTCTCCTCAGGATCCTCCGTGATATTTGTTTGTTTATATGAAATACTCCCGATTTTCCGCTCAATAACACCAGCTTTTTCCACCCGAGCTAGGAGGGAAATGCCCATCAGGAAAGCAGCTGGTGAGGGGGGAAATTTTCCTCTTTACTGCTTACTCTGCTTTGCCCACTGTGGCCTCGGCCACACCAACTCGCAGCTCCCGCGGGCTGGCAGCTGCCATGTGTGCCCTGAGCTGCTCCCATGATTCAGCATCCTGGCATCCTCGGGGCTGTGCAGAAAGCAGTGGCTGGATACTCGGGAATGAGGGAACTGCTCTCATCATGCACGGAGCCACTTCAGCTCCCAAAAGCTGGAGCAAAGCTGCGACCACGCTGTGTGGCATGAGCTGGAAGGTGCAGCTTATCCCAAGCTGGGCCAGGTGTGTCCTGCAGGACTGAGCCCTGCACAGCTGCTGCCAGGGCGGGCTGGGTGGGAAGCGTCCTGCACAGAGGGCTCACAGAGCTACAGGAATCCCTGTCCCACCCCAGAGGGACAGGACACCCTCGCCAATTGTCCCCAAGGGCAGTGGATTCCCAGGACTCACCCCATGGCTGGGTCCAGCGCAATTCCCTTGGGATTGTACAGCTCCAGATCCAGCAGCGTGACGCAGGTGTCCCCGTTCTTGTTGCAGACGAAGATCCTGTCATCGATGTCATCCACGAAGTAGAAGTTGCCCGTGAGCCAGTCGATGGCCATCTGCTCCACGTCTGGGCCGGGAGAGGGAGGAAAGGGGGTGAGGCAGGGAGGGACAGAGCCAGGAGCCCCCCGGGATCACAAACACCAACACAGGAATGAGACCATGGGAGCCACGAACGCACTGGGACCTGCACCCCTACCGAGGATCTGCCCTGGTCACCCCACGTGGAGCCACGGGCACCCATGGCAACCCATGCTCCCCACCCCAGGGAGACAGGACCTGCTGCCCCTAGACAAGCCAGAGACATCACACGCAGGAGAGTGTCTGGTGTTAACACCGGGAGAGTNCAGGAACACTGGAATTCATCCTGTGGGAACACTGGGAATTCATCCTGCAGGAACACTGGAATTCATCCTGTGGGAACACTGGGAATTCATCCTGCAGGAACACTGGAATTCATCCTGTGGGAACACTGGGAATTCATCCCACAGGAACACTGGGATTCATCCCGCAGGAACACTGGGAATTCATCCTGCAGAAACCCTGAAAATTCATCCTGCAGGAATACCAGCAGAGCAGGGGAAAGCTCTGTAAGGTGTGTGCGGGTGCTGGAGAAGGAAGCAGGCAGCAGGGAAGGGGAAGGGGCTCCAACAGCGGCATCCAGACGGGACACGTGGCAGAGGGGGGGCCAAGGGCAGATCCCACTGAGCAAGGTGGGAGCTGAGTTAATCCGGAGCTGCAGGGACACCCTGGGGCCCGGAGCAGGTGAGAGACAGCACCTGGCACGCAGCGTGTGAGCATTTAATTAAACCAGTGAACGCCTGTTAAATCGGATCAACCCAACGCGCCTGAATTCCTGCCTGGCCACCGGGTCAGTGCTCAGCACTGCTCAGCCCCTCCTGTGCCCACCAGGCCCGAGGCCGGGCTCAGGGGCTGCAGCTCCTGGAGATCCCAAGTGCTTGAAGGGCTGTCCTTTGGATTAGTGCCCCCCGAGACCCTGCATCCCCAACACAGCCAGCACGGACAGGCCGGAGCAGGGCCAGGGGCACAGCAGCCCTGGTCAGAAGGACCCAGATGTCAGAGGGACCCAGAGAGCCCTGGAATGAGCAGGGATGAGGCACAGCAGCCTCCCAGCCCCAGAACCCCATGGCCACAGGACCTGGATGGCTCCGGAGGAGCAGGGATGGGGCACAGCAACTCCCCAGTCCCAGCATCCTGAGGCCAGCAGAACCCAGAGAGCCCTGGAGGAGCAGGGATGGGGCACAGCAGCCCCACAGCCCAAACACCCTGAGATCAGAGGGACCTGGACAAGCCTTGGAGGAACAGGGGTAGAGCAGAGCAGCCACCCAGCCCCAGCACCTTGAGGCCAGCAGGACCTGGACAGCTCTGGAGGAGCGAGGATGGGGCACAGCAGCCCCCCAGCCCCAGGACCCCAAGGTCAGCGAGACCCAGACAGCCTCAGTGGAGCAATGCCAGACACTACTGAATTATTAACCAACGCAGGGAGGGAAAACATGAATCAAGCCAGGAGGTTTTGCAATATCCCCACCCTGCTCCCGGGGTTCGCCTCGGCGATGCCGAGTCCATCCGCGCAGCCGGGCTGGGATGAGGCCACGGGATGAGCACGCAGAGAGTTCGGGGTGCACAAACCCCAACCGCCATCCCTGAGTTATCCAGGCCAGCTCACTCAGCCTCTCGTGTCCCGGCCGTGGCCCTGGGGACGGGGATGGGGACACGCAGCCGGCGGCGATGCCGACAGTGACCCCCCTCCGGAAGGGTGAGGCCGCGGCGCCCGCAGCCACCACCCGGCGTGAGGCAGCTCGTAAAAACAAGTGGAAACAGCCCGAGCCAAGGAATGAGCATCAACCCCAAACCGAGGCCGGCGCAGGGCTCCCAGCACGCTGCCCAACGTGCTGGGGCTGGCACGGGGCTCGGTGGGGCTCCTGCTCCGGCCAGGACCCCCCCACCCCGGCTCCTGGGGCAAGAGGGGTTTGTGATGAGAAAATAACACCTTAAAATGCGCGCTGAAGTGCCGAGGGCCATGTTCTTCCCCCGAGACCGAGTCCTGCTGTCACAACCAGCAGCCACCGCCCTCCCCTGCTGCCCACCCAGCATCCCCAAACCCCCCCTGTGACGTGGGGAGGGGGCGGCAGGGCCCTGCCGGGGTGAGAAACACTTCAGCAAAGGGATGTGCAAGAATTCCCCAAAAAAAGCAGGTCTTGGCTGGCGCCTGCGTGGCTGAGTCAGAGTCACAGGACCGGGGGAGCGATCCAAGCAGGGGCGGATGGGGAGCGTTGGCAGGACGGCTCAGGGGCCTTCGCCCCCCACCCACGGCTGCAGACCCCCGGATTCTCCTCCTCGAGGGGGTCCAACCATCTCTGTCCCATCGCCAGTGCCCCTTTCCTGCCGCTCTCCCTTCGAGCCGGAGCCGAGTCCAACACGCAAAGAGGAATCCAAAGGGAAAACGGCACAAACAAGGCACAGACTCCCAGCCCCACAGTCCCCTCACACCCATCCTGCCACAGCCGCCTCTTCCCAGGGGAGCTGAGGGTCCTGGTCCACCCGGGGGTCTCCGGATGGGCCCCAGCTCCGGGCAGGGCAGCGCAGGGCCGGGGGGCTGGGGGTGACGCAAGCACTTGCTCCTCTCCCAGGCTGTATTTTTGCAGCTGGAAAGCATTACCCTCCTCAAAGGCTTTTGTTTTCCAGCTTTGCTCCTTCTCTCCCTGCTCACCATCCTCCCCTCTCCTTCGCAGAATCACTTTTAATTTATTTTATTATCATCATCATCATCATCATCATCATTCTTATTCTCATCATCATCACCATTATTATTATTATTATTGTTATTGTTATTATTATTATTATTATTATTTTCAGCTCTTTCTTGTAGCCTCAGCTAAACCTGGATTTCCTCTTGAACTTTTGGTGGAAGCTAATTTAGAAAACATCTATTTTTAACCCCTGTCATTGGCCTGCAGAAACCTTAACCCCCCTCCTTGCCAATCTTTCAGGGGGAAGGGGGAGTGGGGGTCTCAGAATCTCCCCCCACCAAGAATGGGTGCCCAGGAATGGTTCCTGACCCATGCCCATGAAAACACACCTTGGACCCATCTGAGGGAACCAGCAGGGATGAACCTGTCCCCTGGAGGGGTCGTTCATGATTTCCACGGAGAATCCAGGGGACAGAGACCACCCCCTGCCTCCCGCAGCCCCCGCGGGTGCCTCTCCCCACTGATTCCCATCCTGGAATCAATCCTCCTCCTTGCTCAACCTCGGCGGGGCGTTGCGGGCGATTGCGACACGCCGAGCTCATTTCCCAAGATTTATTTATTTGAGAGCGTTTGGAAGGGAGCTGGTGGGGGCAGAGAGCCGGGAATGTCGGCATTTCCAAGGCTCTTCCTGGGAGAGGCAGCCAAAAAAACCTCGCGGGGACGGGGTCCAGGCCAGCAGCCCCACTCGGGGGAGAGGTGGCCTTGCCAGCAGGGAGGACAGATGGAGGCAGGATGGAGGGACCAGGGAGCTCCGAAAACTTCATCGAAGTTGCTCAACACGGGCGGGTTGGCAACTTCAGCAAAGCCCCAAACCCACCCGCACAGATGTTTCCTGGTTTCACACCCGCCAGGGCCCGAGTGATCCCGAGCTGTTCCTGAGCTCCCTGCCACAAAATCCTGCGTGTCACACTGCGCTCAGGCTTTCCCTTTTCACAGAATCCCAGAATGGTTTGGGTCAGAAGGGTTCTTTAGAGATCATCTCAGCCCCACCCCACTGCCATGGGCAGGGATGCTTTGCACTGTGCCAGGCTGCTCCCAGCCCCATCCAACCTGGCCTTGGACACTTCCAGGCATGGGGCAGCCACAGCTTCACTGGGCATCCTGTGCCAGGGCCTCCCCACCCGCACAGGGGGGAATTTCTTCCCAAAAATGCCACCTAACCCTGCTCTGTGTCAGTGGGAAGCCATTCCCTGTGTCCTGTCACTCCAGGCCCCTGTCCCAAGTCCCTCTCCAGCTCTCCTGGAACCTCTTCAGGCACTGGAGGAGGCTCTGAGCTCTCCCTGGAGCCTTCTCAGCTCCAGGTGAACACCCCCAGCTCACCCAGCCTGGCTCCATGGCAGAGCTGCTCCAGCCCTCAGAACATCCCCGTGGCCTCCTCTGGCCACATCCTTCTTCTGCTGGGCTCCCAGAGCTCCAGGTGGGACAGTCCCACTCAAAGAACTCCTTGACACAAGTGGGTCATGGATCCCACATTTCCCACTGGAGCTGCAGCCCGAGGTTCTCCCACCCTTAACCCAGGCCACCCGATTTACCCCACTCCCAGTGAGGCACTGCAGGCTGTGGGTTTTTTGGGGAAGGAGCTTTGCTGACCCAGCACATAACTTTGCTTTGCATGAATCAGTCGCTGTGCAGTCTGCAAACACATCAATTGTGGCCTGACAGGAGGAGGAAGGAAACACACAATCTTCCCTCGGATTAAACCAGGGATTTCGACAGTCCCCAAACAGCTGCGAGGCCGACGCAGCCACTCAGCAGCTCGTCCAGACTCCTGCACAGTTGATCCAGGAAAAGGAGAAACCCCCGATATCCACAGAGGTCAAACAAGCTCAGGAACCAACACAGCAAAAAATTCCTGAATTCCAGAATCCCTGAGGTTGGAAAAACCCTCTGGGACCGTCGAGACCAATGTGTGACCGATCCCTGCCAGAGCCCTGAGCGCCCTGTTCAGCTGCTCCTTGGACACCTCCAGGGATGGGCATTCCCTAAGCAGCCCCTTCCAGTGCCTGACAACCCTTTCCATGAAGAAATTCTTTCTGAAATGCATGGATGTGGCACTTAGGGACACGTTTCAGCAATTAACTGGCAGCACTGGGCTGAACTCGAGGGTCTTAGAGGGTCCAGCCTCAGTGATTCTAAGTCTGGGAGAAACTCCACTTCCCAGCTACCCCTCAAGGGAGCCCTCCCAGGAGAGCAGGACAGGGATGCTGGGCAGGAGAGGTCCCAGCTCTGCTTGAAGCAGCCAGAAACATCACTGGGCACGGAGCTCTGACACCAAATCCTCGTTCCCATTCTGCTGGGGAGCATTTTCCCCCTTGCCCCAGCACATGGGACAGAGAACAGAGATGGACCGGCCTCTGCTGCCAACATCTGACTTTAAACAAAGAATAATAAAGAAACACAGAATAAATAAAGAACATTGATGTCTGATAAAACACGCATCTACGGCAACAACCAGTTCTTGCTTCCCCAGGGTGAACCAGCCCTGACACAAACCCCAAGTGCCTCAGGAGGCACCAGGCTCAGGATTCAAACCCCAAGTGCCTCAGGAGGCACTGGGAGAACCGTGGAGTCCATGGTTCCCATCAGAGCTGCCCATCCACCCCACGTCCCACGGAGGTCCCTCCCGGAGAGCAGCGGACACCGCGTCCCCTGCTCCAGGCACAACCCACCCCACGGGGCGAGCAGGGGCCGTGGCCAACTTGCCACCCAGCGAGAGGCCCGGGCGGGTGGCCACCCCCACGAGCCCCCCAGGCACCCGGAGCCGCCGGCACGTGGCCTCGGCAGAAAAACAGCTCGGAAAAGTTGCTGAATGTTTGGGCTCAGAAACGCCGGCGGCGGCGCAGGAACGGAGGCTCGTCAGGAATGCGGTCCCCGGGGCTGCTCAAATACATCGGTTTCCTACTTTCCTTTTTATAGGGAATGATCCGTTTGATACATTTACATAATACCATAATCTGGAGGAATTTCTGTCTCTTCCCTCCACAGACATCCTCTCCCCGGGAGAACAAGACCGTCTCTGTGACGGCACCGCGCTCCGTGGATAAACACTGCTCCTGGGGACAATTTTCCTTAATTAGAAGTATGTTAACAGGAGGAGCACAAAGACAAACTCCCACCCCGAAGGGCGCCGGACGGCCGGACAGACACCCCGTGCCCCCGAGGGTCCAGCACGGCCCCGCTGCTCCCAGGAACAGCCAACTCCTTGTGTCCGAGCAGGGCAGGAGGGGACGGCGGAGGGGACGGCCACCACCACACACAGCCACAGCCGTCACGTCAGCCTCGTTCCCTCAGCAAACCAGGCTCAAAAATAAATAAATTCACCCCCCTCTCTGCTAAGATGTTTCGCTGCGAGGAGGAACCGCTGGGTGGAAGCCGGTGGCCCGCGGCCAGGATGTCTGACTCGGCGCTGGGATGGATCCCTGGGGCTCTGCGCACACTCACGCCCGCCCGGCACAAGCCAAACGTTCCTCGGGGGTGACACGGCACCCCCGGCCCCACAGAGGGACATCCCAGCCTGGGGACAGGCTGGTGAATGGCAGATGCTGGAGCACTGCTCTTCTCCAGGGAGCCCCGGGACCCCCAGTCCACGCGCTCTCTGTGCCTCGGCACCACGGCTGTGTCTGAAGGGGAACCATGTCCAAGCAGTCCCTGGCACCTCTCCAGCCCCTCAATGACACCATCTCCAGCTCCCCAGCGTGGGGACACCCCAAACTTTCCCTCCTGCCCATGTCCTGGCTCAACCCCGCAGCATCCCTGCAGAGCCTGGCTGAGGCACCGGAGGTGGGAAGAGCAGGAACAGGGATGGAACGAGCTCTGGGCTGCGTGGAGGGCAGCCAAGGGACCGCTAATTACTCTGCCTTAATGAGACCATTCCATGGGCACAAATATTCCACAGAGGCCGAGGGAGGGATGGGGCTCTTGGCTTCCTTCTGGGTGAGAGGAGAGAAACACAGGCTCGACGGGAACCCGGGATTGTCACTGGGGTGATCTGGGGGGAGGGGGGATGAGAAAGCAGAAATGGGGCCAGCGTGGGCAGGAGAGGTCCCGAGGGGCTCCCGCAGTGAGCCTGGCACGAGGCTGGGCGGGACGGACGCACAGATGTGTGCCGGGACAGACAGATGTGTGCCGGGACAGACACGCTCCGGTCCATGTGAAATCAAAGCCACCCCTGGGCACGAGCATCCTGATGACTCAGGACATTCATGTCACCCCTTTGTCTCCAGCACGTGGGAATGCAGCCCCCCCCTGCCAGCACAGCCTGGGGCAGGGGGGAGTCTCAGTCCTCTTGGAGATTTATTTCTGTTCCCTATGAGGGGAAACACAAGGTAAGGGGAGTCAGAGGTGCTGGGTAGAGCCACAGCAGGGTCCTGAGTGTCAGATCTTTGTTAACAGACTGATTAAAACCACCATCATGATCTTGCTCCCCGCCACACAATGAGCTGGTGTGAGTGCACGGCTCCAGACGTGGCCCCCAGCCCGGGTTCCCCCCATGCCCTGTTCCCCCCATCCCCTGTTCCCCCTATCCCCTGCTCCCTCCAGCTCCTGCTCTCCTTCATCCCCTGCTCCCACCCAATCCCTGCTTTCCCATTTGGTCCCTGCTCTCCCCTATCCCCTTCTCCCATCCATCCCCTGCTCTCCCCATTCCCTGCTCTGTCCAAACCCTGCTCCCATCCATCCAGGTCCCTGCTCTCCCCATTCCCTGCTCCCCTCCATGTCCTGCTCCCTTTTTTATTCCCTGGTCCCATTTATCCCCTGCTCTCCCCAACCCCTGCTCTTCCACTGCTCCCGCTTTCCTTCCTCACTGCAGCAAGAACGGCCATAAACAGTTAAAAAGGAAAAAAAACCAAAAAAAAACCAACAGAAAGGAACC
>VWZN01010413.1:0-20657 GCA_013396955.1 Regulus satrapa | reverse complement strand
CTGTAGGTTTTTTTTTTTTTTTTTTTCATTTGCATTTGCATTTGAGTTCATCCAGGAGCTCTTTGTTCATCTACGCACACCTGGAATTTTTTGCTGATTTCCTCTTTGCTGGGATGCATCACTCCTGACTTATCCCAGGAAAGTCCAAAGTCTGCTCTCCTGGAGTCCAGGGCAGTGAGCTTGCTGTGTCCCCTCCTCGTTGCCCCAAGGATCTCTAACTCCACCATTTCATGGTCACTGCAGCCAAAGCTGACCTTGAGCTTCACATTCCCCATCAGCCCTCCGTGCTGGTGAGGACAAGGTCCAACACAACCCTTCTCCATATGGGCTCCTCCATCCCTTGAAGAAGGATCACAAGAATGTCCTGGACCAGTTAGAGTTGTCCCAGAGGAGGGCTAAGTACTGGAACACCCCTCCAGTGAAAAAAAGCTGAGATATTTCACAGAATCATTATGGTTGGAAAAGCCTGCAACAGAAGGACAGAATCCAACCTTTGACCAAAAACCACCACTCATTATACCACAGCACTAAGTGCCATGTCCAGTGGTTTGGGTCGTTCATCCTGGAGATGAGAAAGGTTCAAGGACATCTTCTTGAGGCCTTTCAATACTTAAAGGGGGCTTGTAAGAAAGATGGACCAAGGAATTTAGAGGGTAAGAAGCCCTGGTTTTAAGCTAAAAATAAAGTAGATTTCAAATATATATAAGGCAGAAATATTCTATAATGAATGTGGTGCGACACAGGGATGGGTTTCCCAGATGTGCCACTACTGGCACATTTAATGAGGCTCTGACCAGTATCCCTGAGGTCTCTGAGTAGCTGCTGTTGCCTTTCTGTTAAGTCCTGCTCTCCATGGCATGTAGCCAGCCTGTCTTATGCAGTTCTGTCAGGCTAAGGTAGCTTCTCACATGTAAGTCAGGCTGCGAGCAAGAATTCCTTCCTTGCTCCCTAATGTCCTCTCAGTAGTCAGATGACATTTTCTCTAGCTGCAAATCATTCAAGTTTTATTTAGACAAAGGCCAAGTGTGTTTGGTCAGTGTTCCCGGGAGGAAACTGTTGCCTGTGTTATCTAGCTGTATGTTGTTCTGCTATATTGCTTTCCACAGCTATATAGAAGATTATATTCTTTATATGATATATTATATAGAATATAATATATTCTGGAATTATTCCATATATATTCTTCATGAAGAAATTTGTGAAGGAATTTGTGAAGTTATTGCAGTAAAGGTAAATGAAAAATATGCTCAATTCCTGATTTTACTTCAGGAAAAAGTACAGTATTGTGTACATTTCAACATGTATAATATGCAGCAGTCCTACAATATCTAAAACTGTCTATGGATATTCACCTCTTATTCTTATTGCTTTACAACTTTTCTGTACATGAGCAACGTACTCTTTGCCAGTGTATTTCACAGTCCTAAACTCAGGTGACACCTCTGTCATTACAAATAGAGTTACAGCGGTTTTCTGTCTTTTCAAATATTCAAAATATTTTTTATTATGTTTTACTGAATTGTGTTCTCAAATTCAAATTATAGGCAGGTTTTCCTGATGTGATTGTTTTATATCATCCAAAGACATTGCAAAAAAAAAAAAAAAATAAAATCAAAATACATAATGATGAAGAACTTTAGTTTATGGAGCCTCACACAATTTCTACACATTGAGTGAAATTGATTTAGAATAGTAACAATTTGAACCTGATGAGGTTTATATGCACTCAGGCATAATGACAAATTCAGGCAATTATCAGTGTACAGAGAGAACAATGCTCTACCAGGGAAGCTGAGGAAAATGCCTATGTTCTGAGCTCCTCTAAAATATGTCAGGAAATAAACTGTCCTGCTGCCTTTTCCACAAACCACACATCCAGTGCAGCACTGACCTCTCTTCTCAATGTGACCTTCAAGGGAGCCTTTCAGGGCTCTTTTTAGGTTACAGCAACAGCTGAGCAAAGAAGTCGCTGATTCCCACTGCTGCCAGGACTTAATGGAAACTCAGCTGGAGAAATTAATTTCTTCTTATATGTTCTCTCTGATGCTGGTGTCTGCTGCTCTTTGCCCACCATTTCCAGGGCGATATATACCTGAACCCTTGTCCTCATCCCTCTCAAGACTCTTTCAATGTACAAGCACAGAGGGAAATAACATCCTGCTGAACTAGCACAAGTTTGCAGCGCAGCAGTGATTGCTTCACAAGGATCCAAGGTATTGGAGATGTTCTCAACAGGATATGTTAATAAACCTGAAATTCTTCATTATATTTATTCCCGGTCTAGCTCTGGTCCTACTCGACAGCAGGTAACTTTTGACAAATATAGTTGAGGCAGCACTATGTGTATTGAAGAATGTGGTCTTACGTTTGAGTTAATTCAGAAAATTCAGAGTTCAGTGGAGAACTAGGGGTATCTTAATGGTGTTCTGGTGACAGCATGCTCTGTCCACCTGAGTAGCAAGGAGTGATGGTTCCCAAAGATGTATCATATGACAGAAACCGTGCCATCCCAGTGGGCAGTGCTGTAAACATGCTCCTGCAATGCCAGCATCTTGCCAGGAATGGGAAGTTCTATTTCTTTCAAAAGCAGGTGATAATTTAGAGACAGCTCAACTAATAGCTTGGGAGGACTTCAGCCTCGTGCCTTGCAGGAAACATTCAACTATCTAATGAACTCAAGGGCTGATTAAACTTGAACAATCTATATCTAGAAGTATTTTCACATGGAATGAGATTTAAATAATGATGGTTTCAGTATCAGAACAAAGTAACAGCATAATTAAATAGCTGGAATGAGAAGCTGAATTCATGTGCCCAGATTTATCTTATTTGAAGATTAATTTCTCTCTAATATCTGATATCTAACTCTTCTCTTTCAGTTAAAATCTTTTACCCCTTGTCCTACAACTTGGCATAGTGAAATCAAAGAAAGTTTGTAAGCAGCATATTCTTCAATTCTTCTGCAAGAAGCCAAAATTGAAAGACTCATGTCCAGACTCTTTTTCAGACTCATGCCCTCTCAAGAGCTTACCCTGATGAATGTGTATTCATCCTTTGTGGCAGCTTTATCTTCTTTTACAAAGCTGATCCTTCTGCCACTGATGATTAATTAAATTTACTGGCATTTAGGCCTATAAGCTTCTTGTAAAGAATCTAAAGTCCTCAATTTTATTGGTTATCTGCTCTAAGTTCACAGACCGTGGTTTACACTGGAGAAAAGTCCATTTCATGCTGCCTTTCCTAGAGCACTGCCTCGTGCCAGGGATCGTTTGCAGACAGGGGAAGCCAATCACTTATACTGATAAATCATTAGTACATTTCTTGTCAAGCTTTCAACCTGTGCCAGCAACACATCTCCTAAACAAATTTAAAGGCATAACTGGACAGCTGGCATTTTCTGGGACCCTTCCCAATACAGTCTGCATCCAGCCTCACCATGCTTGATACAGAAATAGTTTACTTCCATAAGCACAAACAGTTCCATGCCAGTTGGCCTAAGTTCCTGGACATGTTTAATTTCCCTGTGTAGCTGCAGTGTTACTCTGGAAAGGTTTGGAGGAGCAACAGTGTTGTCTGTCCTTGGGAAAGTCTTGATGGAGGAAGAAATAGCACTTTGATGAAAAAAAAAAAAAGGCAATTAAAATCGATGGTGTCTCTATGAACTTTCTGCCAATGATTATCTTCACTAGAGCTGGATGCAAAACACAGCAGAGTGAGAAGATAAGAGGCAGACTGAGGGCAGACTCCAGCTACAGGCTGTCCTGCACAGTAGAGGAGGGGGCAAGGATCTGCAGTGCTGACATTCCCATGGAAGAGGGAGGGGTTTATTGGGCTGAAAATAGATCCTTCTTGAGATGGAGACCCGGCAGCTGCCTCACCCTTTGCCAGCTCATAACCATGGATCCCCCTCCCCCTGTTCTGTGACTGGCTGTGAATTCAGGAGCAGGAATTACAGCAAGGCAGCAGAGTCAAGTGGGAAAGTGGAGGTATCTCAGCATTACTAGTCTGTATCCCATCCTGAAGCCCCCATCCATGTTTTTATCTTGCATCATTTGCTTCACTAGCTAGAAACTTGACTTTAGTGTGTGGATGAAGAGATAAGAGGTGGGAAATACACAATATATGAAATACCTTGCAGAACATCCTGAGGCGATGTAAAGTGTTTTCCCAGTATATCTTGCAGGTGTCTCATCTGGAAGCTGAGGATGTGTGGGACAAATGGGTGGTTGTAACCTTTGAAAATTGTTTAAGCTGTCTCAACTGTTCAATCAGCAGCTAATTAGTAGCTGGCTAGCAGTTGTTAATGAGAACAGTACCCCTGTGGCTCACAAGGAGAGTCTTATCTTTCAAAATCTCCATCAAATCCCTTTGAGTGAGTCATAGATTGCACCTTTGGCATATTTGCCAATAACTTTAAGGGGTTTGAGTGACAGAGATTTAATCTGTCTGCAACTTTGAACTAATAGTGCTTATCAGATAAAGCCTATAGCAGTTAACTCAGTTTTTCTCCTTTCTAAAGCCAGTTTGGTGATTCAGATGCATTCAGACTGTTCTCAGCTGTTACAAATGCAATCTTTTCTGCACATCCAGGGATGTATAATTCCCAGCTTATTCAGTTTCCTTTTAATTTCCCCTGCATTCAGATTTCTTCTGCTTATAGCTGTGGCAGCAATCCTGTGCCTCAGTGAACATAGAGAGTCCCAGTGTTGAATGAGCCAATGACTCTCTGACCTACCTAATGCAATTTGGAGCCAGGTGAAAGAAAATACCCCATGGATAGACATGCCCCATAGTGTTCCTGAGCTATTTAGTCCCAGCTAGACAAGGCAGGGATTGTTCACACTGGCAAGCAAGCATAAAGCCTTTCTAAGGTGGAAATTCAAGCTCTAACAAGTAGAGAGCAAAAACCTCTCTCTATATATGTCACTATATCCCACGAATATTAATAAAATTAAGCCTTTAAAGAGAGCCACAATATGAAAGCAGATGTGTCACAGAGCAAGAAATGTTTCAGCTGGGCTCCTGTATCCTGTAGCTGAGAAAATGGGATAGGAGATACTGTGAATATTTAGGGAAGATTGTCTCATCATAAGAGAATCATGCTCCTCCATCACCCAGAGGGTATTAAAGAACTAAGTAATGGATGCCTTTTGGTTTGAAAGTGGGGGCACTGGGTTGTCTGCTGGAGCCTTTCTTGCCACTGGCTGCTTGTTATCTTAAGCAAATGTAAATCACACACAGAGAGAAATAAGTTTTGGATGAAGCCATCAGTAGGGCATGTGGACTGCAGGCCAAAGCTACAGCCCACAGACTTACCTCATGGGGATGGCAGGATCCAAGAAGAAGTATATTTTACCCCATGTCATGGGCTGGCCCTCCCTTCACATCCATGAGCACAGGGTTCTATAACTGCCAGAGTGATCAGGATCCTGGCTTTAACCAGAGCTGTTCTCCCAAGGGAGAGCACACACTGCAGAAGTGCAGGCAGAGTTTGCAAACTCTCTGCAGGTGGATAAAGGGATTGATTGATCCCCCAGCAGGTGGGTGTGAGAGTTGTCTGCACTATAGGTGGTGAAGGTTTGTTGAAGGTGTACTCCTGTCCTGCTGAAAAAAAAATTTCAGCTCAAGGTATCTTTTCTGATCTTCAATGTAGGAGGATGAAAAAGGCAATGGGGAGGGAGAATAGAAGATAACACCTGTGCTTTTTGCTGGACTAGCAACTTGCCCATCCTTAAGCCATAAACATATCCTGGACATCAGTATTCAAACAGTTCAAAGCTAGCAAAAAGCTCTAATTAAAGAAACTAACAGGAAATCCCAGGGTGAAAGAGCAACAGGAGGTAGGATGTCACTTTTTTAATTGGCAGAGTTCTTGCAATAACTCTTCTGAGAAATAGGGAATGCCACAAGCCTTGTGGGAGAAGCCTGTACTACTTGTTAAATCCCTTGCATCTAAAGCCAGTCACAGGTGTACCAAGTTAGCTGTGACTGCTGGAAAATCTGCATTATAACATGAAAATCTGGATTGTTTGTTGCTGTCTTGACAATTGAGATGGTAACTTAATATTTGATCCACATGGGCTGTGTAACACTGCAGTAAATAAAACAGTCCCCCATTAGTTCAGAGGTAAGATGAGGGCACAGCAGCAGAGAGGGACTGAAAATAAGAGCTGAGAGCATTAGCAAAAACCACGTGTTCTGCGGGTTTCCCAAAGAGGCACGATGATGGGGAGTGTACCAGTGTGGTACTTTGGGAACTGTCAGGGAGCACACAGCTGGCTCTGTGTGAAGTTCTGGTGGAACCTTGGCTGAGATATTCTGTGCTATCCCAGCATTACACATTCAGAAATTACCGACTCTAAGGGGGAGTTTGTGAGACCTCAGGGCAGCAAAGAAACTCCCTTGAGGGAGGAGCTTGGAAGAGTTCAACCTAAAGCCCTTGGGCCTTGGCTGGAACCCAAGAGGCATTAGTGAGCCACCCACTTGTTTTTTTGGTGCTTCAGATCCATACAAATTTGTCCTACAGCCCGTTGCCCCCCCAGGCTCTGTCTCATGCACTTTGCAATCTTGGCTTGCCAACTTTGAAACCCACAGCAGCCTGGAGCCAGTAACACCAGGCACGGCATGAGCTGCTTTGCCCAGGCAAGAAGAGGCCCCAGCTGGCCCTGGCTCCAGCAGCTTTCCATGCACTCCCTGAGCACACAGAGAGCTTTTCCCCTGCCAGCTGTGTGCCCTGCCCAGAGCCACAAGCAGAGGCTGTGTCTGGCGCTGCCTGTGCAGAGCAGCAGCACCTGGGCTCCAGGCTCTCCGTGGCCTCTTGCCAAGGGGGGCATCCCTGCCCTGCTGCTGCCTCTTGGCCTCTTGGGACAGACACTCAGGACACAAAGGCCAGCCCAGAGCATTGTCCTGCCGGTGACTCAGCCTCGATAACATCTGAGGCTGAAAAGCACAGGAATGATGAGACAGGCAGATGTGCTGAGGCTTTTCCTTAACACTTCCCCATTCCTCAAGTGCTCCTGGCTCAGGCACATCCGGATCCTGCTCTTTGTTCTGTGTGGGATCAGGAGTCTCCACCTGGTTTTCCTCTCATGGATTTGTGTGGCAGATCTTTGAATTAATGGAAACCTTCAGTAGCCACTGCATTGATGGTGACGAGCTGTGCAGATAATTACAAGTGTTTTGAGGAATATGTGGCACTAAATGGTGTCCAAAGAATTGTTTCTCTCATAGGGGAGGCCATGAACGTTCTCTCCTTTATTTTCTGCCACACATGAACCATAACCTTTTCAGATTTATGATGTGGACATCTGCACTGTCTTGGCCTGAACAATTCTGTCAGCGATACATCCCTAAGGATCCCAGGCCAGTTATTTTTATGGATGGTAGTATCATTGCTCCTTGGGGTTGGGTTTCAGAAACAGGGAGATTGTTTTTCACTGACATCTTAAAATTTGAGGGGGAGATTAGAATTCTCCAGGGAGTAAGCGTGGCATTTGTCTCTGTCAGCTGTACAAGTATATAATCTGTTCCTATAATAAGAACACCAGGATTTATACAATTCAGGACATCATAAATTATGCTAAAATGTGGGGGTCTTCTGACTTCAGGAAACTGAAATGTAAATTCATGGAAAAAATGAAAGTACACCCACATTTGCCTGCACACTGTTTATTTTAGTCTTGTGTTTTCTTTTTGTGTCCATCCTGCAGCGGCTGTGCAGAGCAGGAACTCTTCTTGGGAATAAATTTCTGCATGTATGCACAGAAGGGGCAAAAACCTTCCTAGGCTGTTGTACTGAAAAAAATTCCTTGAAAAGAGATTTTTCCAATGCTGATTTTTCTATATAGGTGGGGAAGACACCTTTTCTTTTTAGGCAGGAGGTGATAGAAATGTTCCCCTTGTCTGATTTCCACAGAACTCACCTGGACAGACAACTCCTGTGTGGCATCAGGGCTCCTTAGGGAATGTGTTGGGCATATCACAGGTACCCTAAGAAATATCTGCATGACTTTCTCTGTGCTATTCCCCCACTGCCCTCACGCCCATCTTCAGAATAAAAAATTGTAGTAGACACTAACACAGCAAAGTTTCAGGGAATTTCCTGGATTTTCCTGTAGAAGATTTCACACAGCAATATGCTCTGTGCTTAGATGCATCCTGCCCTCCCTCGATTGCTTCTCAACCAAGCCTTTCCCAGAAGCTCTGGGAGCAGGACTTAGTGAGTGGGGGGTTCTTTCATCCTCTTCTGCTGTCATTCAAGGCCCACTGAACAGGGAGGGGTGGAGAGCCTGGGACCTGCCCTGGGTCAGAACAGCACTGTCATCTGCTGAGGGACAGGGGTAGAAGGAAGGGAAAACTGGGCCAGAGAGGAGTCCTAGAAATCATCCAATGCCATGCAGCTGAAGGAACTCACCCTCTCCAAACTGTGAAAGAATCACTGACGCTGTGCCAATCAGTTCTCCCCTCCAGAGAAAATTTCTGGTCTCCTGGCATGACAGAACAACCACCTGGTGTGGGTCTCCTCAGAGCTGCAGGGTAGCAGGGCTGTTGATGGTGACTTGCATTTAGCTCAGAGGAAGGTTCTGGGCTTCGTGCAGTTCTTGCCAGAGCAGCAGTTCCCTCACCTCCTCAGCTGAGATGTGGCAGTCCTGACACAGCAGTCCTGGCAAAAGACTTGTTAACATGCTCAGGAAACAATCCACACATGCAATGGCTTCTTGGATTGTTTGGGAAGAGCCCATGGCATGGCATCCAGTAGACATTATGGATTATCTGCATAACAAGGAAGTTTGGATTTTGTTTTATGCAGAGCATTCGGGGCTCTTCTGATGCAGGCCAGCAAAGAGGCATGTGCAGGAAGAATGTGATTATCCTCCTGGTGTCTGGAGTACAATGTGGCCTGAATGAACCCTTTCCTAGCATGGTATTGTATAACCTCCAGCGAGCAGCTCATCCAGAAGAGAAGGCAGGTGCCAGAGAGCACAGGGAGAATTAATCTCCTGCTAATAACATAGACAAAGGGAAGCAAAGTAATTTAAAAAAAAAAAAAAAAGAAAAAAAAAAGAAAAGATGTGATGTAATGTAATGATGAACAGTAACTCTGGAAAGAGGCCATCCCATCAGTCATTTTAGAAGAACAGACATAAAGTCACAACACTCAGTGCAACATTCCACCCCTTGTTATATATTCAGTATTTACGAGGCACATGGGTCTCCCCCAGACAATTCTCTCTCTAATGGTGAGAAATGTTTGGCATGTCATGAAGGCTTTTGTTAAGTGGTTTTTGTGATTTTATTTGTGAGTGGGCATTTTGGTATATCATTTGTCTATCTAAGACAATAGTTTGTGCTTTACACATCTGTCTGGATTGAGAAACTTGATAAATATCCCTGTCATTCATTTGCTATCTGTGACAAAGCCAAAACTTCTTGAGCAGAAGGATGTTATAACTCCTGGAAGTCCATCTGGAATAAAAAAAGAATATTGAGCCTTACATTAAAAGCAAGACTTTTATTTTATGCTGTCATTTAGAAATGAGAACGACAGGAACATAGAAACAGACTGCCTGTAACAACCAACCTATCTTACAATCAATTCTGTAATCTCATCGGGTCACAAATTATTGCCAAGTTACAGTGAAAACCAAAAATGGGATGGAGGAAAATTTCTGATATGGTGCTCACCACTGCAGTGACCAGAATTTTATGGCATCTTCCAGATCTTAATTTCTATGAAATTTATTTGTTTGCCTCTAAAATTCTCAAAATATGGATATATAAGTGTTTGAGGATCAGAAATGTATCTCTGATTCTCAAAATGAATTGGTGGACTCTTTGCATTCATTCATTTTGATCCTAATATTTTCCTTCAGCCTTTTTTCTCCTTTTTTTTTTTTCATTAGTGGATTATATAAATAAATCCATCTTGTACCAGTTTCATCTCCCTAGACTATCTTTTCAATCACTCAGAAAGTGAAGCCAATCTTTTCAAGCCAATCTTTTCAAGTCTTTCATCATAAAGGAGTTCATCCATTCTCATGAACATTTTGATAATTCTGGTGGGGTGGAACAAGAGACACAGGGAGAGAGAGAAGTGCAGTGTGGACCAGAGGAAAACAAAAAGCAGTAGAGAGGTGAGTAAAGTTGAGAGTTTACTGCTCAGTGCCAACTCTAATGACCACCTTGTTCAGAAAGAAATATTTCTTCCTTCTCAAATGAATCCTTTCAGTAAGTGGACAGTAACTGAAGTGTTTTCCAAGCCACCCAAGACTCAAAGTGTTTCTGCACAGGATGTGCCACTGCAGGGCTCAGGCTGGCCTCACGAGAAGGACCATGATCTCACTGCTCTATGCTTCACAGTTGCTTGCATGAAGGTCACACTCAGTCTGTATTTACAAGAGTCACCTGCTTGTAAAACAGCTCACCCTGCAGTGCCCAGTGAGCACATACTCTCTCAGGAGTGTCCTAAATACTTTCTGTCCTCCCTGTCACCACCACTGCCCCTTGTTCCCCTTCCTTTCATGTTTCAGCTGTTTCTCTGGGAGCTCCTGCTCACAAGCACTTGAGGTGTGAGAAGGCACCAGACACAACCTGCCTGCTCCTCCAGCAATGCCAGGAAAAAGCAGAGATTTGGCAAATTGATCTGTTTCCCATGGCACCCATGGCCCAAAGAGACAGTCATCGAGGTACTGGGCAATGGGCATGAAACTGGGTGGAAAACCACAGAATATACCCAAAGATGGTAGATATTTTTTTTTCAGACATTTCCCAGAGATAAATCTTTGCTCTTTTGAAATTATGCATTTGCCTTTAAAGTTTGCAAACCTCTACTTATCACTGCTTAAATAATATTTATTCATAATTCCTCTTTACTTTGAAAGAGCCCAGCAGAATATGCAAATGGTGAACATTCCAAACAGTGAAAAAAATTGCCATTAACAAGCCTTAAATTGCATGTCACAAATCAGGTAGTGGGGTTTTTTTGGCATTAGATTATTGAAGGTAAAGCACTTTCATTAGTTAGTCTTAGGGAAATAAACTCACTCAAGAAAAATCGTTTCTGTGGAACAGGGATGTGTTCATCCATCTCTGACGACAGGAAAGGGAATGGAGCTCTTATGTTCTAAGAAATACCTGTCACTCTTTCAGATCAAGATTATTATAGACTTGGAAGTCTCTGCAATAAAAACAAGGTATCAGATGCATCTATTTTAAGCTTTCTCTCAGAGGTGTGCATTTATACCTATTATGGGTCCATGTTTTTCCCAAGATCAGTTACCTTTACATCAGCACTTACCAGCTGACAGGCAGCCTGACTCCAGGAATAGTCTGTCACTGCAAAATGATGCCTGTCCACCATGTATGGCAACAAATCACAAAGTGAGGAGAAATTAATTTTCCATTTCACCTCTATTAATATTCCATTTTGATCCCGATAATCCTCTGTAAGTTACAGGGTGTCTAGTGAAGTCCTGCACAATGCAATGTGTGGGAATTTTGTGTTGCCCGAATGTACCATTTATAACAGAAAAGCCAACTGATATTTTTAATTTTAAAAAGTTTTTTTTCCTGTTAAAATATTCCACAATATCAGCAGTTTGTGCAAAGCACTGTAAGATAGTAATTTATTAAGAAAGAAAAAAAATAAAACAATTTGGTTTAAAACCTGCATGTGATGGCTTTAAAATAAATATGTATAATCCATTCCTTTCTTTTGGGACATCATCCAAAACAAAGAGAATGGATTATGGTGAGTTATAAAGTCTATCTGCCCTTCAGCAAATAGACATAGAGTTCAAACTTTTCTACATTTAAAAATCAATATTTTAGGGAATTCACAAGAGCATCATGGAGATGAAAGGATTCACATTCTGTCCTTTCTTTTACAATGTTATGAAAGACTTTGGGATGGCTCCAACCACTTTCAGTCCCTCTGGTGGACACCAGACTGGTGTCCAGGTACCAAATATTATCCCCACTGTCCAATGACCCTTTACTGGGTTGAACTTGTTGTTCCTATAACCTTATGCAAAGCCTTGGAACACTTTTCATGGTGAAACCCGGGATACTGTTGGCCTGTGTCTACCTTTTCTGCTTTCCAGCCAGTCATGCAGACCCGTGCTGGCACATGGGGTTATTGCTCCACAGCTCTGGAACTTTCATTTGCTGAACTTAGGTTAACCTGTTTCTGCAGCTTGTCAAGATCCCTCTGAGTAACAGCACAGCTACGTGGTGTACCAACCACACCTCCCAGTTCTGTACCATCAGCGTATTTGCCGAGTGGGCACTCCATTCCAATATCTAGAATGCTAATTAGGATGTTAAAAGAATGTGGGCATTTGTTTTGGTCACTGGGACACAACACCATTTTTCTGTTATTTTTTTTTTTTTCCCCAACAAGAAGGTCAAAACATGAAGAACATTAATTCCAATCACCTGTGAGGGACCATAAACGTGCAACAAACTGGTGTTTCAGAAATTTTAAGCTGTCATATGCTGGGTTCAGGAAGGCAAAATGGCATGTTAGCTTTTTTTCTTATGTCAGGGACTGCAGACCCTTGCACAATTAATGGTTTTCCTGCAGAAAGACTAATATAAACAATTCAAACTGGATTTTTCTCCAGGGTTTAAGGCTCAATCTGATGCCTGGGGAAGGTATTCTAGGTTGCAGGAAGGACAGCCTCCTCGTTCCTTATTTGACAACCACTAATATCCTTACAAAACACTGTCCTCAAGGGAGGGTGCTTGATAACCAAGTCCCAAGCTGTATCCCTTGTCTTTTAGCTACAATTATAAATTGCTGGCTATCATGACTGGCAAGATATTCAAGAATAGCACTGCATTTCAGGGCAGGGGACCTCTGCCCTGGAAGCAGACCAGCATACAAATCACAACCTTTCACTCTCTGTCTGCGTGAGTAAGCATTTAAACTGTTCTTCAAACTTCCATGGAGTCAGATCATTTCAACATCGTAACAAAAATATCTTTTCAGGATTTTGTTGTTGTTGTTTTGATCCCAGCACAGTGAAAATAATTCTGCAATGATCAATGTACTAAAAAAGTAACCATGAACAGGCTGGTTTCTTGGCATAGCAGTTCTTACCCCTGTGCAAGCTCCCATATTGAAGAGGGACAAACCTTTGTCCATTCTGTGGCAATGGAAATTGTAAATCTCAGCAACAATCCGTAGGGAAAAATCAAGTCCCTGACATGTTTTCCTGTACACATTTTTCCTTTGGCCATGAGATTCTCTGCCACAGCTGAGAGTCCCAGCCGGTTCCCTTGCACACACAGCACTACATTATAGTGAGCAGCAGTGTGCCCCAAAATATTTTTCCTAATTTTTGCATAATCATAACAGATAAAAATTAAAATAATCCATCTAGATCAAATAGTTAGGAAATGAAAGAGCAGAAAAAGGCCCTGGAAAGAAGGAGTAATGCAATCTGATATAATTAAAGTGTATGCATCAGAGTGCACTGGAGAAGGATTTCCTGCAAACACTGGTTCTTAACAGCACAGCTCATGCTCTCTAGCAGGAGTTCATGCTGGATCAGCAGCAGTCCATTAGCCATGACATGTTAGCAAATCACATAAGAAATTCAACACCATTTTTGACAGCAGCAGGTGCATCACAAGAATGTCTCTAGACTTTGGCAAATCTTCAGAAGTGTGTAATTTCATTCCCCAAGAAGCAAAACAAAGCTGGGCATTTTCAGATTGTCCAGTAGCTTAGTTCTTCTTTAACAAGTTTCTTTTAACAAATTTACCTCTACAGTCACACAATTAGCCATGTTAATAGTTTCAGAGTTGGATTGTGAACATAACCGATGGAGTAAAGCAGCTGGCAAAGTACCAAAGCCATCGTCATCTCACAATTCTTCTGCATTCAGTCCTGAGCACAAAAGTGAGACATAAACCCATGTAACGTGTTCTCATGCCACACAGGGACACATCCAATCAAGAGGACACTGGGAACCAAAAGATTTTGGGCACAAGACAACACACTTACCAAGGAAAGATTATTCTCTGTCATCACCAGATTCTTACTTGGCACAGATACCGATTTACAGAGGGCATAAAAACAAAACATGGATGAAGACAAACCAAAAAGGGCTGTGGAAAATCATGAGGAGTTCAGCAGGAACAAACCATGTGGACCTGTAAAAAAATCTCCTGTGAAAGAGCAGGTGTATGTGGAGAAAAGCCAAAGGACTGTCTGCAGGGCAGCAGTGGGGTCAGAGCTCTCAGGGAATGGGCATCAATAGAGGACAGCCTGCAGGAACAGTTTTCTAATGAGGGGTTTAATCCTCATTTTACCTGCCACTTCTCCTGGGCTGGACCAAACTGCTCTCAGTTTAGCCTTGTTTTGGAGCAGTAAGTGGCTGAGCCGTCCAGAAATGTGCCCTTTCCAGATTGCTGAGGATGCCAGGAAGGAGCTGGATGCCACAGGAGCTCAAACAGGAGTCTTTGCACCTACCTTATGCTCTGTGCATTGCAGGAAAGGCAATTTGCCTTGCATTTCCCTGTTGATTTAGCTTCGTGTACAGAATCTCTCGTGCTAGGCATTCCCTCAGACAGGCAGACAGTGACCCATTTGGCTTATAAGACAAGTCATCTGAGAGTAAACAGCAATACTACAGTGAGAATAAATATACACTGTCCTTCCTGGTGCCTCCAAAACCCCCTGATAGAAATTTTACTGTGCATTCAGTAATTATATTCTGGGCCATAGTTTCTTCAGTTTTTGGTTCCTTAATATCATTCTTGAAGCTTATTAAAATATTGCCCCCTCTTTGTCCATATTTTGTGTATTGAAGCTGAATTAAATGTTGTTCAATAGACCAAATAATTTTAAAGTCATTAGCTCTTCTGAGAAACAACCCTTCAAAGGTAAGGAGCTCAGGACTTGGCAAATTATTTGGTTCCAAAATTTCTTTCTCGAGATACCTGGAAGAATTTAGGGAATAGATTGTCTTTGAGCTTCCAAAATATAAAATTCAAATTTCTGAATCTCTCATTATCACAACCTCCTTGCACAGTCAAAGGAGAGAAAGGCTGAGAAAAGTATCTGAGAACAAATTATCTGCCCTTTGTCTTAATAAACTGGAAATAGCCAATTAGAGCATCATTACAGCATGAATAAATCAGGTATTAATGGAAATTATTCTTTACAGAATAGTTTTCTTCATAGACCATTCAAACCACCACAGGGGAAAAAAAAAAAAAAAAGACAAAGAAAGCTCAGATTTTAGTGCATTGGTTCAAAAGTTACTATTACAGCATATTATCACCTGTGTTTGACATTTCATATTAAGTTTCATTTCCATGTTAATAGCAATTACCTCATAAGATAATGGATCTAAAAAGAAATTACAGATGAATTGGTATTTTACTATGCTCTGTTTCTCTGGCCATCTCATTTGGCATGTGAAAATGAAGGCACTTCAAGTCAGTTTCCTGTTCTCTGAGCAGTATTTTAATTTCTTATTGGGAGTTAAAAAAAACAAAACAAAAAACAAACCAAACCAAACCAAACAAACAAACAAAGCCCCCCTAACAATAGGAGGAGAGAAAATTTCATTATTTCCATAGGAAGCAACTTCAGTTTCACATAGGGGATACTGCTCTAGCCAATACATCATCAAACTTCCCACTTCTGACTCTTTGAGAAGGTGTTTGATAAAATGTTTGAGAATGTCTAGAACAAGACAAAGAGCTTGAGAATTTAATGAAGGGTTTGTTCTTGTTTCTGTAACCTGGAATTACTGTTGAATAGAAAAGGGCCCTTCTGGACTACATTTGTATCTTTTATAAGCCAGATGCTCTTCTGATTCTTCTCCATCTGCACTGATACTTGTGGGAGCAGTTCCTAAACATGACTGAATTTTGGCTTAGTAACTCAGACTTTATTCAACAAGTCTTAGAATTAGGATGCCTTGCCTTCTAGAATCCTATTTATTTTGAAAGATTCTTCCTCTTTCTTCTTTGACTGATGTACTTTCCAACAAGCTTCCAACCTGTCAACACTGACTGTTTAATTAGTGGGTTTAAAATAGATGAGAAATGGTAGCATTTGTGACTTACAAGCCAGGCAGCCTTTGGAGCTTTCCAAACATGCTTGTCATTCACTAGGTACCTGAGACACTGCCAAAATATCTTCAGTAGTTGTTATTGCATGTCTTCCAGTCCAGCTAAGACCAGATAAAAGGTTAGGAAAACAAACCTAGAAGAGTGGTATAGGAACACTGAACCAGCAGGAAGTCTTGCCCTCTTCTCTTGTAAGCCTCAACATTGCAAAAAAGAGGGAAATGTCAACCTCTTATATTCTATTAAATACAACTCTGATTGTCTTCTCTGTAGCTCTAGCTAAACTTACTGCTTAAGTAAGGGCCAGCTGTAACTTTTCTTAAGTATAAAAACCATATAAAAACCATATCATTTATCATTCCGCTTGGAACAGAATGCTTCTCCATGTAGTGTTTAGGTCTATTGACAAATCACATTAAAAAAAGACCAAAACAAGGACAAACACACAAAAAAATTACTGTTATGCAATCTGCAACTCACAAATACTGCCATAGGCTCTGCTGTCAGAACTGGAACAGCCTGCTTGGAAAGATTAATATGGCCTGGAAACCACCGGTGTGTATGCTATGATGCAGGAAACGTAGCCTCATTCTGCTGTTCCCTGGGTAAAATGAGAACTTCTAGGAATGTTGGCAGATGATTAGCAGAAATGTTAGGACACTAATCCTTCAGAGCAAATCTTCTCATTGCTAACTTTGACTAACTCCTTGCTGTGAACGGGACATGGAGATGGTAAGGACACAACTTTTTATTAAATTTGATAAATACTGGTCCAGATTAAAATAATTATAGTGAGCACCTTTGATATTCTCCGCAGAACTTGTTTCTTAAATAGAGAGCTTAACACACTGTTCTGCTTTCTTAATTGTCCTCTAAGGATCCATTCGAATGCTCCTGATAAAGACTTGGTGTACTGGGGAGGACATAGATGGAAAATTGAATTGATTTGTTGAGATAACCAAGTAATTACCATTAGTAATGGGAGTTGTGGAGTCATTCTCTAGGAAGAAAGGCACTTGGAACCGATAATTTATCTGGGTATGTAGAAGGCTTAAATGTAAGTCTCCCAAGAACATTATTGATGAGGATTAGCTTGTGCTGCAGTTCATAGAAGGCAGTAGCAGAGATGCCCATCCTCTTTCCTAGTCTTGTACTTGCTTTTAAGAATTAATATCTGTAATGCCTTGTGTATTTATAATTTAGCCTTACTACATTAAAAGGGAAGCAAACATTCCATGTGCCCACACAATGTGGAAGATGAACTTCTGTATGCATGAAGTCTTCTCTTTCAAGCAGTACAATAGACTGTCTCACACATAAGTCTAAAGCACCTTGGAGAGGTGCTGAAACAGCCAGCTGAGGGCAGAAAGGTGGGTAAATGTGCATCCTGTGGTTGGGAAAGGATGGTACTGTAGGTGCAGGCAAGATGAGCAATACGCACATCTCCCATTTCCACAGAAAATAGTAGGTAACCCTTCGGTGACATGCAGAATGAAATTTCCTTCACACATTTAAGCAGCTGAGTGACTCCAGTTACAGAACAGCTCAGTGAAGTAAAAGGGCTTAGAAGTATCTGAGTAAAGTGCAGAAAGCAGAGGGGCAACAGGTGGTAAAAAGAGTCATAGAAGGACAGAGAGGTGTATGGAAGGGAAATTACAGCTGCTAGCTTGACATTACTATTAAGATGCAAATGACTCAGAAAATGGAGTCAGGGGGCAGATTCCCTTAGTTGACCCTGGCTGTCACAGGATTGGAGAGGTTTCCTGGTGCAGGCAGATTAGCCTAACTCTGATGTGGGACTCAGACATGATGCATGGAAAGAAAACTAAACTATGTTTTGCTTGAACTTTGATAGCATGTTTCCTATCCATCTTAAACTATGAAGACTGTTTCATTCATCACTGCTTTCTCACTATATACAGTTGGATTTTTTAAAATATCTTAAAAAAAATTGGGCAAATCACTGCCACACACCAGGGCAGAAGGAGAGGAAAGTCCTCATCCCTGTCAGCAAGAGGAAGGGGGTGACTGGAGGGCTCTGGGGCTGGAGGGCACTTCTGGGCCTGCAGCCTCGGCTGCACAGAGACTCCCTGATGGAACTGTCCCCTTTGGGGCAGAAACAGCATCTGTGGGGGTGGGTGTCTCTCATGCCCTTCCTCACCTGGTTTCTGCCCATTCTGTTGTGGTGCAATCAGCAGTGACTGCATGGGGAGTCCAAGCATGTCCTTATTAATAATCAGTGTGAAACAGAAAAATGCTGTTGAAGAAAATCTCTGGTTTCATAGAACACAGAATCTTATTTGGCTTGGGCTGGAAGGGACCCTAAAGTCCAGCTGAGTTCCAACACTGCATTACTCCCCCCCTGCCATGGGCAGGGACACTTTCCAAATTCTACGTTGCCCTNCATAGAACACAGAATCTTATTTGGCTTGGGCTGGAAGGGACCCTAAAGTCCAGCTGAGTTCCAACACTGCATTCCTCCCCCCCCTGCCATGGGCAGGGACACTTTCCAAATTCTACGTTGCCCTAAGCCCTGTACAACCTGGCCTGGGACACTTCCAGGGATGGGGCAGCCACAGCTTCTCTGGGCACCCTGTGCCACAGCCTCACCTCCCTCACAGGGAAGAATTTCTTCCTAATATCTATTTTAAATCTATCTTCTTTTAGTTAAAGGACTTTCCCCTATGACTAGGGGAAATTACTATCTGCCTATGTGAAGGCACTCTCCCTCTTTTTCTTAAGACTCTTTCATGTACTNCTCTGGTTGCTGCTGTGCAGTGGAGCAGGGCGCAGGGCAGGGTCCCCTCGGTGGCTCCAGGCTGCCATCCCCTGGCACTGGGTGCTGGAGCACAGGGCCTGCTCAGCTGCTGCCCGGGAGCTCCCTGTGACTGACAGGAGCCTGCTGGGGCCTGAGGCTGAGAATAAAGCTGATGAAGCCTTGCCTTGATATCAGCAGCCTAAACGATGAGGCAAAAGGCATGGTTACGGCCCAGCTGATATCTTTGGGCCCTACATCAGCCCCTGCCCTGGAGCATCACCAAGGCTGTCTGTGCTTCCTTCACGTATCACCAATGCCTGGGACAGACCCAAGTGTGTGGGACAGTGGGCCACTGCCTCACTGCACCTGTGGCCGGTTCAGGGTCTCTTCGCCTGTGTGGGGAAGCAGCCTGGCAATCTCCTTGCAGTCTCTGCTGGTGTTTCCCCTCATCTCGACTTCCACAAGTGCGTGGGGTGCTCACCTTCCTGCCCACACCCCAACATTGCCTTGGGCCTCCAGCCTGAAGTGGATCTCTCTGGTGGGACTTTTTTGTACCATTTCATACACCTCCATTTATATATCCCAAGATTTTAGGTCCACCTGCAGGGTTCAAGCATGTGTGCCTATCTTGTAAGATGGGAGAGGTATTTTATACACATTTCAAATACATAGTGCATTTTTTTACAGAATTGCAGCTTGCCATTTTCCTTCTATACGATATTATCTTAGAAAACCTATCTTCCTATAACCTTGGGTGTAATTGTTCTCCTTGACCTTATTTCTTCTTATTTTCTCTTTTGCTAACACTGCTGAGAAATGAGCTGATATTTTCACACAATTACATTCTTCAAACCTGCAGAACTCCCTCCTGATGGGGGATTGTCAGGCCAGAGTCCTTCTATTCACAAATCACACTGAATTTTGTTTCCCTATCTGTACGGTTTTGTGATTTAACAGTATTGAATATGGTGTACTATTTAATGGCACTGTTTTCTGAGTGTCATGAAAGCCTTCTATTATACATTTTTAATGTATCATTCTTGTCCTTAATGCCTGAAATAACATAATTTCATTGAAAATGTGTTCCTCCTGTTCAACACCATTCTGACTTAGTCTAACAGCAGCTTGACCAACAAAGACAACAGCAAAAATAACTTTTCTCTTTCAGTCTGTCTTTCCGGATTAGTTATGTGAGGAAGAAGCTTCCTTTGATAATTGACTAAAGTGTGATAGAAGGAACAATCATTTGGAAATCAGATGATAGAAAGCTGTATGAATAAAAAGCTTCACAAAGGTTTCATAAGGCAAAACTGTGTTCAAAGACTAATGGTGATAAAGATCTCACCCCTAAAAAAACCACATAAATGAAAACTACTGCTCATTATGTGAATGCAAACGAATCTACTCTTTATTCTCTATGTATCGAGATGGTTGCAACTATTAAATCTGGCAGACAGTGACAGAGGGTTCACATTTTGTGCAGCCCTCAGGTCACTTTACTGTCTCGTGACAGTCTCACTCTTCCTCTTCTACTTTCTTGCCGTGAATGTCCCTGCTCTTCACTCGGAGCTTGTTGACCTGTGACTCTGCAATGTCAGCCCGCTCCTCGGCTTCCTCCCGCTCGTGCTGGATCTTGCGGAACTTGGAGAGGTTGACATTGGAGAGCTCCTCCTGTGAGGGGACAGGGGGTCAGGGGTCAGGAGTACAGGGCAGGGGTTTCCCTACAGCTGCAAGTCAGTTATCAATTTTATACTTATTCTCCCACTACTTGTCTGTATGAGTTGTGGGGTTAAGAAAACCCTGAAGCCTT
>VWZN01010412.1:282181-337384 GCA_013396955.1 Regulus satrapa | reverse complement strand
ACATGCCTATGTGCAGAGGTAATGAAGCTGACACCACTCCTTATGCTATGTCAGAGTATGTACTCAGCGCTGCCTTAGTGCTTCTGAAAATTGATTTTGAGATTTGCAGAGTGTGCAGATTGAACTCAGGTAATGATATATATTTTTTAGACTATCATCTCACAAGAGGGAATAATAACTTAGTTGCAAGCACTTTGTGCATTCTGTATTGTAAAGTTGGCTCAAGAGAAAAAAGCTTCTGGTACAATTTTTCAGGATGTAATCCATCCTGAATTTAAAATCAGTATTTCTTTCTTGAAGATTACACAATTTTCTGTCAACATTCTTCCAAATATATTCTGCCAGTCATTAAATGTTCAAATAAGGTGTCAAAGGCACCATATTTGCAATGTCTCCCTGATCTCCTTATCCCAAAGCTAGATCAAATTCACAGGAATTGAAAGTCATTATAAGAAATAAAAAAACCTTGCATGGGTCTGCCTGCTACTATATACCATATACTACTAGGTACTCTAATATACTATATTTCCCAGAATACATGAGAAGGATGTGAACAGTATTTTCTAACCATTTAAGGCTTACACATCCTGTTTCATAAAGGCTTTGGAAATAAGTAATTTAAAAATCTGCTGTTCTCTACAAGCATTGTAGAAATAAATGTGCTTCATTCTGAAAGCAAAACATTTTCTTATGCTTTAAACAGTAATTCTTTGAAACACCACAATGCTGAGCTATATAAAATTGTTATTTATAGACCATAGCAAGAATTTGCCCTCTAAAAAAGGGTTTACCTTTCAGTAAGCCAGTTTCTACATCTAAAATGTTAGTGTGCAGTGGGGTACTTGTCTAAATTTAAGTCGGGTGTTTCTTCTATCTTGTTTGCCCATCAAAATAAACTAGAAATGCATTCTGCTGTACCTAGAACTTAATCTTCACCTCTTAATGCCCAAACTATGAGTGAAATTAAGATCGGCATTGACATTTCTGCTAGCAATTTTTTAATTGGTTTTAAAAAATATATATGTAACTGTTCTGTTTGGTAAAAAAAATATATAGCAGAATTTTACACATTGGCTGTGGTGTTTCAGCTTGCCGTTTCAGTTATTCAGTTTACCTAGACCAGATAGATGTGATATTTTATCATTTCCAAACATCTGACTGTAAGAGAACTTAAAGGAATTTTTTAAAAAAAACATAGATGAGTCTATGCATTTAGCTACATTTCTGTGTATAGAGCTTTTTCCCAACTTCCAATCATCTCCAAGTAATTTTAAGGACACTGAATACTGGGTTAGCCAATATTCTACCATAGGGACTCTTGGAAAAACAAACAAACAAACAAAAAACCAAAAAAAACCAAACCAAACCACACCAAATCAAAAAAGTCCTTCTCTAAATAAAGAAGAGGTTTTCAAAACTTCTTGAAACTAGAAGTGATTTGGCCTTTTTACTTTTTTCCAAATTACATTTTGATTAAGCAATAATTCTATTGGAAAAGATTCTTTAGAGAGAGAAAGACTGGTTAATATATGGGTATGAGTAATCTATATCAAGTCAGGGGTGAGGATAAAGGTAATGAAATTCCAGATTGGCCCAGGCCTGAACAAAAGTTGGGACACGGAAGACAAAAGGATTCTTTTTTCCATGTTGTGCCTTTTTTTTAAATTCAATATGCAAATTTAATCCCAGATAATCCAAAACCAGTAAAGAATAGTACAGAAAGTAACAAAAGATATTAAACTCCTTCAATTCAAGCACCAGGACTCCACAGGAGTAGGAACATTCAAGGTGTGATGCAAGAACATCTAGAAAACAATGCATAGACTGGGAAAGCTAAGGACAGGTTGACTATACCATCCTACTACAAGAATTCAGAGGCATTAGTTGAAGGTGACAGATTCAAACNAATAGAGCTCAGACAAATTTCCATTGTATCAGTACCAGTATTACTGTATCCTGCCTCTTTCTGGTGTTCTTCCTTAGGCATCTGCCACTTGTCATTGCTGGAAAAAGAGGACCAGCCTTCATAGTCCTAGTTAGACATCTGATTTCATCCAGTACAGTTTTCCTTGTGTTCACACTCCTGGAACATACAGTTGTGTTCTAAATGTGTTTGTGCATTCCAAACTGAAAAATTTAATTTTAATGCACAGGAAACAAGCTGATCCACGAACTGCAAATTGGTGCAGCCAGGGTTGCTATGAGATTGCATCCTTCTTCTCATCTGCCTCTGGGATGAAATAGGAGGCAAAATATATTTTCAAGGGTTTAAATCCATACAACTGTTGCACGCAGTAGGCGCAAAGAAATTTGACCGCTGGTCCTTCAAAGTAAATGAGAAGTGGTGTATCAGCCTATGTAGCCTGTAAGGACTCTTTCTTTACCCTCATCAACCTAATGCAACACCACAGTTTTGATACCTTACATCTTCTGTCAAATTTGTTTGAAATTGTCCTATTACTGTATGAGTGATTAGTGAGGTAACAAATAAACAGGCAAATTATTTTGCCTAGTAAAGGCAAAGGACAGAGATCTTGACTCTGTAAGTTTTATTCCTTTTGTTTTCTTCAGAAATTGCTGCCTAGTGGAATTTCTCTTTTCCAGTGAAATCCATAGCTTTATTATATACTTCCTCTACTGATATATTAGGAACTATTTGCATTCAGTCCCTGAATTACTATGCTTTTAGATGCTAAGGAGAGTTGTAGAGAACAAAGTTAGCTGCCTCATTTGTCATGTCTTTCTTCCATTACAACCTGTTTGCTGCTACCCATCTGTCATCCACATGAAAAAGAAACTCCTTAGTCTCTTAAATCTGCCCTGAAACACCAAAAATGAGAGCTTCAAGAACAAGAAGAAATTTACTATTCTGTATAATCTGGGATGCCAGAGAGTCTGGAATCTCCAGACTCAAGGTGTGTTCCTTTCCAAGATCTGAATATCCTCTCCCACTCATAAATGTCGCAAAGGAACAGAAGAGCTGGCAATATCAGATGACAAAATAGTTGTCTCTGGAAGGCCCATGAGGAAGAGAAATCTATGTCAGAGAAAGATAAGGTTGTTTCTGGCTTTATGAAGAAGACAGACCTTCCTGTGGCAAACAAGTAGTCTGTAACCTGTTGTGCTTCTGTGAAACAGTGCCATGTGAGTTCATCAATGTCTTCCTGGCACCTCCATATTAGACTTTAAAACATTGCTTGTACTGGCACAAAGAAGCAGATGTGAGTGAGGGATCTGTCAAACTGCAGCACAACAACTATTCATCCTGCAGGAGTCAGAAAATTAGAGTCTCGCCATTCAGGGGATGACACTTAAACTATGTGTAAGCAAAACCCCACTTACCACAGGATATGCTGGGTCGGAAGGGACCCACAAGGATCATCAAAGTCCAATTCCTGGCCCTGAACATGAGAGTCACAACATGTACCTGAGGGTATTGTCCAAATGCTTGTTGAACTCTTGACTCCTGACTCTTGCTATACATGGAACCACCAGCAGACATTTTGGAAGGACATAGCATGAGCAGGAGCACATTGTCTTACTCAAGAAATATTAGGGGCTTTTGTTTCTTCCCCCTTACCTCCCCCTTCCCTTTTTTGTTTTAATATCCTTTTCATATCCATTCAGTATTTAGCTGCCTGATAAGGCCCTGATCCCAAGAGCTAAAAAAAGATTCTGTCCTAAGTATCTGAAATACATTAGCTAAAGTGGAGATTTTAGTAAATTAGAGTGTACAAGACACAGCCTTAACATCCCTACTATGGACATCATGCCAGTGCACATCAACACACTCATGAATATATCTATTCCTTTGGAAAATAACGTCAGCCTATGCTGTGACCACAACAGTAGAAAGTAAAGCTGCTATGCTTAAGCCATAACCCTGCAATTAATGCAGCAGGGAGCAGATCCAGCATCATCTGTCACCTGTACAGAACATTTGCTGTAACTAAAGTACTGGTTGAGCTCCTCTCATCAGATTACAGCAATTTCTTTTAAAGATTCACATGCAAGGAAAAGTTATTATTTTCTCATTTTTCATTATTTTTTTCCCCCAAAGGACATAGCATTTAAGTTGTAGTTTAAATAAATATAATTTTGGTGAAAAAGCTTTGTAGTATGTTTTAGCTCTCTTGTTTCTACAGAGCTGTCACTACCAGCTGAAATATCTCACCTCAGAAGGTAAATTGTTTCATGAGATAACATTTTCCCTTCAGCCCCATGAAGGCCCAGTGGGTATATTTCTGGATGCACTTGAAAGCAGCAGAACCAGCTGTGCATCTCCATATGCAAAAGGTCTGATCAGAGCAGCCTCATTTTAAAACCAACAGAATTGACAGAAAGATTGTTTTGCTACAACAGAGTGATTCACAGCTCTAGTACAGTTTGATGCCAACTTTTTAAATGCTTTAATGAGTCAAGTCGGCTAGGAGTCAGAACATTATGTAGCTGTGTGGCTTTGCTGCAGAGCCTGACATCCCCAATCAGCCATAAATTAATTTTCACAAAGGGTAGAGGATGATATTCAAAAAGGAGTAATGTGCCCTGATACTGTCAATCTTATCAGTGTGATATTGTATTGGCATTCAAACCATTAACTATGAACCTGGTGTAATGATTACAAAGTAAGTAATAGGATGAAATTAAGAAAATATAAATTTTGGAACAAAGAGCTGAAAATGAGTGAAGTCTGTAAGGCAGGAGCAATATCAAAGACAACTGTGGGAAATCTGATTTCCAGGACTACATTGGACAAAGACCTAGTGAGTATCCTGAGATATAAACCCTACTGTGGCAGGCATTTGGCTTCTAGCTTTATAATTTTTACAACACTGCTATAAGAATGAGATTAGAATATTTTAGCAGAACTGTTTTGGGTGGGTTTTTTATGTTTTTTGTTTTTCTGTAGAAATGCAGAATTTTTAATGAAACATTGCCAGAGAATTGTTTCTCATGCCTAGGGCAGAATCACAGGTGAATAACCTGAAATGGTCGTCTTCTCAACACAGGACATGGGACCACTCTCTGTCTGTGATGAAGCCAGATTTCTATACAGAAACCAATGAGCGAGGCTAGAAAGAAAACATGTGAAAGGGGGAGCCTTCACTTGTAGTGTCCCCACTACAGGGATGATTCCACTGGGACCAGAGGTCTCAGTGTCTGGGCCTTTTTTTTTTTTTTTTAACTGCTTTTTATGTATTCTGTAAAGGAGGTGTTGAAATGAGACACTTCCCACCATCTGAGAGAGATTGAGGTTAAGCACCTTGAAAACATTTTCAACAAAATAGAGATAGGACTGCACTTCAAGGCTTGGATTTAGGCAGTCCTTAACTATAGAGTTTAAACAGCATCCTGGCACATAAATACTGCATAGATCCTTCAAAAACACTGCAGTCTCGGGTGGTTTGAAACCAATTGTTTAGTTTCATGGACAGGAACAGTCACTAATTAATTACACTATTTATCCCACACCAAATTAAGCTGGTCTGTTAAAGATGCAGAATCAATATAACCCATATAGCAAATTAACTCTATTTTGTGCATTAGTTGCTCACATATTCTAAAAACAGGGGAGCTGTAACTTGTTTACTTCTAAAGGAAATAATAGAAACAGGCATTTCTTATAAAATTGTAACTCAAACACCCCCCAGTGAATGTGGGTGTGCTTATGAAATTCTAAAAATATGACTCTTCCCAGAAAGTAAAGGACATTGTCAGTGATTGTTCTTTGCACAAAGACATGCTCATTGCTCCATGGTGGCATCTGGTACCTGACAGAACAGAGCCCATCTGCTTGTGAATCATGTCATGCTGGTAGTTTGGGAAAGTTTAATTTCTTGCTTATTCTTGCAAAAGTGCAAAAGCCCCAGGGACAGCTGGGAGATCAGTGGTCTGATCTGTAAGGACCAGGCTTAGGAAGTAGCAGAACCCCACCTGAGCCCTATCTCTCATTCAGCTGGAAGCTGGCTAGGAACAAAATAGTTGTGACCTTTTAGAGCTCACACACCAGCTGGGATCCCTACAGGGACAATAAAGAGAGATCCCCAGGTCTCAGGGACTCACTAAAAAGTGCCCCAGCCATTCAGTCTAAATGTGGATTTGATAACCAGTCCTTCTGCATTCTGTTGTTTTTCCTTAAATATCATGTTGCTCCAGTGCCCTTGAAGTCAGAATACCTTGCAATGACAAGTCTGCTCCAAAGTAAGGCATCTGTGGTGCACCTCCAGACAGAAATTCTGTCATTCCTCTTAGCAACTTGTCTTTGAAAGTGCAAAGCCAGACAATTGCATTAGAATAGACTCAAAGCACTAAACCTGCTACTTAATTGAATGTGCCTCCAATGGAGACTATTACCCAACTTTCTTCTAGACTTTTTTTCCTTAGGTTCCTTCCAGATCTTATTCAGATCCTATTTATGAGACTCTATCCAGTTCAAGTTCATAGGGCTGAACTCCTTCCATAAGTTTAGTAAAGTTAAGAGTGTTATGGATAATGTAACCTGACAGACATAATTCAAACACGTATTTTATGGAACCAAATAAATGTTTACACTTAGTCCACCTTTAGCGCTACTGAAGATATGAAACTTCATTATCCTGAACTGCAACTGCTAGTATAAATAATTTATGCATCCATAAAAAGAGTTTTCATAACAAAAACCAGTTTTATAGTGCAATTCTATTATGTAGAGTCTATTTGCAATTGAGACCATAGGGTCAATAGATATTTAGATTTTTTTATGAGCATCTCTTCAGCTAGTGCAGAAAGTTAATTTTTTGTTGTCTTAATCTCTAATAATAATAAAAAAAGTATAAAGAAGAAAATTATTTTTGCAGGGAGTTTCTAGAAGAGAACTGATTTTTTCCTTTAATATTGTTGCAGAGGCAATCAAAATAAAAGAAATTCCCTGCTCTAACACACATCTTTAAAAACATGTGCTACTTTTTTACATGTTCCATGTGTCATTAAAACTCCTTCTGTCACTGATTGTTGTTTACACAGTTGCATTTCTAAAATTTTGAGTCACAAAAGAGAAGATACAAATGCAAACTTCATTAAATTAGGGAAATAAAATAAAGTCCAATCCATCCTCAGCTGGATGGCACTTTTGGGTACATGTGTGTGCATGCACGTGTGTGTGCAGGCACATTTTTAGGAGGGTTTTTTTTTCATGGCTCTTATCAAAATGTAGAGAACAGCAACTTCTGACACACTTCCATAAGAGCATGGGAAAATTTTGCCTTCACTGGGATCTAAAGATTACAGTCACATAGAAAAAGTACAGAAGATAATTTCCTTTTCAGTATATTAATGAGAAGAGTTGGTTTGTACTATAATGCATAACACTATATACACAGTGATTGTAAATTTAATTTTTAACTAACACACACAAAGCTGAGCATTTGCTTAATTGTTCTCTGCATGAGCCTAAATAGAGCAACAAACAACTTTTTATCTTCTGCAGATGTTAGAGCAATGCCAATGGACCCACACAGCACACAAGCTCTGCCAGGGACACACAGGATGGACTTGTCTTCCTTGTCATGCACAGATGTCTGAAATACATTCAGGGCACCTGCTACACCTGCAAAGAGCTGGCTGACAGACCACCAGCAGGATCTATGCCTTGCTTCAGCAGCAGCTAGACATCTGCTGAAATGACAATAAAACGACTGGACAGATCTAAAGGAGGATTGGAATAGGAGTCAGTTTAGGAATAAGTTTACTTGGGGTGGAAAGGTAGGTGCCTGTATATCAGACATGTTCCTGTGGTCTCACTGAGATGGGTTCAGCAGAGCAGGTATGCCTCCGAACTGCTGTTTCCCTAAGATCATGTAACTGGCTCCATGTGCCAGTTACCTACAGATATCCTGCTTGTCTTTTGATATCAGTAAATCTCTGTGTTGAGGAAGCTCTTTGCTAGCTGAAGGGACAGCTCAGTTATCTATTTGCATGGTCCCATGTAGAAACCTAAAGGTAGGAGTCCGTGATCCAGCTGTGAATTCCTTATGTCCTTCACAGAGAAACCAGCTAGACTTGCATGAAAAATATTCTGTGGATTCTGAACATTATACTTTCTATTATTTTACAGATGCAGAAAATTATATTTTGTATTATATACAGTTCCTGTAACGTATGCCAAGTCTGGATGTCTAAATCCTTTTCTATGATAGAAATCAGAGGAACACCTTGCAATGTCAGTAAGCACGGACTAAACTTTAATTATCAAAAATAGTCATGGGATCCCTCCTGCAAAGCATGTAACATGTTTCATTAGAGGAAAGGCATTGCTAAGACTGAAAAGAGACTGCAGAGGATTATCAACATTATTTAGGGCTTTCAGCTTGCATGAGGCAAGATTAGCAGTGCAAAAAGAACAAATATTTCACCAAACTCCATCCCATCTGGAAAACAGAGTAACAGAATCATGTTGAGAAACTCTTTATTACTGTAACTAATTCTAAATCATGATGCCTTGATGTTGGCTTACATTTGGGAAAGGGCTTTTAGCAGAAATTCTGCAAATCTTCAAGTACCTCAGCTTATTCAGATAGAAAGAAGTTGTCATTTTTTCAGTGAGGAAGAAATAACTACAAGGAAAAATGCCCTCTATTTTTTCTTTAAACTTTTTGATTTTGAATTCCATAAACCTCGACTGGAGAGCTGATGATTTTACAGGTAACAGGGTTTTATTCTAAAATAAAATAAAGATTTGATTCAGTTCAGGAAGATTCCTCTATCAATACATTCCTTTGCCAGCATTATTTTTTCCCTTTCCCTCATGTAGACAGTGTTTCTGAAATGGTCTGGGCAGAAGACACTTGATTTTTTTTTTCCTTTGGCTTCTGGTTTTTTCTATTTCTGTGAATCCTGTGCATAGCTGCAAGAAGAGACATAGACATAAGGAAGAAAAGTAAATTGAAATAAACCAGAATAAAAGGAGATATGATAGTAGAGAGAATGAAGTTTTCTTCCATTCTTCATGATTATTTTTCTTTATCTCCACAGTGAACTGTGATGTCCTAGAATGTCAAAGCTGGGTGTTATGAGGTGTGCTGGAAGGAGCTAAGACATTAAGTAATATTTTCTCCTAATGTAGTTCTAATTGCCAAGCAAAGAAAATATAATGTAAAATCACAAATGTAGGAGTTGTACAAAAAAAGATTTCCAGAACGTTTCATTTTTGTGCAATTCCGCTTTTTCAAATTTTACAAATTCTCACTTAACTGGCTACATGTTCATGAGTTTTCTGTCAAAATTACCTTCATTGCCTTTTACCTGCTTCTCTAATAATGCAGATTGGAGAACAAGTCAAGAAACCCAACAAATATTTACACAAGGGAGAAATTTACAAATTGAGAATGTCCTGTGGGACCCAAAAGTAAATTAAGAGTTGCTATAATTAGAGGGAAACTTATACATAAGAAAGCAAAATAATAGAGATGTAAGGGTATAAAAAAGCTGTGAGATGCATTTTAGGAGATTGGGCAACACTTATCTCTTAGTTCCTGCCTAATTTTTTTTTTTTTTTTTTTTTTTTAGAAAAAGTCCACTCAATAATAAAGAAAGGGAAAAAAACACAGGCTGAGGAACAAAATCAAATTGCATAGAGGAGAGTGGCATTTACAAGTGGACAACTAGCCTCTTGCTCCTTAAAACAAAACTACTTCTCAGGATCTAAACAAATATTTATAGGAACCCAGCAAAGCTGCATGACATACTGACTTCTTTCTTGCTCTTTGCAAGCCATGAGATAATCTGGCAATAGTCTTGGCTTGGGGAGTTTTGGTGCCATACCGGATCATCTGTTGCCATCACTCTATGTAGCCCTCTGAGCTGTTAGCACAGAGTCATTCTTTTCTGGCACAGAATATTTTCACTGAAAATCTAATGGAAGGGATTAAGGTTAAAATATTCTAAAACCAAAACCCATTTTCATGGAACTGAGTATAATACATTGCCCTAAGAGCTATGAATTTTACATAAAGAACTCCTTCAGGACATAAATAGTTTGCAAATATTTGTTTTAATAATGCATGTTTTTCAAAGCTTGACTTAAGGAAAGAGATTGCCAAGTTCATTTCAGAGCATTTATAGACCAGAAGCAATTTTGAGGACTTTATTGAATATTGCAGATTTATATTGCAAGATGAATTTATGCATATTTCAATAATAACAACAAAATTGGGTAATTGAGGGACTTGGAGCAGACTGGATGGATTATCACATCTTCCTGTCATTCTATGGCATGCTACATAAATGTATAAAATTATTAAATTGAAGATGTGATGGAAAAAAAATCAAATTACAAATGCACCTCTTACTGAATGGGTTTCAAAAGTGCAGTGCCACACTCCTGGATCCTCAGATCTTAAGTGTGTTATTATTGATAAATTCCAATACTGTTTACATGGCTCTCATGGAACTATCAGTGTGACATCTACTAAATACATGATAAAAAAAAAAATCTAAAGAGCTGTCTCATCTGTTACCTCTGAAATAACAATGACTTTCTTGAGAAAAGTTAGGATTATACATTCTTATGAGGATTATTTGAGGAAAACCTTTGGAGACATGCCTGTTTTAAAATGGGGGAAAAAAATGTTTTGTTGAATGACATGAGACTTTTAAACCCAAAATCATTCTTTATACCTCTATTTTTCAGAGTTTTGTAGTACCCAAAATTTCATCTCTATTCTCTATTCACTGCAAAAGTCATTGGTATGGTGTTCATTTATGAGTGGGAGAGGAAAGGAGAGGAGAGGAGAGGAGAGGAGAGGAGAACATGAAAAATAGGAAAATAAAGAAGTAAAGGAAGGAAAGGGAAAATACAAGTGCTGCTGCTGAACATGCTGCAGTATTAAACCAGAATATCAGAAATTGATTAGAGACAAAATTGTTGTGAATAATCTCAATTTTTTTCAGCATTCACCATTAATGACTATCAGTATTCTGACTGAATCTGGAGCTCAAGTAACAAGAACAGCATGATAATGTCACATTATCTATTCCTCACTGCACATGTGTTAGTAATGTAACACAGCTAGAATTCCTGCTGTTGTCACATTAAACCAGAGAAATGCATTTCTAGGAGGCTGTAAGAGAGACCAGCCCGTCTCTTTCTCATATGCTTTGGCCTAAAGCAATACAAATATTGGGTGCTGGATTTATATAAACAATGTAAGCATCACTGGTTTTGTGATTCTCATGTAGAAGCCATAGCAACCAAATAGTGGAAAATAATGCTTTTATTTTGATTGGTCTCAGAGCAGAAGTGTTTTGACGCATATAAGGTACTATGCACAGAGTTTTGAGATAGTGAGTTTAAACAAAAGTCATCGTAATTACTTTGACTTCATTGAAACAACTGGAGGAAAATAATAAAATTTGCCATGTGGGAAGAAGAGAAAGAAGTCTGTAGGGTGAAATTGTTTTTAGGCTTCTTTTAGGCCAGAATCAATAATAAAAAGCAAAAAAACTCCAAACTTAAATCTATTTTAAAAATCACTTGAGAACATACTTTCAAATTAAATTATTTAAATTCCTTTTATAATGAAAGTCCTGTAAAATTAAAATGCATTCATCTCTTTCAGTTGTATTCCACAAAGATTTCCTCTTGACTGATGAAATAGACTTTGCCTTGAAAGGCTGTCACATTAACATTCTCGTGCATTCTTTTTTATGGGAACATGCTGCAGAAACAGTCAAACAGAAGCAGTTTTGTTGTCTGTGAAGATTTAACTAATGTACATAGAGCTTTAATAAGACCCTACCAATGTGAGTCGACACCAAGACTAATCAATTTAAGAATAGCAGTAAGTATTTAGAAATGAGAAAACCCATGATGGCTTAATCATTTGTGCTCTATTTTGCTTGGCATATAAGTGTGTTCCTCATATAACCTCTGTGTTTTGGTCTGGAAATTCGCAGAAGTTGCTGTGCCAACTTGCACAGTTGTTGTCCACATCACCCCACTGACAAATCCGAGTTCACGCAAGTTTTCCTTTTCTACACAAGACATCCCTCCTGCAGTGATACATACTTCAGTAAATCAATTCAGATTATTGTTATTATTCAGTGAACTTCTTCCTTTGCTTTCTATTTTAAACTAATATAAAAGTGAAGATACTGTACTTTTCTAGCTCTTATATTTTCCTTTCTGCACTATTTTGCTGTGGGCCACAATGACTAGAACAAAAAAATTTTAATACAATTTAATACTTCTCATCTTGAATTTTATACAGAGGCTAAACCTCCCCACTTATGCAATACATTCAGGAGGAGGCAAGTCTTTTGAAAATATTTAAATGCTCAGGATAAAATTGTCACAATTGTTTATACCTTATATTAGAAGGAAAGTAAGATATTTCAGTTAGTCTTGTTTATTAAAGCAAGATAAAGTATGTCTTCAGAGGAACTCATCAACATAAATTCAAAGTGAAGGACTCTTTGGAGATCTAGAAAAGACAGTTCCAAGTCTGTTAGGAACCGGGGATTCCCACTCAATGTGGAATGTTCATGGACTTGAACATCCACAAGGAGTGTCTCTGCTGTTGAACTGCCCACATAAACACTTGCAGGTGGAAAAATTCACTTGTCAGGCAGCCCTAAATTCGAAGTCTGATAAGTGTTTCTGAAAGAGGCCACCAATGCTGAGGAAAACTGTGACCTTATTTATCCACAGCACCTACGCAACTTGCTAATGTAATCATCTGAGAGGAGAGTAACCGTGTTATTTAATTCCAGGTGTCAGACCTGGGGCTTTTAGGACACAGACACCTCGTATACATGATAAGTAAAGGACAAAGGAAAACAGCCCCCCACCTCCAACATGTATCTTCACCTGAAATTTTAAATGGATCCTGGCAGATTGGCTCTCCCTCTGGAAGCAGTACACACACCTGCCTTCTCACAGTCAGATAGCTCAGGTGTTTATTTCAGAAAGATGGTTTCAGTGGATAACTGATAATTTAAAGCTGCCAGCTCAGCTGTCTGGATGCCAGCCCAGGACCCTGACTAGGGCACTTCGGTTCAGTGAGTAAATCTCAGCAGTAAACAGACTGTGACATTCATATCACTCATTCTTTTCCTCCATTATATCTTCTATATGAGAAAATTTTTCCCTTAATTTTCTACTGAAAGGTTCTTTTAATTTTTTTTCTGTACTTTTTGACATCTCCTTTGTCTTTTATCTGGTTTTTCTCTTGTCTTAAACATAATTTTTCCTATTTCTGAAGTGCCATGTTAGTTTTCTGCCTGGATATAAAGGCTTGATTTCAGCCACTTGATTAGTGGGCTATAATTTATGATTACACAATGTTTTCAATCCTCAACTACCACAAGGAATATTGCTTAATGAATCTTTACAACTTGCCTGTGAGATAAGTCTATCAAACCTTATTACTGCACTGTTTCTTTTTTTTTTCTTACTTAAAAAGGAGGGCAACACATAAAATGAGAACCCATGCAATCCTTTATTTAGGTTTTGTTATTTTACTTCATTATTAATGCTCTTCTGCCTTCACTTATTTTTTAACCTTATTTGAATCTCTATCTTTATTTGAATTCCATTTATTTTCTAGTTGTCACATATAGAGGTGACTATTAGAGATTTATTTTGATCAATTTAATATGCACCTGACTGACTGTGGTTGAAACTTACCTGTTATTTTCTATAACCATTACAATATCTTTATTTGGATAGAATTACTGTGTTTCAGAAATTGCTGCTATTCTGGGTTTTGGTTTTTTTTTTTTTTTTTTTTAAATCAAAGACACTTTTTCTTATTTCCTCTTAAATGCCAGTTCTTTTATCCTTTTCAACTTTCATGTCACCTTTTGAGCTGCAAGGCTTTTATAAATTGAGTTTGAAGCATCTTCTCAGAACTCTGTTATTAGTCATAGAGCAGTCATCTCTGCTTGTTTTTTGTCTTTAAAGAGAACAATATCTCTTCGCAGCAGTACTTGATAAACACTTCCTAGGACAAATAAAACCATACTACAGCACCATGGACCTTTGTATCTGTTTTGTTTTATTTTGGATGAACCAGGAGAAGGACAGAGCCCAGTGCTGGCAGAGTCAGACAAAGACATGTAACTGGTTAAGAATGTTGCATCGTGGAGAGTTTTCTTCATGTTATGCTTTTGTGGCTGAGGGAGCCAAGTCACACTTGCTCCATATTTGCCAGAAATAACAGAAAGAAACTTCACTGTTGATTTTTTTAAAAGACAAACTGTGATAACATGATGACTAAAGTTTTATCCACGTTTGTAAAAATAAACAGCCTGAAGCACATGTGGATCATGTTGGTCTGAACCATGCAATTTTTTTTGTAAAAAACACATTGTTTTACTATTTATATTCTTTATTGCACTAATGTCAGCACTTGTGATGAAGATAAAGTCCAATCTGAAGTTAGTCTGGGGTATAAGAGAAGACAGACAAAAAATGAGCAGAAAAAAATTAAGCAAAAGTAAAGTGACTCATAACACACAGGTCAATGAGTGCCTCTGATTTCAGCATTTTATATCACAGCCTGACAATTTATTGTCATAGCTAAGGCTGCCAAGGCCATGAAGTCAAAAGCTGTATATCTCCAATGTTGCTGATTTTCCTGCACACTGTGTGCTGGGATCATGACTGCACAGCCCTAGTCCTCACTATTTTTGGTTTCAATTTAAAACACATTTAACTTTTAGTTTGTTTAATTTTTGTTCAGAATTTCTAGTTAGAATTACAATATTTTTGTGATCAGTTTCCTTAGCTTTATTAACAGAAAATCGTAGATGTGACTCTACAACAACTTTTTTTTTTTTTTTGGCTGCAAATATGGATTCCTAATTATATAACAAATAATTTTTTAAGATGCTTACCTAGATTTCTCAATTAGAAAGAAGGACTCCTTTTTTAGTCTTCTTTAAATTGGATAGAAAGAACAGAAGGATTATCATGTCTATGCTGGAGTTCTTTTCCATATGGTATCTTTACATGCAAGAAGTTGGAAACCCTGAATAAATGAAGGATTGCTTAAAAGAATTAGAGAGGGAGATGGATATAGTTTGTTATTTTCCAGGGTATCTTGCCACATTTGAAATACAGGATTAGAATTGAACAAGATAGCATGGTTTTCAACATGTCAGATTTTCTGGGAACAAATACTTAAAACACATTACCTGTTAGCTGGCCAAATGTTTTTTGATTAAGAATGTGTGTATCTGTATGAATGTTCTGTTATTTGCCTTCTTAAACTCCTTGCATATAGTTCTAGTATGGAATTTTGTTAAAAAGAGAAAAATGGACAAACAAAAATCAAACAAAAACTTCCCAGGCACTTGCTACAAATGCACACACTTTTGAGACAGGAATAATTGTCAGCATTGACAGAGTAATTTCCACAGAAATCTGTGAAAATACAAAATACCAGGAATCTTTTTCCAGAACATCTTTTATGTTCATTGGAGGTTTTTCCTGAATGTTGGCTCATATCAGAAGAAGATGCATTTGTGGCCAGTGAGCACATTTAACTTCTTCCTCTAGGGACTTCCAGCTGCAGTCCCTCAGTACCACTTCGTGATTGTTCCAAAGCCCTCTTGCTGGTAATACAGCTTCACCAATTCTCCTCCTGTCCTGCCAAGACCAGTGCTTCATGACAGTTTTGTATGAGCAATGTCTTTTATAAATTTTTTGAGTACATCAGTTGCAAATTGTTCAAATCCTACATTGAGGGGCACAGAAGTGTCTTTAAGAGATTTTGCAGCTTTTACTGAAGCAAAACACCATCTGGAATAAACTATACGCTTGCCTACACAAACCCACTCTGCTTCCTTCTGTCTCCTTGTAAAACTTCAGTATCTCTGTCACAGGCATTTTTATTCCACCTACTATCTGTGGGACTATCTTGCTTCCCTTCAACTGCCAAGAAGTATGGCATCTGGTCTGAGCTAGCAGGCTGAGTTCCCCTTGAATCCAGTGAAGAGTAAAGGGCTCTCTGGTTGTGGGTGGGTTGGAGAAGAGTCCCTTTCCAGAAAGATCTACCACTCTGGGTCACAGGAGTAGTTTGAGCATCTAGCTCAAACACTGTGCCTGCATTAGTGGATCCCATACAACATTGCTTTCCAAAGCATTTTACAATTAAGAACACTGACTTTCTCTCCAGTGATAAATTGATGTGAAAATTGCATTTACTTGTTGTAGGAAATGGTGGCATAGAAAATCTCCACTCAGTAATATATGCTGCCGTTTTTCATATGTTTTCATAACCACCATGGAGCAGCAATTCCTTTGTCTTGGGGAAACAATGACAATCATCTTAAAAGTCTTCTTTTAGAGCCCCTGAGTCTTCTTCTGTCTCTGCAGACCATTTCTGTCAGGACACCTCAGGCTGAGCAGAGAGATGTGGCATACTCCTTTTTTAGCACAGGCATGGCTGTTCGGCTGCCTCATTCTTTCTCTGCTGAGGCAAAATATCCAGTTTTAAAACACCATAGAGAGTTTTCTCTGGCATCTGCTACATCTTTCCAGGTGGAGTCAGGTTTCCAGGCAGAGTCAGACTGCACAAATTCACTCCAATGTCACACCCCAATGCCAACCCCCAAGTGAGCTGAAGGCACTTGGGAACACAGAGAGGGCTATCAGCCATGTGAATCTCACTGGATTATATTCCCCAGCATGAAAATGTTAGACATTCTTACCAAGGGCTAAAGAAATAGCTAATTAGGAAATATTATCTTTTAAATATTCAAATTTTACTGAATAAAGAAGTTGGTCTATTCAAAGATCAAAGGGTTACATTTATTTTATCACTCTTTATGTTAACTTTGTTGTTCTTATTAACTATATATTTCCGTTTTATCCTGAAATTGTATTTCCTCTCTCCTTGGGAGAAAAATATGTTCTATTTCCCATCCTCTTCTTACTGAGTGATCATTTGGAAAAGATACCAGCTCACATATAGTGGTTGGGTACACTGCATTCTCCTGGTCAGTAAACAATGAAAAGTTTTTCCCTTACACCTTAGAGAGTATCACAGTATAGTCCAGGGGACACCATCTATACATGCAATCAAGGAAGATTCATGTTGGCAGGACCCTTATCCACTGCCCTGAAGGTGGTGAGAAGGAGATCCCACACCCTACATCTCCAGCAGCTTTGCACCCTTGGTCCATCAGAGGTGAGTAAAGTATCCCTGCCAGGGTGGTCGGGCTGGGGTCTGGTGTGAGAGCAAACACCTCTGGAGGAGAGAGAATCTACTGGAGCTCAGCCCCGAAACAGCTCCTCCCGTCTCCACCAACCCCTGCATCTGCCAGAGCCCAGGGCATCTTTCTGGGATCCACCAGAGCAGCACAATGTTTACAAAAGCAAGACTTTGTTCCTATAATGCCACACTCTGCAGTCGTCAGACATGGGGATTTTCCCTTAATTTCAGAAGGAATTATTCCAAGATTTGGTGCCACAGTTGGAGGAACATGAAAAAAGGATAATTTACGAATGTCCTACATTTATGCATTGTGTTGTGCACTAAAATATGCAATTACACTGACCGGTTCCAAGGAGTTTGACAACAAATAAGGACCAACTGTGTACTAAATGTGCAGTAATTCATAGCCAGCCATTAGCAGGTCATGGCAAATTTATTTGAAGTCAATAAAAATTTTCCAGAATATTATGACTTCATTCATATGCATGGGTTTTTTTGGTGGTTTTTTTTTGTTTTTGTTTTTTTTGGGTTTTTTTAATATTAGTTAGAATTTTTCTATCATGTGTGTTTTGGCTGTTCTACCCATGAGCTATAAGACATAAAAAATACAGTCCTATACTTCAGAAAATATCTACCAATGGGCGGTGGGGGGAGGGGGGTTGCGGAAGGAAGTGGCAGAAGTGGCGGAAGGAAGTGGCAGAAGTGGCGGAAGGAAGTGGCAGAAGTGGCGGAAGGAAGTGGCAGAAGTGGCGGAAGGAAGTGGCAGAAGTGGCGGAAGGAAGTGGCAGAAGTGGCGGAAGGAAGTGGCAGAAGTGGCGGAAGGAAGTGGCAGAAGTGGCGGAAGGAAGTGGCAGAAGTGGCGGAAGGAAGTGGCAGAAGTGGCGGAAGGAAGTGGCAGAAGTGGCGGAAGGAAGTGGCAGAAGTGGCGGAAGGAAGTGGCAGAAGTGGCGGAAGGAAGTGGCAGAAGTGGCGGAAGGAAGTGGCAGAAGTGGCGGAAGGAAGTGGCAGAAGTGGCGGAAGGAAGTGGCAGAAGTGGCGGAAGGAAGTGGCAGAAGTGGCGGAAGGAAGTGGCAGAAGTGGCGGAAGGAAGTGGCAGAAGTGGCGGAAGGAAGTGGCAGAAGTGGCGGAAGGAAGTGGCAGAAGTGGCGGAAGGAAGTGGCAGAAGTGGCGGAAGGAAGTGGCAGAAGTGGCGGAAGGAAGTGGCAGAAGGAAGGAAGGAAGGAAGAGCATGTTGGCTTTCTCATCATAAATATTGTCTTTACAATTTCTAGCTTGAGTTCTGCAGAACCAAAAGATTATGTCTCTCCTAACAACTAGAAGCAGAAAAAACTTCAGAAAAGGATCAAATCAAAGAATATGTGCCAGAAAACCAGAATAACTTTTATTAGAAAAACTTTTATTTTTGAACAACACTCTTTCAAAAATCATAATAATATGAGCAATTTAAGAAAACATTTCTGTGCATTACAGCTGCTGCCAAATAGTTTCTCTTGCAAGTGAGATATATCTGTAAGTTTTTGATCTGAGGAGAAGCAGCAGCCACAGCCATTACAAAGCTGAGTTACAAAATAATCAAAGTCAAAAAATATTAATAATTATCTTGTAATTAGCTACAAGTTAATTTTCACATATTTTTAATGGATTTAATCTAAAATATTTAGCAATTATGGGCTATTTAGACCAGGGGTTACTAATTGATTTATGTTAGCAATTTTTGTTTGTTTTTGTAGAGTTCTATTTTTTCCCTTAAATTAGGAATTACATTTCTGCATTTAATTTTTTTTCTTTAAATAATAAACAAAAGTATACCTAATGTAATTATTACACAAATTTAAAACCTTTTTAAAATGAATATATAAATACTCTTCATCCTGCTTTAAGACCAATCTAAACTTCAGGCAGAAATCATAAAGATTTAATACGCATGCTATATATTTAATTTTAAATTCCTCAACTTCTTTTTATGACTGTTAAACAAATTCACTAACCAGATTGGTGTGGGATACTTGAATTTAAAACATAAAATTTAGTGTTAATTTTGTGGCGACAGGCTGTACATTTAAACATAAATATGGCAAAGAGAAAAACTTAATACAGTTATTTGAAACACCAGTACCTCAGGCAAACTGAGTACTGCACACATTTATATCTTGCTGGACCAAAATAGGAGTTGAGCTTGATGATCCTTGTAGGTCCCTTCAAATGCAGTATATTCTATGATTCCATATGCACTTACAAGAAGACATTTTTAAAAAATATTAAAGATCTTCACATCAGTCCAGAAATGTTATTGGAGACTACTAGTCTACCCAGATAAAAAGCTCATGCTGAAGAACCTCACCCACTAATATTTTCCCTCAGGTTTTTACATTCAATTTTAGATACAGCATATCTTCTAAAACAAAGATCTAATCTTAATCTACCAATATGAAAGAGCAGAGGTCTCTGGTTATTCTCACCACTGAAATATCTTAATTTCTATTATTGTGATGGTTTGTACCAAATAAATTTGGGCTTTGTTGACATGAATATTTTTGGAAAGCATAAACCTCAATGGCCCTATAAACAAGGATAAATCTCTGCTCTTACAGAAGTAGTATTTGCATGTAGTGAAAGTCATAGAATAGCACATAAGAATCTGAGCTACTCAGCCTATAAGGGCAGCAGCCAGCATTAATTACTGGCTTGAGCTGCTGGCCGTACCTCCTCTGCTCTGAAGGCCTGATATTACACCAACTACAAATGTTTCTGAAACACACTTCAAAGATGAAACAAAGCCAGTGATACTTTTGGACTGAAAAAAATACAAGGATGATCATTATAAATTCTCAGCAGGGACTACTCACTTTTCAGTGCTGGTTTTTCCCAGGTTTTCCCATTGTCTCACTATGACCACTGAATATTTATACTGTTTTCTCTTTCAAAATTAGTATTACCTGTCTCCCAAGTTTTAGTTTGTGGAATCACCCAGACTCCAAGCATTTTTTTAATATTGAACATTTAGTATTTTTTAAAAGAATCAAGAGGGTACAGATTTAAAGCTGGGTTAATAGAGTTCTGGTTTGGCTATACTTGCCCTACTGTATTTCATATGAAGTCCTAAAGTCACAAGATAAAAAGGAGAAATTTTACTAAATCTAATTTCATAAAATTATTAAGTTCATGGATTTATCAGTTTTAAACTTGATGTATTTGATATATTCCCTGGCTGACCTCAGCTAAGTCTCACAAGCATCTGGAAGAACGTATTACAAAAATACCTGACTGGTGTAAACCACAAAGCTTGTTCATGTCACGTCAGATAAACAAATGAAAAACAAAGGAATCCTGTGGTTCAATGAAATGCACAGCATATCTCCACAGATACACCACAAGCTGCAGAGGCAGGTTGCACATAATTTCTGGTTAAAAGCTAATTCCTACGGTCTTCTTGCAGCAGTATTTCTTTCAGAAGTAAAGTAATAAATGTTCTGGAATTGCCACACGAGAAAAATCTATATGTTGCAAAGCTGATGCAGTGCGGGGAATGCTACAATTTTTGCCACAAGTGATGGCAAAAGGTCTGCTGGGGATGAAGTCTCAGGGGTGACCCCTTTCAATCCTGCTTTTCTTGTGAAGATGTGGTGACCTGGAGGGAGAGCAGAGCAGCTGCAAAATGTGTTCTGCCTTCACAAAAGGCAGAGCCGGCTTGCTACACAGAGAAAGGCACTGTTTAGATTTAGACACATAAAAAAATAATTGACGCATTTATCTGCATATTCTTACCTTCTCATGTTTTTCTAGCAAATTAAGACATAATATCAGAATGACTATGAAAAGCCTGTACACTGCTAGATTTCTACTGGCATAGCTCAGATATTTAAAGCATGTAAAGGGCAATCTTTACAGAAATAATTCATAAAGAGATAATGGGTTGGAATATTTTTGCCTGGTTTCTAAGGAAATGAAGCTTTTATGGTTCCTCTTCCTATTAGTTCTCCCACAGTCCCCATAACTTCTGAAGTTGTCAGGCAATGTCAACCATATTTGACAGGAACAGATGTCTCACATTTAAGAACATAAGAAGTCCCTCTCAATTCACTACAGTAGCACATATACCCATCCCATAGTCCACTACTGTAGGGATGTTAGAGGGCTCGTTCCTGCCTGTACCTCCCAGAAATTAGTAAATAATTTCTTACATATTTTGATAAAACCAGCAGGGGGGCAGAAGAGAGACCTCAAAATTAACGACCTCTCTGACATCCTCTTTGCAATTAAGTTTGATTAGACCCTCCTGACAGCAGCCAGCTTATCAATAGATGGGTGCTGCGAGCCAGCTACTGAGTGTGCATTTTGTAAATGGTGCCTCTGTCAAGCTGGCATGGCAGGGAAGGACAGCTGAAGGAAGGATAGCTGGTGGACAAGAGCTAAGAGTAAATACAACAGAGCTGGTTACCTTGCATGTTTGTTTGCTCATGCTTCCTGTGATACTCTTCTAAAACATTTATGGTGCTGTTTGGCTTTATAACTATGCAGAGGCAGGACTTTCAGAGGCCGGGCTAGTGGTAGGTCATCCTATCCCCTCAACATTAAAAGCGTAAGACAACCTAGCCAGAGCACAATGAAATACATATTTTGAGAAATGTCTTCTAACCCATTTTGTCTGAACACTTACTCTCACCATGGCCCAGGAAAATGAAATCAAAGAAGGATTAAAAACAGTAAGTATATATAACTTATCTGTGAGTTGACTAAGATAAAAGATAGAGAATAGTCTTAAAACTTGGGCAACAGAAGAAATACTTGATACGAAGAAAGAAGGTAGAAATCTAATAAAGACAAATTATATGGGTAGAAAGCCCTTTGGGGAATTATAATCTTTGCTTCTTTGAGGAAAAGAAGAAACACCAAGGCTTCAGATATTTAAATGGCACAAAACACAAAAACCTGGACATTAATGAACATTTTCAGAAAGGTAAGGAGATGCTATGGGTGTATGTGTTTCAACTTCTCTTTTCAGTGATTTTCTATGGGGTTTTATCCATATGAATTAGTACCCTTTTGTTTTGTTTTGTTTTGGGTTTTTTTTTTTTTTTTTTTGGGGGGGGGGGTGTTGGGGTTTTTTGTGGTTTTTTCAGATATAGCTTATAGAAATCTTGTATTCACATAGAATTTGGGAAGATGTCATTTAGGTTTCAAAAGGACATCCTCTTTGACTTAAACCCATCCTTCTGTTGGTCAAGAGGAAAAGGGATTTATGTTCTGAATTGGAAAAATCAGTCATCATCTGGTACCCCATGTCATCTGCAATGACAGCTGGTGAGGGTGTACATAGACAGGCATCCATAACTTCCCACCTGCACCACACCACCCTCTCTGCACAGTCAGATGCTGCTGTGCCTCATCATTTTTCCTTTCATGTCCTCTGTGAGACAACAGAGGTCCAGGAAAGGGGAGTGGATGGGGCCACACTGGTCACAGATTCACCACGGTTCATGCTGATGCCTCTGATAACTCAAATCTCAGACAGAAATAGCTCAAGTATTTCATCCAGGAGTGGTGTTTCTCCTTGTTTTCCAACTGTTTCAAAATATTGGCAGCATACATGTTACTGCATCTGGGCATGATCAGTGTTCTCAGGAAATTATTAATTAAATACCAATTATTTATGTAAATAAGAGGTTAATAATAAGGATTTGCAAGTTGTTGTGCCTACCATTTAAAAATATCACCAAAAATTCAATGCTTGAATTCCCTCCCCAAGGATACAGCTAAGTTCCCTGGTGTTTTCGATGAGTACACAGCTTAATTGATTAGGAGAATACTTTCCTATTTCCTGCCAAGATAATTTGTCCTTAAATGCAGTGCACCAATTACCAGGTCAAGGCAAGAACCCCATTGACTAGATCTGTGAACCTATATTACATTAAGCCAATACAGTAATTTTTATCTACAGCAACCTTCACAGCTGATCAGAAGTGAGCATTGGCCAGGTGGGAGTGATGCAGCAATCCTGTGGCATTCTTCATAATTACTGTGTGAAGCAGTACTGTGTTCTTGGCAGACAGAGCCCCTTCTTTTTTTTTTTTTTAGTAGATGAAGTTTGGGTGGCTGATTAAGAACCTTGAGGTCATGAGGATCATTGATTTAAGTGATTAATTCTGTATGGGTATCAGTTATGAAACATGACTGGTGGCGGCATTGAAAACACTATAAACTTTCTCTTAATGCCACCGTTTCTTTTTCTGTACTACCACAATACCAGAGATTTTTGGCCCAAGTGCAAAACTGACCTGAGAAACTGGAAAGTGCCTGGGTTATTTACTGGATGGAGGAAGCCTGCTTCCACATGGATTGAAGTGTATCATTCCCCAGGCCACTCCCGTAGCATCAGAATTGAATCCCAGCCTTAGGCTTTGAAAGAGGCTTCTGAGAGGCTTTTGGGAGAATTAGCATTTGTAAGTAAAATGAGGGGTTATCTTTTTATTATAGGCCTTTTACTATGGCTGTGGGTCCTGTGGAAAATTCTGCTTGTACTGCAGTGGAAATACATGTGAAAAAATATAATTGTATTTTGACATGTTATAGGCAGTTAGATATGTTGATAGTTGGGTAGTTATGCATCATCTGTAAATAAATGTCTTCCATCCATCAAGTAAGCGTACAAGCAAAGTGTCACTGGAAAAATACACAGTGCATTAATGCAATCTCTGATGAAATGTTTTTCCATCTGTCACAAAATTTGCCACAACAAGGGGGAACTCTGTGCAAGCTTTATTTTAATGTATGATTTAGCACCAGGCCTTTTAGATCATAAATAGTTAGTAAGAACAGCATTTCAATGAATTTTTATTGACCATTTATTTCAATGTGTAAGGTTTGATAATATATCTTTTCTCTTTCTAAAAGACTGGGGTAGCATTCTATCTAGCTGGCATGACACCAAGAAAGCATCCTCTTTGTGCTCTTCAACAGCAGATATGTCCTCAGCAGAGGTTGAGCCAACACAGTATAATTTTCCACATTATTAGATATAAGAAAGAAGTATTTTACAATGATGGTGGTAAAACACTGGAACAGGCTGCCCAGAGACATGGTGGATGCCTCATCCCTGGAAACATTCAAAGTAAGTTGGTCAGGTCTCTAAGTACCTTGACTGAGCTGAAGGTGTCCCTGCTCATTGCAGTGGGGTGGACTAGATGCTCTCTAAAGGTTCTTTCCCACACAAACTTTTCTATGATTCTACGAGCTCTCCTGGAAAACCACAAGGTAATGTGCAGGAATATTTCAGTATTTGTGATTAGACTATGACCAGGGCAGTGACAGTTTGGCTGATAGCAAGAATCATAGAACTTCAGATCATTAGAGGTAAAAATCCTGAAAGAATACCTAAAGACCAACAATAGATGGCAAACACGGCACTACAGTAGTGACACCGGAGTTCAGTTTAATTAGGAACACTAAACATTCATGCTGTAAAATGCTCTTTGTGTTAGAATGCCTTCTACATTCACAGACTGTTTGTAACAAAAGGCTGGTTGCCTGTAATACAATCTCTTCAAAAGAAGCAAAGAAAGTTAAAATTTAGGATTAGAGTCAATGATATTGAGTTGCACTTGAATATCTTGAGACAGTGAGAAAAAAAATATGTTTTATGTTCTGTCTACCATCTTATTTCTGTATATTTAAATATTTTAAACAATAAGAGGTTTTGTATTTAAATATAGTGCTTCTTTGTTAATATCCACTGAATTATTATTTGAGCTTTCATAATAAGCTTCTGACTCTATGAGGGAGGCTATAAATCCAATATATTCTATTTTTAATGCCTTTTCATCTCTGTAATAAGTACATTTGCTGTGAAATCTGGAAGCTATGAAGATAACACTAGGTTATATATATCTTTATAGTTTAAGGTAGGTGCCTGTTCTAGACTCTGGAAAAACTTTGTGAAGAAACTCATAGATTCATGTAAGCAACCTGCTGAGGGATAAAAATTGTTGACTCATCTCCATGGTGAATTCTGAACTGAAGAATACAGAGTGAACAGCTGAGAGGGAAAAATTTTTATCTAGAGGGTAGGTACACTTTTTTCAGTAGTTTGCTTAGTTCTACTACAGCAAATGGATGATAAATGTATGGAATTCCTATAAGACCAGTATTAATTTATTTACAGACAGAAACAGATACTCTAAAATCCAACAGGTGAGATCTTTAAACCACAGTTCCTTTTTCTTTGCTTTGGTTTGCTGGAGATCTTATTACTGCAAAATCATTATTTTCAGGGTTTTCCTCCTTTTCAATGATATGCTTCAAAATTTGTTGCTGGGCTGTAACTGTTCTTCAAGAATTTTCCATATACCCTTCCCTAGTCATTGGGTCTGATGTCTTACAGTTGTCCCTGCATACCTCTATTTCATCCAAATACTTCATTTAATTGAGGCCACATCCAGGAGGTAGTTTGAGCAAAGACCGTGCAGTTGTCATTGTTCTTGTGCAGTGTGCTCTGCAGCCCCAGTCCCACACTGGGGTGTGCCATGGCTCCCCCCCTTGCACACCCCACAAGGCCTTTTCAAATAAACCAGGATTCTGGGGAAGGCTTTGTGAATAGCCCCAGTCCTCTCCTGATCTGCTCTGGGCACACAGTCATAGAACACAGCCAGATCTGGAAGCTGAGAATCCTTAGAAAGCTTAGCCCTGGAATAAGAGTTCTTCTAGAAGTAAGGTCAGAATGGATTTTGTATGGGGCCCTGGGACAAAAGGATGCTGAGCTTTGTGCATATGCACTCTGCATACATCTTTACCATTGCTTTTGCCATTGCAACAGCTCAAAGTGTCAATACTCAGTTAATAGACTTTTTTCTGGGCCTTTTATGAAGTATAAAATATGAAAATACCAGCTGAGTGAGCAAGTGAACACCTTCTGAAGAGAGAAACCAGCTGGCATGTTAAATAAAACAGTTCTGTTAATACAGCCCTGGTGACATTTGCACAATGCACAGAGTGACACCTGACGCTGATGACTCGTATTCCTACACACTTGAAGTCTTACAGAAGCAGTTATTTCCTGCATTAGGCTGAGGCTTTTTATTATATTAAAGCAAATGCTTTCTACTTGCCTTTAACAAATGTCATTGTGTTGATTTTTATGTGTTCTCCAGTTTATATTATTTGGATTTTGACTCCACTCTTCAAAGGCTTCCCAGCCTTTCAGATTGGTATCATACAGACATTAATGCAAGTCACTGAATAAGTAATTCCTTGAAGTAATTTGAGTGGGAGTAATCCTAGGACAGATTCTTCCTGAAGAAATCAAGACTTCCCAGGAGAATAATCCATTGATAACAGTGCACTGAATTAGACATCAATATGAACTAGCATCACAGATGGAAGAAGGATGAGAGCAATGATTCAACAAAAGACCATAGCAGGAACAGGCTCCGGAAGGCTTTAATGATAAATAGATTTGATTTTTGATTTTTTTTTTTCAGATGGGAAGTCTATGTGAACAGGGACACACCACTTTAGACTTCAGGGGGGTTTTTTCAGCAATGGCATATGGAGAAAATTGTTTTCAACAAAAAGTGAATCAGGTTCAGAATGAGAAAAGAATGTGCAGTGGTCGAGAGGGTAAAATAGAGTTGCATGAGAAGCTGAAGTGTTCAGAAATAAAAGGTCTAGATACTTGACATACTGGACAAGAAAAAGCTATTTATTCACTGTCTAGGTGCAAAGTAATGTGTAGGATGGAGCAACCAGCTCTCTACACATACTTTGCTTATAAGCTCTTTAATAAAGATACTCAGCCTAATTCCAGATGAGCATTTAGTCATCACAATATCATTAAGAGATAGTAGCTTGTACAGTACATTTAACTGTGGATATTTTTTGCCACCTATTTGTAGAGTTGTTCAGCTGCCTGAATATATTTAACTACCTAAGTGAGTTACCTCTGCACCATTTTTTATTATGCAGGACAGATTTGCACTGAACAACACAGCAATTGCATAAGAATTTCTTGGTTTGAAATGCAGACAAATACAATGTTTCAGAATTCTTGGTGAAGTCACTGAAGCAAAAGCAGCAAAAAAAAGAGTATTAAATTTTCAATATTAGCTTAAGAAGAAATATAACTTCATTAATTTTGTATGTTTGTTAGCAGTAAACTCATCTCTCCCACAATTAAAATTTTGCAGTGATGTTACCAAGACTGTAACCCCAGAGGGTCAAGACACCCATACTCTCCTTGTCCACTTCTGTCAGAATAATATCTAATCCCTGCTTTCTAAAGTAGGAAGAAAACTACTTCTTTAACAGGTAAAATTTATTAAAACCTTTTGTAATGCTGGACAACCAAAATCTATATCTGCCAGTTTAATCTGGCAGGAGACTAATGGGCAATAAGAAAGTTTTCTACAGGTATATCAACAGCAAAAGATAAAGACAAGGGAGACTGTGGGTCTGTTGCTGAGTGAGAATGGGGATCTGGCACCACAGGACACAAAAAAAAGCTGAGGTACATAGTTCTTACTTCATCTCTCTCTTCCCTGCTAAGACTGACCATCAATATTTAAGACCCTTGAGGCCAGAAGAGAAGTCTGTAGCAAGGGTTACTCCTTCTCAGTGAAGAAAGATCCGATTAGGGAACATTTAAACAAACTCAAAATATACAAGTCAATGGGACTTAACGGGATACACCCAGCAGTGCTGAAGCTGCTTGAATGTCATTGCAAAGCCGCTCTGGATTATCTTTAAAAGGGTTTAGTGATCCTGGGAGGTTCTGGAGTCCCAGTCCTCCCTGCCATGGACAGGGACACCTCTCACTAGACCAGGTTGCTCAAGGCCTTGTACAGTCTGGCCTTGAGCACTGCCAGAGATGTGACATCCACAACCTCCCTGGGCAATCTGTTCCAGTACCTCACCACACTCACAGTAAAGAATTTCTTTCTAGTATCTAAACTAAATTTTCCTTCTTTCAGTAATAATTGCTCCTTGTCCTATCATTATAGTTCCTGACAAAGAGTACTTATTCAGCTTCCCTGTAAATGTCTTTCAGATACTGAAATGTTGCTACAAGGCCACTCCAGAGCTTTCTTTCCTCCAAGCTGAACAGCCCGATTATTTCAGCCTGTTTCCATAGGAAAGGTTCTCCAATTGCTTATGAACTCTGTGGCTTTGTACTTATTCCAACAGTTCCATGTTCTTCTGATGTTTGTGGCCACAGAACTGGATGCAGCACTCTGGGTGGGGTTTCACAAGAGCAGCGTAGAGCAGGATCCCCTCCTTTGACAGGCCACACTGCTTTTGGTGCAGCCCAGGATACCATTGGCTTTCTCTTCTGCAAACACATATTGGTGAGTCCTGTTGAGTTTTTCATAAACCATCAACCCCAGTTCTTACTCTGCAGGATTACTTGCAATCCATTCTCTGCCCAAACTGTAGGTATATCTGGGTTTGTTGTAACCCAGGCACTGGACATTGCACCTCACTTTGTTGAACTTCATGAGGCTCCCACAGGCCCACCTCTCAAGCCCATCCAGATCCCTCCGGAACTTTTCCCTCCAGCACCACAAAGCTTGGTGTCACTGGCAAATTTGCTGTGCATTCAATCCCCCTGCCCATATCACCAACAAAGATGGAATATTGAACAGTATCCACCTCAGTAGGTATCAACCCCTGAGGGACACCACACATCACTGGTGATCTGGACCATGAGGTCTTAACCACGACTCTTTTCACATAATAGAGCCATGGGCGATTATTCTTAATTTCTCTGTTACAGAAAAATAGCTTCAGTATCTTATTTATCAATAATTCATTGTATGTGATTAGTGGGTTATTTCACACTGCCATTCTCTACTATCTTGCTAGTACCAGAAAGGTTGTACAAAATGCAATGACTGGTACAGTGGATAGGTTGCAAATTATGTCAAACTTCTGCAGATACCAAATATATGAAGTATATTTAGTTGTCTGAGAAGAGAGAGACGTAAAGTCATTCTTGATTGCTGTGGTTTAAATATAATGTAATTTCACTGAAGCCTCTAATTTATGATACCATAACACAACATGAGCTGTGACCTCTAAACTAGTAAAATTAAATTGTTCATCTGAAAAAATGTTCCCAAGCATTGCATGGAAAACATTGCAAAATCAATACTCTTTGTAACATTACTGCCACTTAAAAAATCATACCCAGGCCTCATACAAAACTGCCCAAAATAAACTAACATATAACTTTTATGGCAGTAAATGTGCAATACAGAGCAATTGCAAAAACAGAACACTTACTGGTAAGTTTAAATGTAGATATAATTCCACCATTACCATTTTTTCTATGCAATATTTCAATGTTATTTGGGCTAAAAGACCTGAAACTTCAATTTCTTGATTAAATATTTTTAATTTGGTTCAAAACACTGAATCAAGTACTATTTCTTTAACCTCTATCTACTATTTTTGCTGTACAGCACAAATGTAATGGCAACTATTCAGGAACCAGGCAGTGGTATAGCATGCCACAGCCACAAAACATAAATATCAAAGCTTAGGGAGTTAGGCTGATCTCTGGATGTGTAGGTCAATAGGATACGTAAAATCAGCAATAAACAGATGTAAAGAACAAGCATAACTTTTTCATTTGTGCTGGCATAGTGACAAAATTTAAATCTGCATGCCAGCTTTATAACAGTGCTGGATGTCCCCTCTAGTATGTACACGGAGTATGCTAACTGTGGTGCTAACTTAGTGGTGTTTAAAATGGTCCAGATTGTGGCAGAACAGAGAACTGGCCAACATAGCTTGGAAAGAGCAAGTGGGTCACTGCATATTTCCAGCTCCCCCTCCAGAGAATTTCCATCTGCCTGGCTGGCTGCCCTGCTGCCGCCTGCCTAGGAGCAAAAGAGACAGGAGGGCCATTGCAAAAGGTGGAGAGAGCTTCAACCCCTGCTCCTTAGGCAAAAAGAGGAGAGAAAGGAAACAGAAAGCATCTAGCAAAACAACCATTTTCTAGCAGCAGCAAGTGAAGAGGGGTGGGGAGCACAGAGAAGGAAGCAGGAGGAGCAGCCAGGGCTTCAGCTTGGGGTTGAAGGACTCGGTGAAGAGAGCAGATTGGTGGGGACATGGGGAAAAAGATACAGCTGCATGATGGCAAGCCATCTAAATGCAGTAATGGTGATCGTCCTTATACACATTTTTCAGGCTACCTTAAACAGAGTTATCGACTTTAAACGTACGCCCAAACCCTCTATCCTGCTCCTCCCTCCTTCTGTTTTCTCCCTAAATCACTAAATAGATACTCCGATTAGAAGCTGTGGGAAATAGGTTGTTGTCAAGGTAGCTGAATATTTTCCTCTACCAAATGTGTGCAATTTTAAGTTTTATATTCAGTCTCTTCATCTTTTCCTCTGGCTCCTGTGCAATGTTCCACTTAATCTGATTTTCTGTCTTAGCAATTTTAGTACTCTTATATTTTACATCAGAGCTCTTATTTATGACTCAGTCATCATAGTCATGGTAGTCCTCACCATATTTATGCAAGAAGGGAATTATGAACTTACTACTCAGGAATCCAAATAATAGTATGTTGGATTGAATTATGCCTTGATTATTGAAAATTGTATGTCTGTCAACAAGCAGAAAGTCTGTCCCAGCGTTCAAAATACAGAAGACTATTGTTCTGGTAAATGAGGCAGACTGATGAAAAGCCTTTCAGAAGGATGAGAGAAATCCCTAAAATCATACCTCAACTACTGCTCCTAATGGATACCCCAAATACTTGGGACTCTGGAAAATACTGGACATTCTTATATTTCTGTTGCTTCAGGGTATCAAAATTTGTACTATTTTTAATATAATGGAAGCAAAGTTGAGAGATAGACTTGGGAGATAGCCTACATTCACAGAATCATAGGAATGTTAAAGCTGGAGAAGATCATCAAGTCCAACCATTAATCCAGCACCACCATGGTCAGCATTAAACCATGTCCAGCATCAAACCATGTCTTCAGTGGCTTATCTACATGTTTTTTGAACATTTTAAGGGATGATGACTCCAGAACTTCCCTGGGGGAGCCAATTCTAATGCTTTTAAACCTTTTCAGTGAAAAAGTTTTCCTAATATCCAATTTAAATCTCTTCTGGCAAAACTTGAGGCCATTTCCTCTTGTCCTGTAACTTGTTACCTGGGAGATGAGACCAAGCCCCACCTGGCTACACCCACCTTTCAGGTGTGTTTAAAGAGTGATAAGCTCCTTTCTGAGCTGCCTTCTCTCCAGGTTAAGCACCCCCAGCTCCCTCAGCTGCTCCTCACAGGACTTGTTCCCCAGAGCCTTCTCCAGCTCCGCTCCCCTTCTCTGGACACGCTCCAGCCCCTCAATGTCCTTCTTGCAGGGAGGGGCCCAGAACTAACCACAGGATTGGAGGTGTGGCCTCAGCAGTGCCCAGCACAGGGGGACGGTCACTGCCCCGGTCCTGCTGGCCACACCACTGCAGACCCCGGCCAGGATGCCATTGGCCTTCTTGGCCACATTCTTGGCACATGCTGGATCATATGAGACTGCTCTTTGTCAGCACACCCACGTCCTTTTCTGTTAGGCAGCTTTCCAGCCACTCTGCCCCAATCCTGTAGTGATGCATAGAGTTGTTGTGACCCAAGGGCAGCACTTGGCTCTTCGCCTTGTTGAAGGTCATGCAGTTGCCCTTGGCCCATTTATTAAGCCTGTCCAGAGCCCTCTACAGGGCCTTCCTGCCCTCCAGCAGATCAACACTCCCACCCATCTTGGTGTGTGTGCTAACTTGCTGAGAATGCACTTGATTCCCTCTTCCAGATCATTGATAAAGATATTAAACAGGGCTACCCAAATACTGAGCCTTGGGGAACACTCTAGTGACCACTAGCACCCTCTGTGCCCAGCCAATTTATTCCAAAAACTCAAGAGACTAACCAAATATTTGTTATCAATTATCTGAAGCCTTGAACTGGTGGGCTGCACTGTTATTTTTACTAATATTTCTGTATGTGTTATACAGCATATATAAAATTAGTCTCAATTAACCGGCTTTAGATTTTTTTTCTTGAGACATTCTGCATTGTTCCAAAATTGTCTGAATACACATTATGTATATGTTGAGTAAAGTTGTAGTGGAATACATAACTTGAATATTTCATAAAGTACATGTAAGTTGATGTTTAATTTAGTTTCTGCTTGTCACACAAAGTAAAAATGCATTTATTTTATTTAGAGTGATTCCCTGCTAACCAGCTAAGTCAGCTGAAATTGGTCATTTATTTTTAAAGTAAATACTGTGCTCCTTCTGTCTCTGTTTATTGTTTATTTATATATACAGATAAAATTATATATATGCGTCTGGATGAAACTGTAACTGCATTTTCCTCTGATTGTGAGCTTTAAAATTCTGCCATCTATATTTTTTTTCTGTGATGTCACTTCAGGGACATTTTATGCTTTCAGTAAACATTGCCTTGAGGTTCTTGAAAATATACAGCTTCTTTAAACCAATATAGAACAGATGGAGACTTCATTGCTTAAACAAATGGCTACAATTTTCTTCAGGGCACAAAATAGTATCATGAACTTGACTGAGAACCTAGGAAGCTCCCAGAAGCTTTTAGTCTTTCTTTGTTGGCAAAGGATTGAATTCACAAATTTTGTTCAAGAAATGTTTTACAAAAATCCCCTAGTGTCTTTACATTTTCTTGTTTTCCTTTTTTTTTTTCCTTTTTTTTTTCCTTCTTTGAAGATGAGAACTGGCATTCCTGATTCAGATGACCTTTTGGATTAAATTATTATGAGATAGATTTTGCATGACAACACAATTTTCTTGTTAGCAGCAGAAATTACAGTGCAGATGCAACAACCAAAACTATTTTAACAGATTTCACATTACTCAGTTACCAATTCTTGCAATTTAATCTAGCAAAAAAAGTGCTGTGAAATAGTGATACGAGTTGCAAAATAAATTTTCTATCTTTCTAGTGCTTTTCATCCTTGAAAGAAGGCATAGAACTTATTCCTGCATAGCCTCCACCAGGCTGCAGCAGGACTATCATTTTCCCATAATACACATTAACGTAAATCACAACACTTCCTCTGAGTCGGGGTCTTTACTGATCTTGTTTCAGAACATGCTTGTATCTTTGTGTGTGAGGGAGAATAATCCTAGTGCTTTTACAGCTGTTTTAATTTAAACTCCACTGATAAAACACATCTATAATAAGGTCTGTTGGAAGAGTTCCCAGCCCTGACAGTTATCTATAAATTAATGGGAGTCATATAATTGTTTGGAAAATATATACAACAGGCTAAAGCAGATAACAGAAGTCACAGCTGCTGGAGGATGCTTGCAACAAAGGTAAGCCCTTGTTACAAGTCTCTAGTTCTGGCAACACAGTCATGGTGTTAATACAGTCAAGAATAAGGTATGGAGTCTAGTTAGAAAAAGAAGCTCAATATGCTTCTGTGAATCAAATATTATGAGACTAATTACCTATGGCCCAGTCTCTAAGTTGCTCTTTATGGTGCTGTAAGTATTAACTTGATATTGGCAAAGGTCCAGACTAGAATTCTTTGAACTCTCAAAACATTTGCTAAAGGTCTGTACACTTCAAGTTCCCTTGACATTGCTTCAGCAACTGAAAATCAGTAAAAATAGGTGAGTCCTTAGTATCACACAGAGCAGATTTCCCAAGTGAGACTTACACACCATAGGTTTTTACCTCCATTAATATGTTTTGAGGATGGGGAATGTGATGCAGCAGCTAGATATACCACCTGTGTTTGGACCCTGCAAGCTCATTTATTAAATTGACATGGCCAAGATGATTATTCTGTGCCTCAGGTGTGCTTATAAACCAGGACCAAGGTGTGGAGTGAAAACTGAACAAGGTGACTCTGACTACAAGTGTTTACACAGAAGACAATAGGAAGGCACAAAGGGAGTATGAAGTTGCCATAGCACAGTGCTGGTGAATGTGGTGGGGAGTCATCATAACATGGTTGTAATCTACTCAAATATGTGAGCTCTGTTAGCATCTCTACAGGATTTTGGGGTGAGACTGGAAAAGAGATAGTGAGGCAGCTTTTTTAAAGGAAGTTGCTTACAAGCATGAAAGGCGAAGTTGGAGGAAAAGATATGTAAGGTTGTTTGGAAATTGACTATAAGAGAATGGTAGCATTAACTGTTTGAGAATGAAAATGTGGCCTCCCAAAACCCTTAGGATTAGGGAGAAAATAATGTATGAAAAACTGTGAATGTGAGGATAAGCTAACAAGGCTTACTGCAGTAGTTGTTGCTATTGGAAGGACTATCTAACCAAATATTAGACTATCACTCTAATGGCATTCTGCCATTAGCAGGAGGCAAACTACATTTATTTAAGGCAAGAGAAAAGAATATTCTAAGAACTGAGTCATAAAATCATGTTAGTCTAGATAAATTTTAGTTCTGACAATGAGACCTTAACCAGAATTTCAGGAAATAAATGAGCATGCATACTGAAGACCTGCAAATAAGTCAGAGTCTGCAACAGTGTCTCAGCTTTGAGTCCAGATGATGGGCAGGTTGATGATTTCCACACTGACAAAGAAGACAGTTATAAAAGATATATTGGATAAAGACAAATTAATATGAGTGTAGCTTTTTTTGAGATTTAGTCTTTGACTACTCTCCCTGTCAGATGTGGGAAGGGGTCTGATATTTTTACTTCAGTAGACTTGTGCTTATTTATATTGGGGGATTATCTGGCTCATTAAGATTTAAATTGGATAGTGTTAATCTTTCCTTTGAAGTGCCTACATGTAAGTTCTGTACCCCATGAACGACAGTTCATTCCAACTGAAACACACTGAAATACATTAATATACACACACTTGTTTATATTATAATTGATATAAGGCTCTGCAATGCAGAACACCTTTACTAGTATCTCTGATTATTCCTTTAAGATGCCTTATAGTAAGAATGTTAATTAGCAGTTCATTTGATGTTTTCTTTAACTCGGAGGGAACCTAATTCCAATCTTAGTTTGAATAACAGCTTATTAAACAATACTGAGTATTGTGACTGTTTTTTGCCTCAGTTTCTCTTAGTGTGTACAAAGAGAATAGCAATGCTGACTCCACTTGTCAAACATTCTGAGAATAGCTGAAAAGTATGATGCAAGGTGTAGGCTCATCATTAGCAGCTTTTTCCAGACATCAGAGTTGCTTTTGCACATAAGAGAAAATGTCATAGAAGATGAGTTTGTTTCTCATCTATTTAAAAATCTTATGAGAGAGTACATAAAAGAGAGTTTGTAGTGCAGTTTAGACACAGAAAGAAAAACAATCAAACAAAAAAGAATATAAAAAAGTCATTCTAGCTCATGTACTTCTATTATGAAATTTAGCCAAGTCCTAATACTAAACTTTCTGGTTTACCAAAGTCAAGTCTCAGTCATTCAAAAAATATTCAGTAGTCCATGTTCTAGTGAAAAACTCAATTTACACTTTGAAATATTTCCATTTTCTATCTCATCTATCAAAATTTCCCATGATCTCAAGGCCAGACTTTCCATTGCCTGTGCACACAATTTCAAGTAAAACAAGCATTTTGGGGTTGTCTAGCTTGCCTGATTGAGGCCTTGTGGAATAAACATTTATCCCTCAAAAATGTAAACAAATTATTGTTTTGAAAAACAGACTTCTCGAAATGGTATGCCAAAGAAGATATAATAGTGGATGTTTTATTCATTCTGTTTCAGGTTGCTGCCTGCATGAGAGAGAACATTGAAGGTGGAACCAGCAGACTTGTGGGTGTAGGTGGTGATGACAGAAGAAATAGAAAGGTGGCAAAAAACCCACTTTAAAAAAAAATTTAAAATAACAATTCAAATTTCAGTTTTAAGAAATAATCACAACTGATTATATCACCTATTATTTTAAAAAATAGTAGATATTTCTCAGAAAGCATTATGGGGTTTATCCAAGATCCCAAAGATCAATGAAAAGACAACTGGGTTGGAGGTTTTTTGTTTATTAAAACAGAAAAAAAAAAAAAAAAAAGAACTTTCAGANAAAAAAAAAAAAAAAGACACTTCAGATACCACACAGAGGGTAAAATCATAGTACTACCAATTCACTAGCTAACTTGTAATTTTCATTATCTTTGTACAAAACCTTGCCAATAAGACTTAGATGACCTTCAGACCCTATTCCCACATTACCTGCCATGTACTCCACACTACCACAGTGTTCTTCACAATGCAAACATCCTCATTACCCCCAAACCCCTTCTCCTGCATAAACATGACAAAAATAAGATTTTTACTCCTTATGAACAGATTAGTTAGGAAAGCAAAAAACCTACTATATCTCTACAGCATGAAATTGTACAGCTGTATCCTGCTATCCATCACCTAGGTAACACTTGCAAACACCTTTTATCCATAGACAACAGCAGCAATCACTCCAAGGGCATTTCTGACTCTTCCTTTTTTATTAAGTTATTATATTGTTGGAATACCTTCTTTAGAGAAAGAGGCCAATGATACTTGTTCTGTGACAGCCCAGGGATAAGAATTCCTTCATTCTTCATGAAATGTGACTAATTTCACCCCCTTTTTTTCTTCCACTGTGGCATACAAAATTTTGGAAGCACAATGTCTTGCTTTGCTAGATCAAAGAATGGAGACATGTTTGGGGTCTTTCTTTAGAACAACCATCACTTTTCCTCAGAGAGAAGGAATGAGTAGGAACCTTCCAGTGTTCATCTTGTTATTAAGTACTGATCAGTACTTGCTTTTAAGTACTGATCAGTTATTTTGTTAAAGTATTAGAAACTGTAGATATAATTGTTTTCATTTCATGTTACATTTGAAATAATCCTCTGCACATTCATCAGCCAGTGAAAAGCTCAAGTTCATCAAAGAAGGAAGTAAATAATTATAATTAGTCTATCCAAATTTATTTAATAAAAGCAAATCTACTCCATGAAGCCAGGAGCAATCACCACTAAGTGTACAACAGCTGAGAAAAACTGATAATAAACCCAGATGCCAGGCTGCAGTCTAAAAGATGCCAGGCTGCAATCTAATAGTGGAGATGTCATTTTGTAGAAAAGTGTAGTAATTTAGGATATGACCCCACTAAGTATTTTGGAAGAGAGCTAGCTGTTATCAGTAGCAATATCTGCACTACTCTTTATATCACTCTCAAGAACTGACCCACACCCCTGGCTGCTGCTTTTAATTTCTTCTTCACATATGAACTCAAAATCAAATGACCTTGGGGCTGTCAGCTCTTCTGCAAGATTTTGCCTGCTACCTTTTTGCTGCACAGGATATGTATCTGCCACAGTCTTTCTGGTAAATATTGCCACCTTTGTTCCAGACCTAGCTACAGAAAAAGAACATCTTTTGGCACCATGTCTAATATGGCCTCATAATACTTGCACTGGAATGTTCCAGGTTGCTCAAATCTTTGAGTCCTTAAGACACACTGGGAATGCCACTCTGTCCTTGATCTGTGATAGTAGGAAACCATTTCTCTAGAGCAAGACTATCAAAGTCCAGAAGAGAGTGAGTATTTTCACTTTTGAAAATCAGCTATGCTACACCTTTAGATGATGTGGTATTAACATTGGATGCTCCCTCTCTGACTTTACCAATTCCTATCACTCTTTTATCTTCCATCCTTCCTTCCAACCCCTCTTTTCCCTACAAATCCATTTGAGGACAATAGTATGAAGCTGTAGTCTCCTCTGAGCTAGGTGATAATTTAGGTTCTTTGGCCAGCTGACTGCTCCTGAGTATTCCTGGCTGCTGTCACAGGTAGCAGTTCTACTTCTTGATCTGTCACTTTGCTTTTTCACCTTCTTCAACTCCCTTTAAACAGACTGGAGATTCTCCCATCTGGAATGTCACTCTGTCCCTGGCAGGGCAGTCCACTCAGGGCACAAGCATGATCACCCACATTTTCTGTACCATCTCTGGCACACTTTCAGCACAGAATGTGCTTCCTGTGGAGAGAGGTTAAGCCTACCAAGGAAATGGCAGCTCTGTTTCTGTGTGTCTACCCAGACACATCCTTCCTGCCCAGTACACCCTGAGCACCCATCTACAGTTCCTGGAGGCCAGCAGGGGATAGAGCAAACCATACTCTGAATGGCACAGGTACATGGAGACCTGCTGTCCTGTGTACCTGGCTACATCAAAGAGCAAGGTCTGACAGCTGAGCTTTAACTAGAAGATGTCATTTGGGTGGCAGCAGTCTCCCATCAGCTTCAGGGCAGAAAAAACACTTCAGTCTCCTCAAACAGCAGTTTGTGGCCTGGACTAGGCCATCCACTTTTCTGTCTGAACTACCTTTACCAGCAAGCAGTGTCCTAACAGCACGTGGCTTTGCCTCCTGGTGTGAAGAGGTCATGTACCCTCCCCTATATAGGGTCTACAGAAGATGGGTGTCCAAATAGGACTGGCTGGCCCTAAGGGTCATTTGGACACTTTTTAACAGTGTGACTATAATGTTTTTGGCTTATCACAGTGCAAATCAGTGCATCGGATGGGCAGGCTACAACCACTATGTTATCTATCCAGAGTGGTCAGGTCTTCAGTGGCACAGCTGGCATCTTTCCTAGCTGCTGAGAGACAGTATATAAGTGATACAAACCAGCTTCTTAGGAGCCACAAAATGTAATTTGGCATTATTTCCTGTTTAGGTGGACTGCAAAATCCATGAGAATCTGCCTGGGCATTTTTCTTATTAGAAGACCAGGTCAGGGACAGCCAGGGTGAATATGACAGCTCAGCAGGGGAACAGACGTTTGGAAGGTACCCCTGTGGCTGAGCATGAGCAGTTGGCAAACTTGAGGATGCTTCTACAAAGCAATGTGAATGCTTTCCTTTTTAAGGTGGCATTACAAACAACTACTGAGGGACTACCAGTGACATTTTTTATGACTAAGAATAGGGAAGCATATATCTCTTAATTTGTGGAGACAGAAGATAGACACTGCAGTCATTGCTATGTGACTTGTTTGTGGCAATAAAGAAAAGAATAGCATACTTTTCAGACAAACCAATGTTACTGCTGCTATGCTCAAACAGAAACAAACCTTCATAGGGCTTATTTGGGAATGAAGGAAGCTTCTTGCTTTCTGATACATCATTAGGAAAATGTTGGATTTGTTGGAGATCTATCAGCCTAAATAAACAGTATGACATTGTGACTGCTTTGCAAAGACTTCATTGGCTTTTTCACCTATTTTTTGGTACCTTCAGTTGTTTCTTGTTAATGCCTTTTTCTCCAGCTCAAACCCATTTTTACCCCACTGAAATATTAGGACTGAAGTCCATGCTGCCTAAGGCAGCAGAGCGTGGTACATTAGAAGGAAGTTAGGAGACCTCATTTGCATTCCTACTTCTGCCAATACCAGATTTATGACCCAAAACACCAGGTCTCAAATTCCCTCACACATTCAGTCTCTAAGCAAAAGTTTACATTAGATATAATTGTTTTCTCTCTCTAGTATTTGCAAGTATTTTGCATATATTTAAGATAATATAATTTGGCATAAGGTTGAAGGTTGCCTCAGCATCCTCATTTTTTCCATGCCAATCAAGAGGCATCATACAATTTCAGAAGCCCCAGTTTTTTGTGTATGATTTATTGTATAAGACTATGAGAATATGTCTATTGACATTACCTATCTCTTATCAGTTGCTCCCTCATGTGGGCATCTGTTAATATTATGTACAGTTCATATAAGCCTTTGATTACATACCATGCGAAATCAAGAGTTTTCAAGATGAGGATCCATTTTAAATGCAAGTATGTGAGAACTGGTTCTCATAAATTTATTCTTTATTTCCCTCAGATGAGCCATCCTGTCCCACAGAAGAGACGCTTTGCTGTACTGATAGGCCTGGAAAGTCTGCAAATCAAGAAGTAACCAGAATTTTACTGTTACTGCATACTGCATTTGGGTTCACAGGGTGGTTATTCTTGCTCCGTCTACAAATGGATGTTTCCTGTAGATGTGGAACCAAATTGTGGGTGCCACAATAAAAGTTTCTGCTCTCATGATTCCATCCCATGCATCTGATCATGAAAAATAACTTGCATAATTGTTTGTATTCCAGGTTTGTTATTGCAATACCTATGAAAGGGATTGTCAAATTTCAAAGGAAAATAAATGCCATGACTGTAAAACTTGCTCAAAACCATAAGAGAATATCTTGTGAGCAGTTAGTATTAAAAAGCTGGTATGACAGACCAGGGGTGAATATAATTTAGTCATTATTTTTTACCAGTTACCCTGGGCTCAACACATCAAATCCTTCCAGGGGCACCTCTGATTGCTAGCACTGATCCACCTGCATCGTACCCCTGTACCCTAAGCATGCAAAAATAGGCTAATTCTGCCACTGTTGATGTCTCAGAAGGTTTATCAGTATAGATTCATAGAATGTTTCATGTTAGAAGTGACCTTAAAGATAATCTCATTCCAACTCCTCTGCCATGGGCAGGAATGCCATCCACTAGACCAGGCTGCTCAAATTCCTGTCAACCTGTTCTTTAACATTTCCAGGAATGGGCATCTACAATTTCTCTGGGCAACCTGTGCCAGTGCCTCACCACCCTCACAGCAGAGAATTTTCAATATTATCTAATTTTAACTTACCCTTTTTCAGTTTAAAGCCATTCACAAATTTACTATTACTACATGCCCTTTTAACAAGACCCTCTCCAGCTTTTCCCTTATCCACCAGTGTTGTAGCCCCATCAGAGAATATAACAATTTTGGGCACAATTTTCCCTTAGTAAAGCCATGTTTGTTGTCACCAATAACTTTGTTATTTTCTATGTGCCTTTGAACAGTTTCCAGAAGCACATGCTCCATTATCTTCTCCTTCTTTAAAAATTTGGATTATGTTTCCATATTTCCAGTTTTGGGTAACTTAATTGCCACAATTTCCCAAATATGATGAATAGTAGCTTAGGCACTCTTTATGTCCATTGCTACAGAGCCCACAGATACATTTTATCATGTCCAATGGACTTGTGCACCTTGAAGTTCTTCTTGATGGTTCTTCTGCAACTTCAAATATCTGACTTCAGCCTTGCTGAATGGGCCAAAACTTTTGCTTTGCATCAAAATAAGTAATAAGTAATAAGAGTGATTTCAAGCACACTTTTAAAAGGCCATTTGCATTTTACTTTTTATTCCTTTCAAATGTCTTTAGAGTGTATTTTTATTTTAGTCACTAGGTATATCCCTAATCTGTAGACTCAGTCTCTTTGAGGTTTTACTTTTCTATAAGTGGTATTTGTTTACAGAAGATTTAACAAAAATTAATGAAGGCTTTTTATGCACAACTTCAACTCATTGTTTTAATAAGGCAAGTCTGGTGAGAGATTAGATAAGAAAACCTTGAGTATTGAGGTGAACTCCCATGAGTACAGAAAACATACGAAAAATTGGCTTGTGGTTAAGGTAATTGAGAGGAGACTATGCCCTACACAAGGATCTTTTCAATAGAGCTGTATTTCTACACACCTCAGTGTCTTGTATGCACTGGGCCTATAATCTGTTACTCATATATGTTAGTAAATTATATGTATTATTTTACATATAAAGAGATAAAAAGTAAACTAGAGATTTTGGTTATATTAAATAACCTTGATTATGTTATTTGTGAATGTTCTAAAAAAGAAAAAAAAACCCAGATCTTTCATTTTTCCACCTGGCAATATATGTAATATGTATTATGTAATATATTTACATGCTGCATGGGACATTTTAGCTTTATTTATGTGATGGACAGCTTGTATGAAAATTTCTCTCACAGATTCAATCTGAATGTATTATTGCTCAAGTCAGAAGGAGAAAACTCAGAATGACCTTTGAGAATCATATCTTCTTTTAAAGTCAGATTGATGGCTTCCCTTCTTTTCACTCTCCTGTGCCTTTTTCTCAGTAATGCATAAAAGCCTGGAATAAAATCTCCAGTGTGTAATGCATAACTAATTTTATTTTTTTACTCCAAACCCCAGCAATTCAAAGCCAAGTAAACACCAGCAGGCTGCATTCACTTACGCTATGCATGTTGATGCTAATTGCAGTTCCCTAAGCATTTTGCATTGTTTGTACAAAATAGCATTGCTCTGCCTACAACGAGTCAGTTCAGTGACAGCTGGAATGAGTTTATCTCATACTGCTTAGTGTCAGGTGCATTCTTACAGCTTTCCTGTCTCCTTTTGGGGGCTAATTAAGGCATTCTTCTCTCTTGTTTAACATTTACATTTAAACAGCTGCATCTCATTTGGATATAATGCAAAGATGGGCACCTGGCTTTCTTTCCCTGAGATAATTCTTGGAGGTTTTTTGGGTTTTTTTTTGCTCCCCCTCCCTTCACCAAGGCTCCAAAATGGTTATTTTTGTGCTTATGTAGGGAAACGAACTTAAACGGCTCTAAATGGAAAGAGCTGCTCTTCATTCCCAAACAGAGCGCATCTTCCCAGGATCCTTCACAGCTAGTCTCCTTAGGACACTTGGGATGAGAGCAGAATGCAAAGCAGAGTCCTTGAGCCTTTCATCAGACTGCTGCCTTTGCCAGGCTCTGGTCACCTCAGGGGCTTCTTCATTGTTCCAGTCCTTTTTGCATCTTGGGTTGTTTGGCTGTTTCTTCCCACATGAACAAAGAGTTTACAGGAAAAAGAAAAAAACCCAAAATATTATTCCAGCAGAAAAACATGACAAATGTAACCACAACAGTTCCATAGAACCTCTTGTTCCATATTAGCAGGAAGCGGTGCAGAGGTGCAGCCCACTGTGCTTTCAGAGGTCCACGCAGGCCCAAGTTCTCCAAGGAGCACACCAGTATACAGAGAAATATCCAGGACTGCAGCCCAGCCTTCAAGCACTAAGTTTTTTGACAGATTCAAAAGTACCTTTCACAATCTTGGTTCAAGGTACAAGACTGTCAGGTGTAGCACCTTTTGTAGTTCTCTCCATATCTGCAGATCTCCATCTTCAATTAGGTGATTTCTTAAGATTATGAAAATAAAGAAAGAAAATTTCCAAGAAGTTATAGAGGATCCAGGGGCAAAGGTCTATCTCCATACATATCTGTGGGACAAACACCATCATCTTTGCTCAACTTTTTATGATTTTTTTCCTGTCAGTAAAAAATTACTAGGGACATTATATATTAATTCTGTGCCTTAAATAAATAGTGTATTAGGCTGCACTAATCCAGATAATAATAGTGGTACATATACACACACTGAAAGAAAATTAATTAAATGGGAAAACTATACTGTATCATAAGTCTAAGGGCAATATGTTTATTGATACAAATTAATGATGTAATGTTGTCATTTCTATGCAATTAATCTTCATTTCTCAAAACAAATGGGGAAAGAAAAGCCTTCTCTCTTTGGAAAAAAAAAATATAATGGGAAGCAAAGGAAGGCAGGAGATGTGCCACACATGTTATTGTGCTGCCAGGGACTGGTAGGATGGCAGTGCTGATGTTGCAGCCTTGTCCACTATTCCAGACCTGGGATAACTGACGGCAGCAGCAGGCTGTGACTCCAGCTGCCAGCTAGAGGGAAGCAAGGCACAGACCTTTCCAAGGAGCTTCACAGATACTTGATGGCAACAGGGAAGGTTGGGGGGATCCATGCTGTTCCTGGGGATTACTTCTCTCCTTGCCAGGAAGCAACCTGCCTGTAACTTGGTCCCTCTCTGCTTTGCCCCAGGCCTATCTCTGCCCTTCATCTTTGCCCTGGAGGAACCAGAATTGATGTCCCCTATCCATCCTTTTCCCATTCTCAGACTTCTTGCCCTGATACCCCATCCTGCTTCTTTGTCTCTAATTTTCCTAATCTAATATGACGGCTCTTTGTAAAGATTCTTTTGCCATCCTACGAACTTCCACTTGTTGACTTCACTTTGCCAGTCCAGAATTCCCTTTCTTCATCCCTCACCCAAACTACAGGCTGCTTGCCCTAGTATGCTCTTCCTAATCACACCTAATTTTCTTCTAATTTCAGTAATATTGATTCTCCTTTGATTTGGGTTTTGTTTTGGTTTGTTTTTGTTTGGATTTTTTTTTGGCCAGGGATTGGTTTAGAGAACTTCAAAAGACTCTTGGCATAGAGACTCAAGAAGGACTGGAACAATAACAAAAACTGAAGGGAAAAAAAAGTCCCAAATAAAACTCAGTATAGGACTGCACACAGATAGGACTCTTCAGAAGACTTAATTGTGAAGCTTTAGCAAGTTTCAGCATGTGTAAATTGTATTTTTACCCAAAAGGCTTGTAACTAGGCAGGTTTATCCAAAATTACAAATGGCATATCTGGTTTGGAGGCTAGACACATCTAACAAAATTCTCAAGTTTGTACATGAAATTATGGGACAGTAGAGCATCTAAAGATGAAGAGTAGCATGGAAACATTCATCTGACTACATATGAATGCCTTTATTTGAGCTTGCAGTCACTGAACATCCAAGGTACTAAAGAAAGGAACAGGCACATCTACGACAGATTACTAAAATAGTACAAGCATTCATTATAAAGGTGTCCTAGGAGAATAATCACACATACAAACCTCTAAAGTATAGATAACTGAAATAAGGCACGATTTATATAAAAAATGAATTTGAGCAGCTTCCTGTCCAATCTCCTACTTAAAAACATCCAACGATATTTACCTAACCACTCTGTGGGGAGCAATGTGAGTCCTGAATATAAAATATTACTGGAGCACTGCATATGGAATGCACCAAACAATCCTGAGAAGACAAGCCACTTCTTAAGACATAGAATTTTATTATTCATTTTTTCACCTAAAAAAAATCAAGCTTTTATGTTGCAGCAGAAGTACACTGTCTCTGAAGAACAGGATTGCACTGAAGACAGATTGTTGCTCCTCATAACCCATTTCCACATACATAAGTTTTCTGTTCCTCAAATATATTAGTGATATAACCACAGGGAAACTATCTACATTGATCTCTGTGTAAAAACTGAAGCTTTTAAATAGCCTAGTCTTGCAAAAAGGTTTATTATCTGAGCCATACATTACTTCCCCACCCACCATAGCTGCTCATTCTTTTCACCACTACAGGGCAAAAGGATGTCAGTGCTATGACCAGAGATCAGATGAGCACATGCAGTACCAGAAAGAAATAGGCACTGAGTTTGACAGGTATTTTGTCCTTTCTGTGAAGTTCTCTCAGGCACCAGAGTTCTTCTTCAGAAGAAGCAGGTTTTGAGAATTCAGAAAAGCAAAAGTAAGGTGGGGAAGTATGTAGAAAGTGGGAGGATATTCAAGTGTGAAGAGAAGCAGAGACTTAGGCAGAAAAGAAACTACTTTTAGGAGTTACAGGAGAGGAAACTGGTCAGAGGGGGAAGAATAAATATTGGACATGAAAACTGGGACTAAAAACATTGAAGTGATTCTATGACTAGCAGCTGATGAAGGTAACAGGATGCATATATGCTAGGGAGAGATGGAGCTAAAATCTCTGGCAGTTCATCCTCTGATAAAACACGTGGGCAAATGATCAAAGAGTGCCAAGGAGCTCAAAAAACAAGGGAGAAGATTAAATGAGTGTGATGGAGTAAGACAAACGTAGGGCTTGGGGTGTGTGCATAGAAGACATTAAGGTCAGTAAAAACACTGACAAGAGCAATCTGAGAGGAACATGAAGGTTTCTTTAGCCAGAAGATCTATGCAAAGATCAGGAACTTCTGTGAGGTTATATGATGATGGCTTGTAAAGATGATAGATTCTGTGGAGGCAAGTCCCTCATGTGAAGTTGAATGCAGAGTTCTGGTTTTCCTGCAGCAAAAAACAGCACAACAGCAAAAAGGTGGTTCCAGAGAAAAAGGCTTTCAGGAACAAAAAAAACCAAGAAAAAATTACTTTATTTTACTGAAAGGTAAAGAGAAGATAAAAAAGAAGGTGCAAAATAGAGACAGGCATACTAATGAGGAACATTCAGGTGGTAAATGGAATGCTACTCTGTACTTTCTCCATTACTTCACTGTAAGAGAGAGGACATCTGGGGAAAGGCAGAAGATGCAAAACCAATAAAAATAAGTGTGGTTTTCATGCTTGGGCTCTAGAACACCTGTTCATGAGGCAGTAACACAGCCAGGAGCTCAGCATGACTGAAAAAGGGATTGAACACTTGCATGGATGAGGCCATGCAAAGTTACGGGCTAATAAACTGTAAACAAAAATTTTGGAAAGGATAGAAGCCTCCTGTCTCAGACTGTTTCCCAGCTTCTAACAAAACAATAAGAAATATGTTTCTTCTTTACGGGCAGTTTTTGAGATTTCCAGTCTCATATAACTCAAGACAACTTTATTGTATAATGACATTAAATTACTCTTCCCTGATTTTGGTGATTCTCTATATTTATTGTCAGTAGTTATATACTCTTTTAGCTGGCTGTAGGTCACATGCACATTTCTGGCTATGTTTGGGCAATCCCCATAATGTGTCAATCACTAATGACTCTTGTCTAAATGTGTGTGTTTACAGAGTCTACTGGTCCCTCTTGCTAGGGAGGGCCTTTAGCACACCATTCAAACGTGGCTTCTACCCAAAAGCAGAACTGCTGGTCTTAACACTCTGCAATAGGTGTTAGTCATGCATTAGGTGCAAATCTGATCTCACTTCAATTAGGACTGGTGATCTCATGCCAGGCACAGACTGTCACACAGCCATCTACTGCAGGGGCTGACTCTGCCTTACTCTGGGGAAAGTTTTACACCACTGCAGGCAGCACATGGGCCTAGCAGACTCCCTGCTGATACCCATTTCTCAACATATGGCCAAATTCACAGTCAGGATAGGTAGGTGGGGACTACCACAGAAAAGCATTATTGTAGATGCCCCAGCCTTTAAAAGTCTTCATGGGCTCAAATTCAACAAAGAACTAGATAACGTGAGCTCCAGCAACTGTATATCCTTAGGTACTTTATTAAATCAATGTCCTTTATTCCAGCTCTCCCACTTCTATTTCTAACTGCTATTTGCAAACCATAATGCAATAAGAATATTTCTTGCTGCTAAAAACAAGCAATTCAGTGCTTCAAAATGATATATGACCTCCTCAGTGTGTGCCAGTACAAGATCTTCTGATGAGTTAGAAACAGTACATTCCACCCAAGTCCCAGAGGAGTGCCTATTTTGGTGTTTCAATTTAAAGGAAGACTGAGATTTTGAAACAAATTGCCTATTGTCTATTTTTTGTTGTTCTTTGATTTGCAGCACAAAACGGTCTTGGAGTGCATGACCTGGATTCCTTCTGGATGGAACTGAACTGGAAGATGTGCTCCTGGGAGTGTTCTTAATGTGCTCCAGCTGCAAAGGACACTCAGGTCATGGGACCAATTTAGTCCTAATATAAACCCACTGAAATGTGCATATCCCAGATGTCAGGCCCTAAACATCAACTGTTACTTCTACAGATCTTGCAGACATTACTAAATAATATAGATGCAGCAAAAGTCACCAAATAACCAGACAAGTATAAGAGAAATGATTACATAAAAACTATTGTCCTGTTGCTCTTTCAGATTCAATATTCAGGCAAAATTACGATTTACTGATGATCTACTTTTTCTCAGAGGAACTAAGGTATTTATCAACATGATCTAAGCACTCTTAGTCCAGTAGAACCGAAAAAATGTTGTGAGCACTATTTTAAGACTCTAGTTTTTCTATTTCTTCCCCCATGCACACCCCCCCACCCCACCATCACCACCACCACCACTTTTTTACACCCCCCCTCCAGTTTTTTATCTTTTTTTTAAGTTACAGAAACCTACACTTATGGTTTCTATAACACTTCCTTAGCAGGTATACATGCTTAACTACTAAAAAGGATCCTCAATTTAAGTACAGTGCTTGGGGATGCAAAGCATAATGTGACTGCTAAGTATTTTAAGATGAAGAGAAAGCAGATTAATGAGGATGGCATTCTGCTCCAAGATGAAAGGGGCTGTATTAGCTTTTCATACAAAACCTTGTAGGAAAATCCTGGTTTTGTGAACCAGGATTATCAGGATTTGAAGCTCCTGATAATTTGTTTGTGTAACGCCATCAGAACCAAAACACCTTCCCTGTTCATCTTTAAGTGATTAAGCAGGTTACAATAAGATGCTGAGGTAGATGGATGGATAAGTATTTCATAAGACAAACAGAACAGGAAGTACCGATTCTCTGGAAAATGAAGAGGATAACCTTGGCTTGCTTTTATTTCAGTATTTATGACATTTAGAATTATCACAGAAGTTTTGAAATTTTTGAAATGTTAATTTTTAAATTAAATTAAAAATTCAAAATTTAAACTAAATTACTTAATTTTTCTATTAATTACTTACATTTACTATTTCTTTAGGTTCTACTTTATTAAGAACAAATTGTAATATTCCTGTTTGCAAATGCAATAATTTGAAAATATTCAAAATTTACTAGCATAAAAAAACAAACCAAGCTAAAAAAATCCCTAAAATGTTATTTTATAAATAAACATTTATAAACAATTTAGAAATAAACATTTCCTTTAAAACTTTGTGATGACCACCCAAAGATATTTTGGACCAAACTGCTTGTGAACAACACTGTGTGGTCATATGGCTATAAGAAAAGCATTTTAATTAACTTCTTACCTTCTGATTTATGTTTGAATTTCTATAAATCAAAGCTCTGCTGTAGCTCAATGCTCAGCCACTTCTCACCAGCTTTACAAAGGTACAGCTGGGCACTGTCTCAAGTGGCAGATCAGAACCAGACACATGGGACACCTTTTCAGTTTGACCCTAATATTCTCACTGGCACTGTGGAACCTGGCATAGACAGTGAAAATGCCAGGGAGGATCAGAGATGGACTGCCCTATACTTTTAAATAATGCCTATTCCTCACTGAAAGGAAAATCCTTCAGAACATATGAATATATGCCTAAAATGTCAATATTTAGAGATAACATCATAATATTAAATTGAAGTAAAGCATTTTCCAGATATATCTGCAATCAGAGTTTATTATTCATAAGTTACTCAACATACAAATATTCTCATTCAGCAGTGAATACACCACATGGAGATTTTATTCCCAAGTACCTTCATGTAGGCAAGAATTTAATGAAAACACAATGGAAGCCTTTGCAAGATGGGAATATCTGAAAATCAAAAAATAACAGTGTCTAAATGTAATGATGACTCCATTTCAACTCAGTGGCACTGTGTCTGAAAAAAGGATTCCAATTTTTTTTTTTCCACAATGATCAACAACACATCTGTTAATTGTAATTGTGAGGGGAGGTGGAAAGAAGAATATAGTCACATGTGGTAAGGCCAGAAAAAACTTTTTTCACACAGTTCTGCAGTAATAGATACCCTAAAATTTTCCAAAGGTACTCTTGCACTATGCCTTTGATTCCAATATTCTCTTATCCTTAGTGCTAAGAATGGATTAAATATTCTTACTCTGAACTGATTTGACTTCACTCCAATGGAAACACTGAGATTCTGTTATCAAGTTGCTCTTGATATTTCTCTCAGGTTGGCTAAATTGGGTGAATGTATTATGACTCTGACTGTAAAAAGAACCTCACTGGAATCATACGGTAGGCCATTTAGGGAGCCCTTGACTCTGTGCATCTCCTGGCAGTTCTTGGCCACAAAATGGACCCTGGGCTCCCATTCCTCATTTCTTCCTGACAGAGTAGCTGTACCAGATCTGTACTCCTCCTCAGTCTTACTTTCTCTGTGCATGTTAACTCCCTCAGCCATAACTGACTGCTCTTATTACCTAACTCTTTCCCAGCTGCTGCTTTCCACAGCACAGTCTCCTACACTCCAGTACAGTCTGTTCTGCTTACAGATGTGTGATCCAGCACCAAGTTACAAGTTCTCAAAACTAATAAAAGTTTCCTAGCAAAGGTTTTTATATCATCTTCTAGAAGATATCTCTGTGAGTATTTAATGGGTATCAATTATAAAAAAGGAATTTAATTTTTTTTTCCTGAAAAACATTTAGTATGATCTCTGACCTAAAACTTCTTATTGTTACATTGTAGAAATGAACTTTAAAGTAAGTAATTTGTGGTAATGTCCTGCTAATGCTGCCAAGAGATATATCCTTAAACAAATACAGGTTTTATTGCAAACATTGCTTTGGGGTTTAGATAGTCATGAGTCAGATTTTCCATACTGCTAACACCCAGACTGTTCCAGTTGTTCAAATCTTGGATGCAACTATACAGCCCAAGGACCAAGTCATGACATTTAAATTTCTCAGTTGAACCAGTGTTATACCATTACCTATAATCCCCGTGCATCTGACAGGCCTCCTACCTGCCATAATGCTGGTATGGGTTTTGTATCATTGTTGATATGCTTTTTTAAGAGAAAAATAGTCTTGTTACATAGCCCAGCTTCTGATTATTCAGGCTTGATAAAACTCAATATTGTTTACTAAAAATGGCTGCTTCTGGCAGCCTCTGCTATCAGTTCTTAAAAGTGCTAGCATTAGATGGGAAAATGGGCAATAGGAAAAATGATTTCTCTCACCCACATTAACACAGCAATGTATTATAGCAGTGGGAAATTCTTTTTGGCCTTGCAAATGATAATATAGAAGAAATATTGGCAATTTTCTTTGAGCATTAATTGAATTGATCTAGTTCTGATTAGCATAATCTGCAAACAGCTTCTCCAATGTACAGAGGATCTAATTATTCCCAGAAGAAATGTCCTGTAAATCTGAGGTATAGTAAGTATTTGAATGGACTAAATATTCTTGCAGCTCATAACCATGTAGATATCTCTCTTCTTACATGGAAGAAAAGAAAACAGAAACATTAGAGGCATAAGCAGAAATAATAGCTAAAAAAAAAAAAAAGGGGCTGCATCAAGCAGACAAATATACCCCATGTAGCCTCATGTGCTTCTCTATGAAATCTAAAGACACTTGAGGATTTCAGAGCATTGTAAGGAGAGTCAGAATAAGGACATCTCACAAGGTTTCAGCAAAGAACAGATTGTTAAAAAAGAGGTTCCAGATTCTCCTGCTTGACAAAGACAAGACTGTTTTGTAAAGGCAGCATCCAATGCCATGTGGCTGAGGATAAAAGAACAGCAAGAGTGATTACCACAAGTAGCAAGTCATCAGCTTTCTCAGTATGCATGCCCAATTCTTTAATCATTAACCATACACATGCATCTTAATAGGAAGTCTGCCAAAGTATAAACTGTTAGATTAACTACTAAAAATCTTGAAAAATTAGAGCAAATTGTCTGTGCAGGAATGGTAATGCACAAACAATATCAATAACTTTTGCATTGGCAGCTGAGCCAGAAAAGCCATGAGCAAGAAAACTAATAGGAAAGCTACTGGATCATACCATTTCTTTGAGCATAATATGCTCACTTTTTTCATGAAGTATTTTCTGAGATGCTCCTACCATGTTACCTGCTAAAAGAAAACTACCCTAAATGTCCTGGGCACAGTATCAAATCTGAAATAGAACAGTTTCCTGAAAAATGTCAGAATTTGATTAGGCAAAAAAACAGATTTTTGTCTCATGGTTTAATAGCATGCTACTGATGTTGTTTCTATGGTAGAGCTTATGCAAACCAGCATGGCATTTCTGAATTAATTTGCATACTCTGTAGTGCAGGAGTGACTGCCATTGCTCACAAACCTCATTCAAAGCCTGAGGTGTCTGGGATACATACCTCTCCAAGGCCTGAGAGCAAGAGACATCAAGAGCAGCACTTGATGTGGATTGATAACTGGACAATGACAATAGATCCACAAACTCGCTGTTGCAAAATAAGAGCTGCCTGAACATTGAGCTCAGATCACATCAGCATCCACCTCATCACATCTTCTAGCCTGCTACTTCCCATATTTGGAGATTAAGATTTCCTTCCATATCGACAAGGTCCCAGACAACTCCTAACTTAGTGAGCCTACAAAATGATAAACAAAAAAAATATTGCCCTTATAGGAGCTTCCCTACTAAGCTTATAACAAATTATACCAATATTAATACTGCTACTACTACTAAGTACCTTCCAAAGGGACTAGGATCTCACAGAATCAATAAAATGCCAAGAAACAATGCTGCTGTGAGCATATTCATCTATGCTTTTGTATGCTAGAATACTCCAATCAACAGCAAAGAGACCATTCCTGAGGCATGTGGAGGGAGAATCTAACCAAGGCAGTCAATTTCTAGGCTTTTGGCCTTGCCTTGTAACCAGTGAAACAAAAAAAACAATATATGGAGTAACTGGTAGAATTTAGGCTATTCTTACGACCTTAATGTATTCCCCTGTAGAGGTGGGTATTTCTATCTCCTGTCTTGACCTTGGAATAGTGCTCTGGAGCAGCAGCTTGCCTTCCTCCCCTTATGCAATAATGGACATGGGCTGCTTTGAACCTGTCAGAGTCTCATTCTCACTTCCAACAGAGTTAGAAGAGGACATTAGATGTGCCGACAGCTGGTTGTCTTGGCAAGTTTTAAACACAGTTAGAGGCCAGTTTAAGGAACCTTTGCTCACAGCTGCAACTCCTTACAGCCTGCTCTCCCATGATCCAAAAGTATCACCCAAGTGTTTGCTTAGAGTTTAATAACTAACCTTAGAATAATCTACAGAATGGATCACTGGCTGAGGAAGGGGCATAAAATAATTTTACTCGGGGGATTTTGGTAATTAATTTTTCTATACAAAAGAAAATTTTATAATAAATGTAATTCATACTGAGTTTGATGTGTTCCTTTCATAACAGCAACAAGTGTGCTTTTATTTGAATCTGTATACACCATAGAAGTCTCAGTAAACTCACAAACTATAAAGAATTTCCTGTGCTGTAGCAAAGTGCCTAGTTAGTTCTGTAAATAGGGATTTGTGGTAGTGATGACAATTATTTCGACAGGATTTCCTCAAGCAGTGAGAGCTTTCAGAACCGTCTCTTATTGGTAAACCCATGACTTCAGTTCGGCTACAACTGATGCCTTCCCACCCAGTAATTCACAGACTAGTAGGAAGATAACTCTTTTTTCTTTGCCTCACCAGAGGCCGAAGTATGGTCATGTGAGCTATTTTAAAAGTTTTTAAAAAATACATTAGATGCACACACTCTTCATTTGGGCATTAACTCAATAGTATGCCTGGTGCATGTTTTTCCATTTCCAAAACTTTACTTTAATTCACATCTGTCTCCGTGCTGCAGTCCCAGCCTTTCACAGCCTTCAAATTGGTAAATTTAAATGGTTAAAAAAAATTAAAATAAGCTATATATATACATGATGGATACAAAACCAACTTGGTATCATTATCTCTCAAAACACCTTTTCATGGACAAAGGCAAACAAGTTCAAATGAAAACAAAATATTTCTTCCTTTCTAGGTGTTTGTCCCACATATTGAATAAACAAAATTTCAATCAGTGATCTTTTTACAAGTATATATTCATAAAATTGGTAAATTCATGTATACTTTTTTTCCTGAAAACAGCATAACTAGAATAAAAATTCAAATCAAAATGGGACAAAATCAGAGTACTGAAACAGGTAGCCCAGATTTCATCCTTTCTGCATTGAAAAGAAAAAGCCAACTAATCCAGGAAGGGAACAAGGACAGGAAGGGAAGACAGGATTGGAGGGGCAGACACTTGTGATTTATGCCATTGCAAAAGAAACTTTGAAGTGTCTGATCCAGTTATAGCACCTCACATTAAACTTAAAGGAGACAAAGAATCCCTCCTGATATGTTCTCTTATCTCCCAAGAAAGCAGGAATCAAACCTTTTGCAGAAAAATCTTATGCCAGGTCCTGAGCAAGACAAAGAATCTGGGGCTGCATTTCTTCGCATCTCAGCTGGAAACAGCCCACTGAGCTGGAGGGACTGAGCTGCTGACACCTCCGATGGCCCAGGGACACCAGTTTTTACCAGTTTTTTTCACCAATTTTCCCCCAAGCTTCTCATCTTGAGCATTTGCCTGCTCTTGGAGAACTCTCCTAAGTTCAGGGAGAGTATTTTCAGCGTTTTCTTAACATGCCCCCCTCATTCTGTCTTGCTTCCTCTTCTGCAAGCTCTGCAGCACATGTATGGATGGGAACAGGGCCTCTGCCAGCTGCAGCAAGGATGAGCAGTCCTGACTCCTCGCAAATAGGAGGTGAAAGACAACATCAGTACCTTGTTCACAACAGGAGACCTACCTCACCCTAAAAGAGCACAAACACATTAGTTACACTCATATAAAATTCCTGCATGGGTTCAGCTTTTCTTCCCCTGAAAAACACTGAAAAAAATCTACTTTTTATGATATCATGCCCAGACAGTAATTGTCATTTGGTGTCCAGACAGATGCGATCTCTGTAATTCTTAAGGTTCTCAAATTCTTCTTTCTGCAGTGACAACATTAAAGATCAGAAGATTAGCTCAAATACTAAGAGTAGCATAAAGAGCAGATGAATACCTAGAAGTACAAGAAGAGACAGAAGGAAAAAGAAAGGAGAAATATGTAGTTTATGGCAACACATCTTTAAAGTGTTCAAAAGAATGTAATGGTGGTCTGACGAAATTTCAGTCTTACTTTTTAAGTCCTCAAATATACCCTGAAGGAGGTTCAACTTTCTTTATTGTTAAAGCATCAAAATAAATGTTCTGGGTTTTTTTGTTGGTCTTTGTTTTTGTAAGGTTTTTGGTGGTTGTTTTTGTTGTTGGTTATTTTTGTTTGCTGGTTTATTTTTTTAAACTGAACTTTAGATGTCAGTGAAAAAAATTTTTTCAGACAAGGCAACACCACTGTGCTACTGATTTTTTTTAAGAACTGTATTCTCCAGATTAAATTTCAAAGGTTGACTTGACCTTCCAAAGACTATGTTAGCTGTCCTTTTTCTTGTCATTTGATCAAAGAGGCTTTGCCTCTATCTGGACAAGCAGAAATCACAGAAATGTTTCCTTCCTTCCTTCCTTC
>VWZN01010412.1:269712-282085 GCA_013396955.1 Regulus satrapa | reverse complement strand
CTTCCTTCCGCCACTTCCTTCCGCCACTTCCTTCCTTCCGCCACTTCCTTCCGCCACTTCCTTCCGCCACTTCTTTCCACCACTTCCGCCACTTCCTTCCTTCCGCCACTTCCTTCCTTCTGCCACTTCCTTCCTTTCCTTTCTTCTTTCTTTTCTTTCTTTTCTTTCTTTTCTTTCTTTTTTCTTGTGTGTATCTTTTCGAGGGGGTTCCACCTTAAATTTTGCTTTCTTACCTTGCTAGGCAAAAAATGGTGCTTGTATTCTAACTGCTGACACCAGCTTTCACATCCCTCCTGAAATTTATTCAGCTAATCGTGCCTTTTCACTTAATACACTTACATGGAACTAATAACATAATCAAAACACTGAGAGGTTCCTTGTAATAAAATATACCCTGCCTCACTGTGTTTCTAATCTGACCTTTACAGTGAGCTTATTCTGCTTAAACTAATTAGTTAGATGGCTACTACTCCCTCCAGAAATTCCATTCCCTTTTGTGATCTGAAGGGTGTGTGAAATATTGCTTCAGTGTTTTGTCAGTTTTTCAAATCATTGCCCAGCTAGGATAAGAGCTGCTGGTGAAGCACGATCCATGTCAGTGATCACCAGTAAATTTAAGTCATAAAATCCCAGGACATTTGAACGACAAAATGGCACAGGTGCACCCAAATAGCAAGAACCTGAGACATGACTAAGAATGAAAAAACAGAATGTAAAAAATATTATGTTGGTTAGAAAACCAAGTGACACACATTAACTTATAAGGGGTTCTTTTATGGCTATTCAAGACTATTACAGGGAAATGATCCACAGTCCTATTTTCTTCCACAGCCTGGACCTCCAAATAGGATCACACTTTCCATGAAGCACTGTGAGGGAAGACGGTTCCTCACAGCCTCAGAGCCTCAGAGCTGAACAGACTGTCAAGGAATGCACATAGGGATAACCAAAACTCTACCTTGAGGTTCTGTGGCCAGAAAATATTTCAAATACTTTGAGGTCTAATATATTAGACCTCAAGGAAACTATGTCCATATATAAGTTAAACATAGTATTTTACATTCTTGTAGAGCAATTTGCAAAACAGTCATTGTCTGAAAGGACATACTCTAGAAAATCAGATTTATGAAGCATCAAGCTTCGTGCTAAAGTATCACAATGTGATATTATAGAAAATTTTGTCCAGTTGTATTAAGAAAAACAGTACCCTTAACTTGCAAAACTTAGGGCCAGGAAAGTACATCTCATTCTTTTCTTTGTTCTTTATAATCCTTTTTATTTTTAGAATAGTTTCTAATGTGTGACCCTATCCTATAATGTTACATAACCTGAAATTATCTCTTTCATATTGATCATCTCTAGCCAAAGACTTGAGGAGTACTCTCTGCTGCTGGATCTGCAATGTAAATGACCTTTTTTCTTTTCCTGTGCTAAATTTCTGATACAGCTGATGCAAATTTTGTGCAGACAGGAGAATAGCAATCTGTTCTTACAGAAAAAAAAAAATGCTGAGAAATTGAGAATATTTTCCTTAACATTATTTTACATGAAAATCCTACAGTATTAACAACAGGATATGTTAACATGCACAAAGACTGCAACCCCTTTAAAATTTTCCCTTTACAAAAACATTTTTTGAAATATGTTTTCCATCACTGAGCCTTTCTTGAAAGGATCTTCAGAAAGAAAATCTAAAAAATAGTTTGATCATGGATTTCAGAGAATATAAGGCTGGAAAAATTCCATATGCTGCATTTTCAAAATGGCAATAAAATCCAGTTCATATTCCATTTTCATTAAAGATATATAGAAATTAATAACACTAGAGAGTTATATAAAGGTTGTTCCAGTAAAGCTTTCTCTCTCTATCACTTATTCTATGTAGGTCGTATAATTTACAGAAAAAACCTCAACCCAACTTTCAAAATGTTTCATCTCTCAAAACATTTATCAAGTCCTTCAATATCCTTCTTCTTCATTTACAGACGTACCTAGCACCCTAGGTCTGCCTAGGTAGAACTCTGCAAGATAGAGACAGAAACCGAAAATATAAGTTAAACGCTTTAAAAATTGTGAGCATCCATCAGAAACTTGGGTTATTCAAGTAATATATGTGTTTGCCTTTATTACAAGCTTTCATGGGATAATTGTAGCATTGGGAAGCTTTTGAGAAGTTTCATTAAACAAAAAACAACCACTTTAAAATCTCTGAAATGCGCAAATGTTGACTATTGTTACAGTGTTCACAACATGCAGGAATGCTCATGTTTCACATTTCTGTTGTTAATTTAGACCACAGTTACTGAACAAAGCAGCCCAAAACTAAAGCTAAGGATAACACTATTGTGAGATCTCTGGAAAGGCCAACATGGCAAAATTTTATGAAAGGTAAGAAACACCAAACTATTGCTCTCAAAGAAGATTTCAGTTTGTTTCATAATTTCCACAACTTAATAAATATGCTTCATGGAGTTTGAGTGATTGATTTCCAAGCTTTAGTTTCATGCACAGTTTTGCTTTTCAGCCTGCCAATCTATGATCATCGCATATGGTACTAACCAACTATTTTGTTTTTACTGTAGCTACTGGCTGAGAACTCCTTACTGAAATTGTTCCTGCTGTTCTACTTGGCATATAAAGAGAGAAACTTACCCAGTGCCAGGAACAACTAAGAAATTCACAACATCTTACACAGGGACTGTATCTCACAGATCTTACAAATAATTTGAACTCCAAGAAATGAAAAAAAAAAGAAAAAACTAAACCTTACAGAAGAAACACTGAAGACAAACTGAAACTTTCTTTTTTATAGAAAAAGATGTTTATAGATATTGCCTCTGCACTAGCTCTAAATAATCCATTTCTTGTGTTGTATATGATGCGTAATTATGTATATTAGAAAAAGATAAAGTCCAAAAAGTAATTCTGGATTGAGCTAAGCATTCACATATTCAAAAGGTACTCATGCTTCTCCCTTCAACCCCCAACAACCCAATTTCAAATTTTAATTATTAACATCGACAGGTTGGTCAATCTGAAATACTATTCCCAGAAGAATTGAAGCAGAACTGAGTGAACAAATTTAGGAGTCAAAATCATCTGCCTTCTAGCACAGACTTGTTCCTGAATGACAAAATTGTCTTTCTTCTCTGACACTGGATGTGAGGTGAAGTAGACTCTGATTTGTTGTCAAGCTCTGATTAATTAACTTGTGAATTTTGCAATTCCAGAGGCTTGAGCATGTTTGTGTAATTTGCACATAGTATATATAGTAAAATAGAGAGTACACTGGGCTCATGTGCAGGCTCCTGTTATTGTTACATCAAGCAATCTAAATAGACATTATTTTGTTTTGTTTTTTCAGTACAGCATTATTAATTCCTTCCCTATTATTGTGTAACAAGAGGAACAGAAGGCCTTTATCTCCTTTGTTGGCTGCAGGCTTTGAGCAGAGTTTAAACCATACTCTGTTCTGCAAGTACAATCTGGTTCAAAACTAAATGCAAACAAATGCAGATTGAAAAATGTTTTTCAAAATAAACTTTCTCTAACAACCATCCTTCCCCATAACAATCAGTTCCAAATTAGGACTGACCAGTCTTCACTTTTCATTTTAGATTTTGGAGTCTGATCTTCCTCTGCCTCAGTATTTTTGGCCTCACTCTGTAGATATGCCAAGCTTTCCTTTTCAGACACATCCTAGTACTGCTCTCCTACCACTAAAACTGGTGTAAGGCAGGCAGAAGCCCCATGGCCCCAGCCCTTCCCACCAAGCCAGGCAGCTCTGGTCCCAGTGTCCCTGTCCCTGTCTCTGTTACTGCAGAAGCAGTGCTTTGGGGGAGGGCACTAGCAGGGCTCAGAATCTTTGGGTACCCACCCAGCACTGGCCTTCTGCACACGTGCAGACTTGAGGGAAAACTCAGTGTTTCTGAGAAAAGGATAAAAGGGAGTAATCCTGCCAGCACAGCAAATCAAAACGGGAGAAAGATGCAAAACCTATTTAAGGGAATAAAAAATAGACCATTAAAAAAAATTCATTTTCCACAGAATCCCTTTCTGGAGGCTTTACTGTAGAAAATCTAGATGCAAAGGTCTATTCCAAGTGGTTTTTTGGTTATTTGACCTGTGTGCATCTCACCCAGTATCTTGCTGGGTAGAGGCCCTTGTGCTTCTTTGATGAGTAAATAAAAGTAAGTAGCATTGGCTGAAATAACCTGAAATAACTGCGGATACTACCAGTATATGTAAGGAGCCACGTTTAACTAATTTTAACCTGTGATCCTGCCCTTTCTCAATGGAAATTCTCTCTCTGCTTAATGAGATAAATGTTCTGGGTCATCTGCAACCAACCACTTATCTGATTAACCAGGAAAAAGGTATGGGAATTAAATATCAACAGATATTCCTTCTCGTGCCTCAAGCTTAAACATCCTACTCCCTACCCTGAAATATACACTTTAATTCTGTAATTGGTGAGAACAGATGACAGTCTCTGCTGTAAGACTGGGAATCTTGTTGGTAGCATAATGCATGCAAATAGCCAGGAAGCTGCCTTCTGTTCTGTACTGGTAAGCAGAGGACTCAGTGGGCTGACATATATTTTACAGCTCTGCATAGTAAAACTTCAGATTTCAATTGTCCCTTCAGGTACACATGAATGAGAAAAGAGAGCAGAATTGTAGTGGAAAGCTCTTTGTGCTTCCTATTATGTCTCTTGGTTATGAAAGAGAAGTACAAATGACCTACACAACACTAGTTAGAAAATAAGAGACTAAAAAATGGTGTGATCATTAGCCCTTGGTTTTCTAGCAAAGAAAAGTCTCCATTACATTAAACTCTGTCTTGTATATTTTTCCCTAACACTTTCAGACTGTACCAGAGATTCAGATCCACAATCATAAACACGAACTAGCCCTCTGTGAGGGATGACTACCAGATTTCAGCTCGATGACCATCAAAATCAAAGCTCATCATCTTTTGAAAGGTGAGTACAAAATGAGGCCCAAAGAATTTTCAGCATTAATTCCTTTAAATTACTAATCCTCTGAGCCATAAATATGCTGTAATCACTGATCAAAGTTTGTCAAGCTCCAGCTTTGAGTTCAAGGGCATGAATTTTCAAGAGAGCTTACACTCAAAAAGTTCCATAGGTAAGATGTGTAACTATATGTGTGTTTCAAAGGGAGGGAAACATTTGAATATAGCTTTTGAAAATTTGTAGTTTGGCTAATGGTGAGATTAGATTTCCTATTTGTTTCCATGTGATTGCTGGTATACCATAATACAAGAATTCTAGACCAATTTTCTGTGCTTCTGTGTTTGTAACAAAACTTGAATGTGACCTCATAAAAATTGATTTCTTTTTTCCCCTTTGTTTCTACTTCATCCTTTCCATACTTTGAACTGAAAACCTTAAAGAGACAACTGTTGAACAGTTTCATCTTACATTTCAGGCTGCCAGAGCAAATAAGCAAATCAAATGAGGAGAAAAAAAAAAAGACCCTACTGTTCAAAAATTTTAGCATACCCCATTGTTTTCCATCTGTTGGACATAACTTTTTTGGTGCTACACATCTTCATTTTTCATGTGAAGAGCAGTTACATGTCTGGGTCCCCATCCTCTAGCAAGTGCACAGAGAGCAGCAGTGATTTGCCTGACTCACTCTGGATGTCCATGGTGCAGGCATGCACATCTGAACAGAAATCACGGATTTTTTTACTGTAAATAGAAATAGAATTAATGCAGTCAGTGGAGTATAAATGCAATTAATTGTCTGCTGAGGTAGTCAATCAAGTTTGTTTGATTTAACCTTCACTATAAAGCAGAACAGGATGAGTACTTCAGACACAGATCCCCAGTGAACTACTTCAGTTATATAAGTATAGATGTCTCATGTCATGTTAGGTGCTGTGGTACATCTGGTGCCTTACAGAGTCATTTCAGAGAGGAGCAGAACTGTTGGAACTCTTAGCTCAAACATACCATCACTATTGTCATCATCATGACAGTGTACAACAGCTTCAAACAGACCTAGATGCTGCTGGCCATGCAACTGTATCTGGACCTGAAAGTAAAGTAGTTGAATCCCAACTGTCAGGACAGGAGTGCAAGTGAAAATACACAGGGCTTCTTCAGCTTAGCTCTAAGCCCTGTAGCAGAGTTTTCATGTGTCACATAATGGCAGTCAGACGTGAGCCCATGTCATACTACTGGCCTTCAGGAATTTTCCTACAAAAATGTAAAAGAAACATTTTTGAACACATTTCTATTGGGTGCTGCTGTTGTTGTTGCATTTTAATACTGTCTAATCAAACCAGGCAGGTGATAGAGAAGAAACAGAGGCATTAAGACATTATGAATCCAAAAGCCAAATAATAGATCTGCAGAAAGCACAAGAGCAGAATCTGGCTTTCTAAAATCTAATCTGAAGCCCAGGCTCTGGGCCACATGGATCCTCTTCCTACTTCTTCCCACTAGTTTCCTAGTCTTACTCTTGTCCTGAACACCACAGCATTCAAACAGCAACAGAAAATTAGACCCATTCTTCTTATTACTTTCTTTCCTGACCCTAGATTAGTACACTTCTTGTTTCCAGGCTGGGACACATTTTTTGTGAAGTCATCCAGCTCTCCTTTCCACTGAACCCTTCATGGCTGCCTGCTGCTGTGTTTGCCTGTAAAACACACTCTCCCCTGCTGACTCTCAGCAGGATAACTGCTGGCATAGATTTTCACATTTTCTCTATTGGATAATTACATGTAAGGACTTCACGCAATTAAAATTACCTGTCTGTAAAGATTGCCATTTTCCTGGGATGTGGAAGCTAAAGCTGGACTTCATTCATTTTTCCAGAGAATGAATATCAGGCTTTTTTCCAGTCCCTGCCCTTCTGCAATCCAGGCTTCTCTTGTTGCATGCAGGTTCTAGATCATTCTCTAGCACACTAGCTAAGGGCAACCTGAGGCAGACTCTGCTCCATTTCTACATGTAAAGAAATATAGTTTCTTGAATGAAATTGACAAACTCACACCAGGATTGAACTCCCCAGGAGCACATACACACCTCCCTCCCTCCCAATTTAGACATCTTGAGCTGTCATAACTGATCTATCTATCTCATTGCTACAGTTATGCACACAATGAGGATATCCTTGGAATTATGGTGGTAGAATATGGAAAACACTGAAGGATTGATACAAAAATATCTTGTTTCATATTCCTAGATTTACCTGTGCCCCCTAATCTGCACAACCACTGTGATGTACAGAAGGTTCATGGAAAATGAGGAAAAAATGTTAGGGTAGGGTTGCTCTGAAGAATTCCCAATTTCAGAAAGGAAGCTGAAGCATTTAGACATTAAATTGGGAGGAGCTGTTGACACCCTTGGAGGCTGAGAGACCCTGAAGGGACAGCTTGACAAATTAGAGAGCTGGGAAATCACCAGACAAATATTTCACAAATACAAGAGCCAGATTCTGTGCCTGGGACAGGGCAACCATGTTTGTGGTAGACAAAGTATAGACTGGGGAATGAGATGCAGGAGAGTAGTGCTGCAGAGAGTGACCTGGGGGTTCTGGTCTGTGACAATTTGAACATGAGCCATCAGTGCCCTGGAAGCCAGGAGGGCCAAGACTGTCCTGGAGCCATCAGGCACAGCATGGCCAGCCGGGCAAGGGAGGAGATTGTCCTGCTCTGCTCTGAGCTGGGGCGGCCTCACCTCCAGTGCTGGGGCTGGTTTGGGTGCCATGTTGTAAGAAAGATATAAAACTATTAGAGGAGGGCCAGGAAGATAGCAAAAGGCCATGAGGGGAAGCCATATGAGGAGTGGCTGAGGTCACTTGGTCTGTTCAGCCTGCTGAGGACGAGACAGGGGAGACCTCAGTTTGTCACGACAGAATACATACCCAATCCAAGTTGTGTTCTGTGTTGCATAATCATGTTGAAAGGTCACTTGACTGATAAGTTTTTAAGATTCTCCCACTAAATAATCCTCTCTTGAGTTATCATTAATAGAACAGATTTACACTTCATGTATGGAACAATGACAATAAAAAGGTGGCCAGATGGAGAAAGTGTTAGGAATAGACTGATATTTTTATTACAAGCATCAAATAAATCAATCCACTTACCCTTCTCGTGAGATGCCTTGGATAACTACCTTCAATATGTCACTTGTTTAAAAGAAGTTGTGTAACCTTGAGATATAGTAATCCAAGCATTCCACAGTTTCATTCTACCCTCTCTCCCCCTGTTTTTTTGCAGCACTCTGTTTGGTCATGTCTGGCTGTCAGATCACTTGGCTAGGGCTTCTCAACTTCAGTATTTTTTCTGTACGAGTTATATAGGTCTGTCGCTAAAAAACAAATATCTAGGATATCATGGTAATAATAACAACTCTGATACAATGTGACATTAGGCACATTCAGAATCATGATAGGGTGTCTGCTCTGACCACACTGCTTGGTGTTATATGAGGCTTTCACTCTCTACCTAATGAAGTATTAAATATTGATCAAGAAGCATCCCTGTTAGCAATGAAGACTCCACAGCCTCTTAATAGGGATACACTAGGATCTCCGCACTCTAAAATCTATTAGGCGAAATGAGAACATCTCAGTCTTGAAAAAAATTTCAATTACACAGCTTTTTGTTTTGAGGGGGTTTTTTTAGGTGATTTTTAAAAATCTTCTCCAGCTAAACTTTTCTTCACACACCTTAAGTTAATTTGTCTATGTGTTTATGGCAAAACAAATTTCAATTTCATGCATCTAAATTTGCTTCTGTAATTGTTTATTTTATAACTGCTGACATGCTTGTCCAATCAGAGAAGAAATATAGTTTCTTTTAAGTCTATGAAATTAATTAGTGAGGCCTAAATAACCAAAATTGAGCTAGTTTCAGATACCTGGTCCTGTTATATTTTGGATCAGGTACATTAAAGTAAAAAATGAATACAATGAAATATGATGTCCAGAGATGATGTGAGGGAGCAACAACAACAACAAAAAAACCCAGGACTGTCGGCTAACATAACATAAATTAAGGGCAAACGACCTGGTAATTTTTAACAGCAGTTACTGCTATTCAGACATCACTGTGATACTGTAGGACAAGGCTGAACTACCTAGCAACCTACCATGGATGCTTCAGTCAACACTGATTACAGTACAGATGTCATGCAAAAGAAGTCCTTTATATATCAGCTATTTGGTGACTTGAAAAAAAAACCACACAAAAAATCATGTCAACATAAGAAAATACTCTAAGGGATTAGAATAACATCATGCATCTTTGCTTAGTGTTTTTGACAATGTGTTAAAAGTGTGGCTAATTAGAGACAGAATAATGAAATCTATAAAATTTTTAGTTCTGCATTGCAAAATAGTCTTCTAATTTAGACTGAACACACTGTTTGCAGAGACAATTGAAAAGAGATTGCAGTAAAGCATATTGTATCATCATCAGTTTCTTCAAAATTTTTTTTAAAAAAATTTTTTCTGGTTACAGTTAATCTCTTGCTTTACAAACTCATAATATTACTAGTAATATCTTCACAGAAGTGAATTCACTTTTTTTTATACTTTAAAAAACTTTAAAAGACTGACATTCTTGGAAGAAGATTTATTCAACACTTTAGATTTTCTAAATGTCCATGTAGATTAGATATTGTAGTAGATATTAGATGTATTAGATATTTCACAAGTATCTGTGTATCCAAATTCCTAAGGTGTACTAGAAACAAAAACACAGCGAAGTACCAGAATTTCATATACCATCATTGGGGAAAGCCAGACACTAAAAGGACTTCCAATGTCAGCTTTGTGCGTAGTAACAAGAGATGAGAGAAATTATTTTCTTTCTCTACTTCTTTCAATGCCTATGAGAAAAAAATATAGCCTATAGCCTATATGAAAGCTATCAATTATAGCCTATAAAAAACCCTTCCTGAATTTCCATATCCTTTCCCCTTCATCCCTCTGACGGTTTATTAGCCACACAGGTTGCAGGAGCAAGCAATTTACTGTCACAGATCAAGCCTGTAGCTCCTAATCAACACTCCTGTAAGAAGAGCTGAAGGCAAAGACTAATCTACTCATTCTCCATTCAAAAGTGGGGCCAGAGACCAGAAAACAAGGAGGCTGATTTTGTAACCTTGCAAGGATGACACCACCTTCCTACAAAGAAAACCTCTCTACTCCTGTACTACTTTAGAATATAAAGTTTTAATCCTGTTAGTCTAAGAAATGCTGCAGTCTCTTGTCCTCAGACAGCAGATTCAGCATTTCTTCTACCTTCAGGGAGACTTGTAAGGTCACTTGCTGCCATGTCAGATGCTAGGGGAAAACACAGGCAGTGGCAGGAAAGAAGGCGAATTGAGGGACATAATTTGCAATTTGTATGAGTTTTCCACAGGGAATACAACTACATCTACTTTGATTACCATGATGAAGCAGATAAAGCTGGAAGTGGTGCAAAGGAAACACAAAGTGGGGAGTGGTTTTGCGCATTTACAGGGCTGGAAGCTAATTTTCTCAATAAAGAAAGGGCTGTAAGAATTTCCAAGGAATTGTAACCAAGTCTGTCACAGAGGTACTCAAGAAAACACTTATCTCTTCCAAGAAACTGAAATTATTCTGCGGACTACTGGGAGTTGGACCCTTATTCTTTTCCAGAATAATTTTCTGTGGTGGTGCACATACCTAGTGATCCCTAGTTTCTCTGTAATCCCTCCCCCCATGTATGACATGCTTTTCCTTTCCCCTCCCTATCCCTGGATTATTATCCCATTGGTTGGTGTTATATGTCTCCCCGCCCCTCTTCCGAGGTTTGAAATACCCGGGAAAACCTCCCCTCTTTCTCTTTCTCCTTCCGGATCCCAGCCTGGAATAAACATCTACGTATCCCGGAGGAAAAGCAGCCCTTTGGTCTTTCATCCTAGGTCGTGAAGGGCTCCCCTTTCCCTCCCCTTCACCACAGCTAACCGGGGATATTCTCGGAGGGACAAAGGGGAGTTACTTCAATTTTCTTCAACTCTCCAAATTCTGCAGTGTGCTTTTGTGAGTGGTCAAGGCTGAATGACAATTATGATTCACAGTGCCTTGAAATCCATGAGGTTCAGCCTCTTCATTTTCAGTTTCATAGATGAGTAAATGCTGTTTTCAGCCTTATCTCTATTTGGTCAACACTTCCATTTTCTCATGTCATGGGGCTTCTAATATAGCATTCTCTGCAGCAGCTGTTCCTCAGCTCATTTCAAACATTTCCAATATAGTGCTGTGATAAATGACTAAGCTGAAATGGTTACAACTGCTTGAATGAAGCTCTTTCGCTGGAACCAACTGGAATTTGGTACTTTCAGCAAAACTTGACCTGACTGCATTAGTAAAGAAAGATATTTCACAACCTGGTATGGGGGCCAAGGAATCAGAAGATAGCCTGACTTATTCTTGGTTGACTTTGGAACATGACCACTCTCTGTCATGGTCTTCTGTCAAGAAAAAGGATAGCAATCACTGTCTCCAGAGAAAAACAATATTGCAGTGCGAGATATTCAAGGCCCTACCTGAGACCTACAGAAACACCTAGAGTAGGTTGCTAAGAAAACTTCCCCATAAGAAAATGGCATATGCCATTAATTCTTTCCTAATGTCCAAGTCAACTCTGAGATTATATAGACGTGAAGAAAAGATAGTCAAGAGTATTAGCAGTGTTTATCTAGAGCAATCTAAAAAAAGTGTCAGAAAGAGAATTTAGCATGTTATTTGTTATCTGAAGTCAAGTAAGGTCCATAGAGATAATATCTTTCATTAAACTAACTTGTATAAACTTTAAAAGGTAAAGATATTTGATTTGGGGCACCTGAGATCTTCTTACATTAAAGGAAAAAAAAAAAAAAAGCAGCATAAGACTTAACAGCTGTGGAGTGGAATAACTGCTCTAATTCAACACAGGTATGTCAATTAACCAGGTAGGGCACCAGAGCAAAATGCAAACTGATACTTGCTCAAGAAATAATGGGAAGGTAAGAAGTTATTATAGCCACTTCCATAAAAAGCTGCTGATATAACCTTCTATATTCTTTAAATAAGCATTTAAATATGGAAAAACAAAGTTCTTGTTCTATATAGATGTGTTTTTCAAAGATAATATCAAAGGAAGCTTTTCTGCACTGACCAACAATGCTCGCAGCCTTAAAGAAGAGGAATTCTCATCACTCAGACACAACTTCATATTTCATGTATGAAATTTGAAATATCATATTTTTAAAGTCATAGTGTGATCTAGAAACCAGGCAATAATTTGAGAATTTGGGATTAGATGCCAAAACCACTCTTCTCCACCTTTTCCTTGATATGATCATATTGAAAATTAC
>VWZN01010412.1:257846-269675 GCA_013396955.1 Regulus satrapa | reverse complement strand
AAAAAAAAAAAAAAAAAAAAAAAAAAATTCAAATAACATCTTTATTAAATAATACTAATTAGCCCAAAAATCTGCTTCACAATTAGTATGCTAATTTCGCACAAAATGCTAAAAATACTTTCTTAAAAGCTGTGATAAAGATTGTGTTTTAATTTGCTTATCTGTAAAGGGCTCACTCTTTTCCTTTCTTATCGGCTTGCTCACTGTTGGAATGCCACTGTTTTGTAAACATCCATCTCTATAACATGTTATTGCCACCACCTCTTTCATTATTGTCTCATAGCACAGGATCTTCTACTCTCAAATATACCTATAAAGAGTATTTCCTCTTGGTGCAATTCAATAATAAAAGTTACTGAAATAAGAGGACACTTGCCAAGCAAATGATTGCAACAATCTGGATCAGGTAAGCAATTCTAGTTACTACAGCAAAATACCAGCACAAAATAAAAGCACATTTATATATCAGAGAACTGGATCTGAAGAAGACAGAGCAATGTTACATGTGCATAGCTCCAGTCTGCGCCAAAAGCGTAGCAAACTACCATATTAAGTAGGGAGACTTACTGAAGACTTTACTGGAAAGCATTTATGAATGTGACAGATTTTTATGAATTTACTAACAAATACTCTTGCACTTTCAAAGGCAACTTCTAGCTTCAAAGTAGTCTCAAAATGTATTGAGCATTCTTCCCCTGTGTTCTTTTAAGAAACCAAACTTTGTTTCTGTCTGGCCTGTTTTGGCTGTTCCAAAAGACTCACACATCATGTTGTAAGTACTGGATGCAGGTAATATCTGAGGTAATACCTAGTGCTCTAAATCATTCACAATTATTTAAACAGGTAAAATGAGAAGGAGTCATATTTGTAGAAAACATTGGTTATAGTCAGCTGGCCTTTATTTTCTTACTCAGAAGCTTATATTTTTTTCCCTTATGCCTCCCTGAGCTTAGTGAGACAAATTGGATGTAAGTAAACTGTGTTATCAGGTCAAACAGACTAGATATGATTGTTCATGGGTCAGAAAAATGTTCTGAGAAAATTTCATTGGCATCTAAGCCTGGGAGCTTTTACACTCCATTTTATTTGCTTCTGTTCTGCATAGAAGAGACTGAATATCACTTATTGGCAGAAAGAACCATTAAAACACTGTGGCACAGAAGTCTCTTTCACAGAACAGTCAGAAGAGACACAAGGTAGCTGGTAGCCCTAACTACCTGAGGCATCACCTCACTGTAGCCAGCAGGATACAAGTCAGGATGCAGTGCAACCTGGTGAGGCAGAAATGATGTAAAACTGTCTTGCCCAAACCTGGCAGCTACTGCAGCAGGGTGCAAACTGGAAGGAGGCAGAAAGTCCCTAAGCTTCACTGTATGTCCATGCCTAGTGGTGAAGCAGCTATGACGCAGGGGAAGCACAATCTCTAAGACTGCACAATAAGAGAGGGGAGATTTCAAGCATCTCTACATCTCTACTCTTCTTCCTTCAGTTCTCAGATACAAATGTGTTACTTGCAAAGCCACAGTTCTTTGCACCCAGACCCCTCCTACAGTTCACTATTGTTCCTAAGCACAGATGTACTGTGTGCACATCAGAAATTGCACTATCTTGGAATAGCTACACTTTTCATCATACTCCCTTCTCCCATCTTATGTCTGCCTTAATTGCTTCAATCAAAACAGCTCTTAGAAAGAAGCATCAGCTAGACTTAAAGTACTTAACAAGATTTAGATCCTTCTGTTTCCTCCCACATAATGTAAATGGATGAAAATAGACAGCCTTCTACAAACTGATGATCTGCGAATTACCTGATATCATATTCCGCTTTGTGACCAAAATGGGCTGTTTGGGGTATTTTATTCCCAAAATTTTAAAGGATGCTCCTTTTTTTCCTGAATCTTGCATTTTATGAGTGACTTCCCACTCCCTTAAGTCAAAAAAATGAAGCTTTGATAGCCAGAGAAAGCTGCAACATAGCTGATAGAGTATATCCATTATGACTTTGGTTTAGTTGCACATAAAAGTTCTGTTGTTTATGTATGTATGTATATATATACATATATTTTATATACATATACATGTATAATTCTGCTGCATGAGACAGAGTTTTCAGGCATCTGTGTGCAATGTATCTTTCTATTCACCTTCCACATAAAATGAGGGAATAGTTTGTCAGTCTTGGTCTTGACTTTTTACATCTATAGTGTTCTGCTTTGCTTTTTGCCGTGTGCACATCCCTGCATCCCACCTTTCAATGTAACTTTATTTTGGCAAGGAAATCACCTCAATTGTCCTTTAGAGACAGTAAGAGGACAACTGGCACTGAAATTTTTCAATACATTACATAGGGCTCCTGGAAGCTTTACAATTCCAATGTAATTTGAATTACATTTCCTAGAGATCAAGTAAAATTGCATGCAAATTAAGGGGGTGTTCCTGGCTACTTCTAGGCCTATGGAACTCTGATAAACTGAACCAGCTTCCCTAAATTTAAATCAGGTGAAGCCTTGGCCCTGACTTTTTTTTTTTTTCCTAAGGAAAAAAATCTAAGATTTTGGGATCTTAAAAATCTAAGATCTAAAAAAATCTAAAAAATGGGATAAAAGACATGTAAGAACAAATTGTTGCACAAACAGAATTTTTAACCTTTAATCTGTGCAGGTGTTAAGTAAATCCTCCTTAACTCATATAATGTACCTATTTAAGCAGGAGAAGGTGCTGGAAATGGCACCACTGGTGTGGCAAGGTACATTACAGGACTTACCACATTATCCAGCTGTATCCTAGGCCACTGTCACTTGAGAAAAAATGAATTTATCCACATGCCTAAGATTTCACACTAAATTTCATTATATTCCCCATGAAATCAGTGTAGTTATTGGCCTAGATAACTGCACAGTGGGCATTTATATAAACAAAGGTTGTATTTTGGTAGCATAAATACAAACAGGTCTCTCAGAGAATTATTGGCTGAATGACACCTGTTGATATCCCAATAACTACTAATTAATTAAAATATATTTAACACAGCACTTTATACAGCAATGGGTCAGTGGCATATAGCAAGGCTGTGGAAACTGAGCAGTGAATTAAGCATAACATTAATAAAATAACATTATATATAACTCAATAGATATGGAGTTAGAGAGGAGCTTCAGATAATGAGAGTAAATGTAAAAATATGAAAAAAAATTGGGTAAAAAGAGAAGACAATAATTATCCTAATTAATGCTGGTTTTGTTAAAAATAGGATTTCTTTGTATAACAGAAATTGAAGAGAAAAAAAATGCCATCATACTTGATTTAGAACAGGCTATGCAGGAAAATCCTGAAGCAGGTGTTAGACATAAAAAATGAAGCGAGAAGGAAGTAAAATGATAGAACAAGTGTATGCGGCACCTGGTATTTCCTTCAAGACATTGCAGTTGGACCTTCTCTAGGCAAAGTAATAACTTACAATGGATGTGAAATACAGACTTTAAAGAGGTAATCATGGGACAAGAGTTCTTCTCTTACACAGCCTTTACTACTTTTTAATAACATTTTTAATTAATTTTGATTTCATATTGTCTGCAACTTCCATGCCTTGGGTGATCTTTTCTAAAACTGGTTTACCAAAAATATGCAAATTGTTAAAAAATATTTTAAAATCACAGAATGACCTCCCAGGATTACAGGAAACATTACAGGAAAATATTAGTGCCTTTTTAAGGAGACAGTCCCTCCAAAAAGGGCTTGATTTGTACTTCTCTTTTTTTCTCTTTTATGGAATGAAAGTACTAAAGGACCACTAAAACTGTATGGGAGCTGGCTGCTTCACACAATATTAAATGATACACAAATTAGTCATGAGATATCTTGGATACTCTGCTAAAGCAATACAGTTATACAGGACTACAGGTTCATATGATGCAGAACTGTCTTGCTATACCACCATGGTCTGAAACTTATGGATACCACAACCCACAGGTGTATTCTGTACAAAAACTTTAAAAGCTTGAGAGAACTTTCCAAGTTAGGGGCTGTATTCTGATTGATAAAAATAAATAATAGCAGAAGTTATATAAAATAAATAATAACAGAAGAAAAAAAAACCAAAACGGCACCAGTACTAGAAATTAATATTAAACCCTAAAAAAAAAAAAAAAAGTAATCTCTTTAAAAGTTACTGCAGAAAGTCTTTTCCCTTTTTCAAAAGAAAATCACATAAGCACAGCTGTGAGTGAATGGGATTGCACATAGCTCAGTCCTGTCAGCCCAGTAACATATAGGAATTGCTTTCCACATGCCAGTTGGAAAGGGAATTATATTCTGCTTCATATTCACTTAAGAACTGCTGCATCAGAAGATAAAACCTTGGGTCCTGCTTGTCCCAGGGATAGATCTTCATCCTTTGACTGGATAAAAGACTTTAATGAACTTAATCAAGTTCTTGAGTAGAATTTCAAAAAAGCATTAGACCTCTATTCATTTTGTAAAATGGTCATTTTCTAGCCTGATTTCTCACATGCAAGATGTATATAGAGAGATACATATATGCCAGCTGGTAACATAGTGCATTTACCTTTTAAAATGTTCTCCAACAGGTGCTTAGATTATGGCCTACTTCCAAATCATAAGGTCAATGTTTAAATCATGGGGTCATGATATATATCTATATCTAATTAATTAATGCAATTTATAGAATATAAAGTTAAGACACATTTTAGTACACAGAACTATTTGGAGTGTCCTGTAGAATTTTATGCATCCACCCACAAGAGCTGTAAATTGATTTTCTACTTGAACTTCCAAAGTTGCTCAGTAATTTCAAACTCTTATAGAAAGATAATTTTCATTGTATTTCCAAGGATCTCATTAAAAATGAAATTTGGTTTTAACATCTTCTTGTTCTTAAATTTCAGTGAGCATTTCTGTGAATCTTCTATTGTGTTTTAAAAAATTTAAATAATATGCACATTAATTTATAATTTTTGTGCATATTTTTATATGTATACAAGCATGGGTGAAAAGGAAGAAATTAATTATTCCAAAGCTATAGTTTATCTGTTAGACTTAGTAGCTACATATGGATCACAGAACCAGGATCATAATTTTGTGTGAAATTTGTCTCAATATTTTGCAATCCTAGTAGGCGGCTTATACTGTTAAGATTCTGACAATTTGCATCTTTGTTTCCAATGCGTTTTTATTTTTTTAATCATTTGTTACAATCAAAATAACATCAGACAGTCTCTCCAGGAAAACACAGACTCCTGCACACTTACAAACAAAAGTAAAACAACTTAAAAAACCTGGTTTTTTCAGATGAGAAAGCAGCAGAAATGTTCACAGGAAATGGGTTACTAAAATTATAGCAAAGCTATGGGGAGAGCATGGTAAGTCATGCCAAGCCATTGTCTCCTAGGTCAAAGAGTGGGTACAGGTACCAAAGCAATCCTGAATTCAGGACTGCAATCCTAAATCCTGTTAGCAAACGACTCATTGCAGCAGAGATTTCTGTGCTTTTCACTGGTATTAATCAGACCCTTATGCTGCTTAGACAGACTGCCTCCAGCTAGCCAGAGTAGTTTAGTCTGATGCTCACACACCTCTTGCCTGTGCAGCAATGTGTGGTACTGTCTATCTTTAGAGGAGCCAGAAAGAACAAAAATCAAGAAGAGTCATGAGATCAATTTATTTCAGTGATTTTTAAAAGCTCACCACAATTAAATTACTGTACACATTTCTTCAGCATATAAATGAAATGCAGCTATGCAAGTGAGGTTTTATTATTTAAACTTCTAAGGAAAATGTTATTTACATTCAGAGATATCTTCAATTATTTCTGTGCTGAAATTAAGACTCTATTATTAAGGAAAAAAAAGAGATAAATATCATTAGTAAACAGACTACACCCTGTAATGATCATTTTGTCATTTAAATTACTCCACAGTAAAATCTATACATTTTCTCCCCCTCCCCTGCATTTTTATATACTTCTGTCAGAATAACTTTTCTTAAAGTCTGAAACGCACCCCAAAGTTTTATTTGCAAAGGTAGGAAAAAAATAATTTCTAGGCACAGGAAAATTATCTTCTTAGCATAGATTCACAGCTAATACAAATTTCTACTTAAGATTTGCCTTTATGTTTATTAATCAGTATTTTCTACCTTTTTCCCCCTCCTCTTGCTTTTAATATAATTTTTTATTGCTACTAAATGGTTTAAAATACTGTTCTGCATGCAAGCTTGTGCATATGAAGCATTGATTCTGCAAGTGATAGCAAGTAATTGAAGTACATATTGCCAAAGTCCTGAGTAATTTGTATGCAATGTAAATCCATACAACAATTCGCAGAAGTCTGTCATGGGAAAAAGCAGAAGTCTAGAAGCTAATAAGAAGTCTTTTTTATCTATCCATCTACCTATCTGTCTATTTCGACACTTTTGCTTACAGCAGTGCTCAAACTGATTGCAATAGTTAAATCTGTATCTTAGCTTCTACTTGAAATCCCAGTCTTAAAAAGATGAGAACTCAGAAAAATTCCCTCCAGGCTGGATTGACATATGGTTTCTTACAATATTGCCACTGCAGTATGGTGGAAGGAAGACCAGTTAAAATAACTTTCAGGATTAATCTTGTACACACCTAATTCCACCTAGGAATCCTAGCTTGACATCTGGGCTCATGGGAATCTCGGGCACTTTAAATAAGGCTAACTACAAGGTGTTGCATCTGGGTCAGGACAAACCCCAGTATCAGCTGGGTGTCAACAGACGGAGAGCAGCCCTGCTGAGGAGGACTTTGGGGTGCTGGTGGGTGAGAGGCTGGCCGTGGGCTGTGTGTGTGCCCTCCCAGCCCAGAGAGCCAAACGTGTCCTGGGCTGCAGCCAGTGCTGGGCAGCAGGGCCAGGGAGGGGATTCTGCCCCTCTGCTCTGCTCTGCTGAGACCCCACCTGCAGGGCTGCATCCAGCTCGGGGCTCCCAGCACTGGGAGAACAGGGAGCTGCGGGAGAGAGTCCAGAGAAGGGACGCCAGGATGTTTAGAGGGGTGGAGATGCTCTCATATTATGACAGACCAAGACAGTTGGCATTTTTCAGTCTGGAAAAGAGAAGGCTGTGGGGTGACCTAGTTGTAGTCTTCCAGTATCTGAAGGGAACTACAAGAGAGATGGAGAGAGACTATTTACAGGGCAATGTAGTGACAGGACAAGGGGAAATGTCAAACTGAAAAAGAGAGTAGGTTAGATTAGTTATTAGAATAAATATTTTTGTGTGAGGGTAGTGAGGCACTGGAAAAAGTTGTGGAAAAAGTGTGTCCCATCCCTGGGAGTGCTAAAGGTGAGGCTGGATGAGGCTCTAAGCAACCTGGTCTAATGATGTGTCCCAGCCTTTCTTTCTCTACTGCATCAAACATTCTGTTTCCTTTTCCTGATAGTTCCAGACTACTTCTCACTTTATTTTCAGAGAAAAGTTTCATGCCTTCTCCATGACTACTGTTCTATTTAGAAAGATTTTCCTGTGATTGTCCAAACTACTTCCTTATTGTTCAAAGTTTCAAAATCAGGCCTAGGTATCTTCTGGCTCTATCACTGTAAAACTTCACTGCTTTCTTGGCACCCTTACACTTTGAACAGTGTATTACAATATTACGAGATAAAGCTTTTTGGAGCAGGAGCCAGCCCTCTGTTGTGGTGGCACTGCAGTTGGGATCTAGAACCATCATGAGGTGTTTAGGTAATAACACCAGCAAAAATATTATTACTGCACTGAACCATTGTGGTAGAGTTTCTAAGGCTCCCAGAAAGAAGCATAATGTCCACTAAGACTTCACAGGCACAGAAATGTCACTGAAAATTTAACTTAAGTGTCTATTTTACTCAGGGCAAACATGCATTTTGCTCCCTGTATCTCACTGAGTTTACCTTGTTCTGGATTAATGACTTATTCTGTGTACTTAATGCATTAGGAAAAGAAGGCTGATTTAGTTAGAATAAACTACAGGAAGTAGTGCAACAGATAAATCATCAGTAATACAACTTCATATCTCATTTCCCCTAAAATAACAAATGATTCCTCATCCTCATGTGGCCTAAAAAACCCTTCAAGCTGACTCCTTATAAGCCAAACTATCTTACTAGTACTTTCTTTCCAGTACAATTATTAATTTGTTCCCTTGTATTGTACCTGGAACATCACCAAAAATGGATATTCTTTCAGCAATCAGAATACTATAGTCGTAGGTATTTACTTACTATATCACCTTAAAATTTCATTGAGAGACTGAGTCCTTATTACACTCTAATGAGATCACCTCCCTGCCTAAACTTTCAAGGAAATTGTCAGAAAGAGGACACCAGCTGAAGCAGAACAAATCAAACAACAAAATGTTAGGAGAAGTCCCCTTACCCACTGTTTTGAACAACACATTTTAAAAGGTTGACAAGGCTTCACAGAGACAGATCAGGTCAGAAACTAAATAAGATACTGTTGGATATTTTACTCTGAACCTTTTCTTTATCTTTTGGACTGTCATAGCTCAATCCCAGCTGGCAATCAAGTACCATGCGCTCAATTCTCCCTCAGTGGGATGGAACACTGAATTAGAAAAGTGAGAAAACTGATGGATTGATATAAAGACAGTTTAATAGGCAAAGCCTGGTGTGCAGCCACCCCAGGAAAGCAGGACTCCATCACACATAAAAGTTGCTTAGAAAGACAAATGCAATCACACCAAACATCCTTCCACTCTTTCTTCACCCAGCTTTCTATTGCTAAGCACAACATCATATGGTCCTGAGTATCCCTTGGGTCAATTGGGGTCTGCTGTCCCAGCTGTGGATCCTCCAAACTCCTATAGCACCCCCAGCCTCCTCACTGGTAGGGTGAGGTGAGAGGGTGAAGAGTCCTTACTCTGTGTAAGCCCTGCTCAGCATCCCTAGTAGGTATTATGAAGAAAAAAATAAAAATTCCAGCCAAAAACAGCATATTAACCAGAGGAAATAATTTTCCTTTCTCCCCAAAACCCCTTTCACACTTGGACCAGTAGGAAAAACTAAATAGAATTACAATTAACCCTCTATTTCTTTACATATTTAACCATTAAAAATTAATGAAGTTGTGGCAATGAGAAACCATTTGACACACCATAATGATACTAAGTTATTCTCCCTTCATCAAAAAAAATTTCAAAATCATATGGGTCTGACTGCCATTTGCACAAAAGCCACCAATCACCACTTTGGCAGTATTAAGGAGCTTTGACATGGCTACAAGTTCTTGTTCTGCATTCTTATTAAAGCTCCTTTGATCTGTCAGAAACATCCAAAAAAACCCCAATGGTCATGTCCCTACAAACTTCCCATCTCACCATTCCCATCTCATCATTCCCATTCCCATCTCATTGTTAAACACACTCAAACTCATAGCAGCTGTTTATTGTGCTCAGGGAACTCAAGAAACTGCACCAAAATAACTGCCTCTTGTCTCCTCTAGCAATTAACGCTGAACTGTCGGTCTATAAAAGCAGTGATAACAGAGTTTTTAGATAAGGATATCAAATCCTGCATCTTATTAGATTCTATTAGATTTGAATAGGGTACCAAGCTGTTACCCCTGGGTCTGGCAGTAATGATCACTTCACTACACACAGGCAGGCTTTATAATAAGAAAGGGCTTTGCTATTTCACCTCCATTTTAGCCTTCCTGTCCCATTTCAGAAAAACAGGTATATGTTCCAAAGGGAGTTTTTATGTGATTAAATCTTTATTAAGCACTCCAGAAATATTAGTAGAGGGATTCTTGTTCTAAAACAGGTGTTGTAGGAGAGGATGTTGAAGGATCAAGCAATTTCAAACCTCGACAGTGCATGTGTGGATATATGTAGATATATATGTGGATATATGTAGATATAAGGTACACACCTATATATGTCAAAACGCTTTCAAATGATGTTGAGCATACAGTTGAATAAAAGCTGATGTCACTGGAAACAGTCTGAGTATACAAGCACAAATAAATGCTCTTGCAAGAATCACGGGACTGACTATGCCCTGACTCTTTTCTCATGAGGACCTTCATGACCTTTCCTTGGCCCATGTTCTCTAATCATCCTGTAAAATCTACAGGTCACAAAGATCAGTGCTGCTTCCAAAGGTCCATTACCATCCAGAGTAAGGTTTTCTAGTTGTATTGCAACTCTCTACAGCTGGTAATTCATGGCTGAGACATCATCAAAACATGAAAATATTAAACAGGAGGGAAAAATTCTTTATTTTCATTTGTCCCGTACTTCAGCAGTAACATTGGTTTGGAAAACAATCTGCAATGCACCAGCATAACATTGTATCAGGAGACCACATGGCAAGTCCCACCCACACAAACCAGCTTGAATTTCCTAGCATCACCTATGAAAAACAAAGACTCAATCCATGCATTTAAAAAAATACTAAAGAAACAAACCAAACCAAACCAAAAACCAAAAGCAAAACAACAACAAATAAAAGAATCCTCAATGACAACAAGAAAATCCAACCACCATAAAACAAACTGAAAGAAACCAAATGTAAATTTGAGCAGCAGTCATATTTGAATGAACCCTGACATTACTACACTGTTTGAGAGAGAGCTCTGTCTTTGTACTCTTACATGATGAATACTTTAAACAAATAGAGTGGAGTGTTCATAAAGTCCAATAGTAGCTTGGGGAGAATGCCACCAGCCAATACGTCTAGGGACAGAAAAACTAGTTACTTAATTGAGAAAATTCAGGAAATTATTTTCTACATCCTGGACTAATCTGTCTTAATGCATTTTCCCCCACCCTTAGCTATAGTTCCTTTGGCTAAAATTAACATTTGCAGATGACCCTTCCCTAAGTGATTATTGATTATTACTTTGAATATCATCCACTCATAGCTGACTACTTGCTGTCTGCCTAGCCATGTGCAGTGCATAGTTTTCAATCCTAAGGCTTTTTTTATGCTGATTTGTAGCTGCTGCCAATACAAGGAGGGCATCTAGGCACACAAATGGTATGCCCCATTTTTAGGAATACTCTGATATGAATATTCTATGAACTTGCTTGTTAAGGAAATTGGTTTTGCATTAATCTTGATTTTAACTGACTAAAGGGATCTCAAATATTTTCTTTGTGCTTGGTTTTGTATCATTCTTGCAGCTATATTTCTAGTTATATTGAAAGTTTTCTAGTCCCTGAATAACAGTGAACAATTCATCTCCATTCAAGGAACATATGCTTCTCAAATAATCGCTGTAGATCATTATTAAAGGCAGAGTAATTGTAATTTAACCAAGCAATATGTATAAAGTTATTGTAATCTTTTCTCATAAATCACTTATCCTAGCCATTTAATCAATTAGGTAGAACTCCACTAAAGGCCTACTGATTTGAGAAAAATCTGCTGGTACAGAGACTTTCAGTACTTCAAAGTCTCCTCTAGACATATTTTAGGAGTGGCAGATTGAAAAAAAAAAAATCTTTCCCCCAAGTAAGAGAGCTCCTCTGTCCTGCTTTCTGGAGAATTTGGTTGACTAGCTCATAGCTGTATCACAGCAAGTGAAATTGAGAGGAACCAGAACACTGTAAATATAGGAATTGTGGTCTTCCAATGCTCGCCAAAAACACAGACAATATATCCAAGCAGTACCTCACTAGCCATATGCACTGCACATATCAGTTCCTGACCCCAAACAAGTTGAATGAGCTCTGACTATATATAAATCCTCTTCTAAGCAAGTATGTAATCTTATTCTTGGAGAATATTTTTTCAAGATAGATTGAATAAAATTGAATGACTAAACGATTCAGTTTGGTTTTTTTTTTTT
>VWZN01010412.1:241861-257827 GCA_013396955.1 Regulus satrapa | reverse complement strand
TTTTTTTTTTTTTTAAATTTTGGTGGGTGACTCTTTACTCAGAGATTTGGCAGTGCAACATGGCAAGTCTTATCATAGTGAGGGTAAGTTGCTTTTAACAGTAATGTTGACTTAAGAGAGAAAACTTTAGTCCATAAATAGGGAAACATAATTCTTTGCTGTTGTAGCTGCACTGGAACATCTCATATCTTTAATTTAAAAAATGTGTGCCACTTATGTGGCATAGGAAATCAGCCTTTCAGTTTGATCCTTCTGGATGTTTGCCAGCATAGAAATTGAGGGCTTGAAAAGTGAATGTTTTCGTGGTACATAATCCTGGCACCTGGTGTCTTTAAAACCATTGCCTGTCAAACCAGCAAAAACAGATGTTCCTGTCTGTTAGGCAGTGCTGTTGCAGCAGGTTAAACTGTCAGTATCTATCTTTATAAGAAAGAAAATCTTTATATTTTTCTGGTCATTATTTTTCTAAGAATCATGAATCTGCTTTTCAGTTTATATCCTACAGAAAATACATGAGCCTTTCCCTTTGGCCATCCACATCTTATAATAAATTTGGTAAACATTCCTTACAGTAATTATCCTAGGTGTTTGTAAGGAGAACTGACTTAAAATTATCTTCCACTCTTTATCTCATTCTCTTTCTTATTTTCTTTTTTTTTTTTTTTTTAATTTTTCTTTCATGGAGTGTGGATGGACTTATTACAACTTACAAGTTCAAGCAAGTTGCACTAAGGTCTAAACTATCAATCTAGATGGTAAAATGCATACATTTTCACCTCTGGATAATCAAAAGGCAGCTGTCCTAAGAGGAGTGTTAGCTATAACCATAGTGATCTACAAACACAAAACCTCTGCACTGCCTTATAACTGTGGTATTACAGTTATCTGTAATATCAACAGCAACCTGTCTTCCTTTTGCATTTATATTTTCAAGAAAAATAAGTTTCAATCATAAAGTCCTGTTAGAAAGATGTTCCATTCCCCTGTTCATACGAGTAACCTTTACCCAGCCTACAGCACTATGAATAAAGAGAATTGCACAGGGGCTATGAGGGCAGCCACAGCTTTAATGCTTCCTTTTCTTTATAATAACAGCAGAACCAAACCTGTTCTGCTATGTTCTAAATGCATGATTGTATTTTTGTGTTGTCTTCACTTAGGAATAAAGACTTGCCCTGTAATCAAGTTCTGAAATGCACTGACTCCAAGAGCACCCAGCTGCTACTAAAGTTTTGTATCAAATGCACATTCATTTGGTCTAATAAAATTAATTCAGCAGCACCTAAAGAAATAGCTGAAGCAATGTCAGAGCCAATAATGTTTCTCTCTGAGAAACGACAAAGTGAAAAGGCAGAAAAATAATCGGAATGTGAAAAAAAAAGACTGAATATTGTTCTGTTTTTAAAATAAGGAAAAGAAAAAAAAAAAGAGAGATTATGAACTATACACTGACTATTTCGACCTAAATTCCCATCAGATTTTGTAATAAAAAATAATCTAGACACTGGCAAACAGCTTGCAAAAGATATGCACAATGGCTATCATGTACTTTTAAAGAACACCTTGTGTTAAATCAGTCTGATTGTCTTCTATAAACAAGAATACACAGCTAGAAAATACTCAAGTCTGGACATGAACTATCTGATTTTTAAGAATTTTGACTCTGGATAGTTCAAATGATCCTTTCAGAATCAAGTTATGAACACATGACCTAGATTTAAATATTATACTGTATGTTGTTTTTAAAAATAATATGTTTTACCAGCAATCAAATAGAAGAATGTCTAGCATAAAGGGTTTGGGTTTATCTTTCTCTTTTTGACACAGATTATGAAAGAGTGCTTATGTTTATGAAGTCTGCAAGAAATGTGAAAGTAGGACTGGAGGACAGGATTCAAAGTAATCTTGACAAACTGGACACTGGGAGTAGAAATAATAAATGAAATTCAAAGGGCGATAAGGGGTAAGTTTTACACTTGTGCCGGAACAATCCATTTAAACAGAATACAGAACAACTACTTAGGAAACACACTTCAGAGTAGGGTCTGAGATTACAGAAGGTAACAGCTGAATATGAGTCAACAGTGTCACACTTGTGTAAAACGTAGCATCGTTTCCAGGTCATACTGAGAGAATAAGAATCAGCAATTCTTGAAGAAATTTCATGCCGAGGCAGCTGCAGCATTTGGATCAGTTTTGATCAAAACTTTCCAAATAAGAAAGTCCAAGAGAGGATTAGCAGAATAATGAGAGGACAGGACATTCACCTGTCATTTGTTTAGCTCATGGTGTGAAGCTAAAATCAGGAAGACTGAAAATGATCAAATTGTTTTTTCCAAAAGAGGCAAAGATTGAGGAGGTAGCTGATAACAAAGTATGGCTGCCAAACATAGAGAGAATAATCTGTCTTTAATGCTAATGACAGCTAGTAAAACAGATAGGAAGTTGAAATTTTACTAAGAAAAATTCAAGGAGGATTTTAAAGACATTTTTCCTTTGGTAAAGATAGTGAGCTGCTGAAATAAACTGCAAAGAATAAAGGGAGAAGTTGTTTAAGAATAAGCTAGCTGAGCATTTGTCAAGATACATCTTAGAAGATACAGTGGACTACCTCTCCTCCTCCCACCTCCAAAAATACCTTCTAGTCCTGTGTTTCTGTTATACTTTTCCTTCATTCGAATTTATTTCCTTTTTCTGGATATGGATTAGATTATTTTTTCATTTGCCATATAAGTGTTTTATGATATTAGCTAAATCCCATTAAATCATCCCTTTGGATGAGTTATTGATAATAGTATCAGCTTCTAGAAAGTTAATAAAACTCCATTTCTTTGAAACATGTTATTTCAGCTTTACAGTTAACTATCCTGCATTTGAGCACTGCTGAGCTGTTTACTGTTATATCTCTGGGATTTGACAGTTTTTTGGCTTTTTTTTTTTTAATAGATGGTGATTTATTCTTTCAGCATATCATTATTCATTGAACTAAATAAATAACACTAAAATGAGTATTAAAATATCAATGCATTATACTGATACATGGATGACACAGTACTTTCTAGCAGGCCACATTGTTCTTATAAAAAGGAGAAATTATTATCATCCGTTCCAAGATTCCTAATAATTTACAAAATATATTCTGTGTTATCATTTATAGGGGTAACTGTAACAATGTTTCAGTATTTTATGACCTGAAAGCAAACAGTAAACTACTAAATATAGTTCATATTGTGCAATGGAAATGCCAAACTGGAAAATGGAAATGCAAGGAAAAATACCTACCTCAAAGAAGAATTTTAAAACAAAACCCTATTTGAGCAAGTTTGTTATTTTAGAATAATAAGAGAATGCAGTATTGCTTCTTGTGTAGACCACTTAAATTCCAATATCTGTTGTCTATTTTATTAGTACCATCACAAATCAGTGCAGAAAGGCAATGATGCCACCCATTATTTATGCCTATAAAAACACTGTTGTTATTAGTTTAAAATTTGATGGTCTGTAGGGTCTGTAATCCAGGAAGCAAAGTGTAAGTGAGAGTGGCACTTAGAAAACCCAGAAGTCTACCTGTTGGCGGTTGCATCATTTATCACATACAACATTAAACTTGCTTCTGAAAGCTCTCTTGAGGTGCAAAATTGTTTGTGTGTGGAATTAATCTTCACTCTCTACTCCCCAAAATGTGGTGGCCAGAGTCAATTAAGTCAATGCTTATTGAGGGTGATCCCCAGCCCTTGCAAACTCCAAAACCATCCTGCCCTCTGTCTAGAAGATTTCTGTTAGGCCTAGACCTGGATATAATGGAGTCCAGATGGACAGGCTTGGAACAGTGCCTGTGACTGGCACTGGTAGCTTGCCTAGTCCAGCCTTTACCCCATCTCCTGTGGCACCACTCAGGACTGGACTTTGTGTCTGATTTCTGATCTCCAGAATTAATCTAGTTTAACAGAGGCATTCACTGAAAAACAGGGAAATGGATAGATATGCCCTTATGTACAGCCATTTTCAGTCACATATACTACAGAACATGAGATTCCAGAAACCATTCCTTCTATTTACCTGAAGAAAGCCCCACATGGGGCTCCTCTAAAAAACTCCGACATTCCACTGACTGCAAAAGAAGGTTAGGATTGTTTTATACATGCTCTATATCATCTTGCAAGACAATGCCCAAGTTGGAGCCACTTGAGAAAACACTTTAGGTCTTGCCTTGAAGAATTGTTATTCCATAGTTCAGAGGCAAGCAGAGGTGAATTTGCTTTCAGGATTACTCTAGAGTTATAAGTTCTTTCCTGTGAGCATGGTGTGACACCAGAACAGGTTGCCCAGAGAAAGCGTGGGTGCCCAGTTCCTGAAAGTATTCAAGGCCAGGTTGGATGTGACTTGGAGAAAACTAATCTAGTAGAAGGTGTCCCTGCCCATGGCAGCGGATTGGGACTAAATGATCTTTAAGATCTTTTCCAGTCCAAACCTTTCTATGATTCTATGATCCAACTTGAAACAGGAGATACCTGAGAAACTTGAATCAATTTTCCCTGGATATCCTTCCCTGTTTGCAATAACTGCAGAAGGAGACGAAAAAATTTAATGTACCTTTTATATTACTATGTAAGGTTACATCTATCCAATTACATCTAGCAAAATAAACTTATCTACTACATTAAGGCCTTGGTGTGCCCATAGTCTCTCTGTACAAACCTCCTCTGACATCCTTGGCAGATCTGTTACGGACTCAAAGGAACACAAAGAGTGAAGCTATCCTGAATCAGTGTGAAATCCCTGCATCAATGCCACAGTTCCAGTTAATCCCCAAAGTACTGTGACTTTTCCCAACTGATTCCATGGAAGTTTTCCTGGCAACTTTCAGCACTTGAAAACCTTGAGAACCTTTCTGAGCACTTCATAGTACTGCTTCAGTACTGCAAATCTCACACTTGCCATTCCAATCTTACTTTATATATTGATGAATATTACATTTCATCACCCAGATACTAATGATCCACAAAAAATTGCCTGTCCTCACTTTGTTTTCAAAATGAAAAAAAAATCTTTTAAATATAGCCTTTGTTTGTATGCCTCTCCTTCAGTCAACACTCGTATCATTAATAGGTGATATTAAAGCACACTATTCAATCCTTTCAGACTGTATTATTCATGGGTATCATAAAGGAAAAATATTTCAGTATGAAAAATGAATGTAATATACAGTAGACATAATCTCTGAATCTCAATTAATTTGGCTTCTGAAGGATTACAGAGCAAAAATCAAATTTTATTTTATTTACTAATTTATTGCCTCCAGTTAGCATGTACTTTTCCAAGATTCCTTGGAATTGCTGTCAATAAGAATTGAAAAATCTGTCTGTACAAGGCTCTATTAGCTAGCAGTGTACATGTTGGGGCAGACTTTGTTTTCCAGAAAAGATTATAACACTAGTGATTCATCTTTTAGATTTCTGAGTGTTCATTCAGATCATAAAAACCATTTAGGAGAAAGTGATAACCTGACGACATCAATTCAGATTCCTCCTATCCCTGACAGTGCTGCAAGCCTAGTTCCTACTTCAGAAATCAGAGTGGCTCACAATGGTATTTGCAGAAATCACACAATTATCTAGGCATAGATTTATTCAAGGAATGAACCCCTCATTAAGAATTTATAAGGCTCTAAAAACACAACAGACACCATCACTAATAATTCAATGCACGATGTCAATTTGATAGGGCACCAAACAGCCTTGCAGAGAAGATGTCCTTCTCACTGGCTTTATATGTCTTTTGACCACCATGTTTGAAAACAATCCTGGATGAAGTACCATCAGATTTTTTGGTTTCATTTTTTGCAAGATGAAGTCTAAAGATGACAGCAGTAACTCTGAAATGAAAATTCATAATAGCCACAGGTAAACAATAGAAACTGTATTATATAATGTGTAAAAGATATCAACTCACTTAAGTTAAACCAAACGTCTGAAATACTGCTGGGAGTTGGAAGATCATATGATAAGCCGTGCAGTATTTTTTTTATTGCCCTGTCAATCCATCCTCATCCTCACCATTAAGTCTTTCATTTGTTCAGTTGTCTCTCTGAGTCCCTGTAAGCTTTTTCATAATATGGAATCTAGGGATTTTTAAGGCTCAATTTATCATACAGTAGAGTTTGAAACATCATATCTTTCCCAGTAATTTTAGCTGTGTGACTAATATTTCTTTTTTTTTCAATGACAGTGCAAACTCAACCAAGATAGAAATATTACTAAGTTATGACCACTTGCCTGGGATACAGAACTTCACAAAAATGAAGTTATGGTTTCAATAGACCACGGTTCTCAGCAAGACTCATTCAAATAGACATTAATAACTTAAAGATTAGACTCTACTAGCAAAATTCAATTTCTTAGAAAGTCTTCTTATGATTCCATGTCACAGACATACCACACCAGTTCTATAGATTTGACAGAATAAATAATTCCAGCTCTATGGTAATGTTAACAAGGCATGGTTTTTCAAACACTGCTTTTTTTCATGAGATGTAATTTTCAAAGATAATATGCTAAAGCAAATGCTGTATTAATGTTTTTAATACTGATGATATTTGTACACATAGAGGCAAAATTTTTCATGGATTTCTATGGCCATGCCTATAAGCAGATATACTTTCCTTGACTAATCAAGTATATAAAACATTGAATATGTATACTTAATGTGCTTTATGTCTACAGTATTGCATGTATAGTTACAGGTGGTGTACTGGTTTCACCTGCTAAACTTCTGTTGTGCAGTATTCAGTGCTTGTACAGTCCTTCACTGAGTTGTGCCAAAACTACTTTATGTCAACTGTAAATAGCAACCAGGTTAATTAAACCTGATATGCAGCATACTGAATAATGACTTGCAAGGCAATTAGTAAACAGCACTTCGATCCAGGAAACATTGGGTTTACTCCTGACTGCTCTTCATTCTGTCATTCTGGACAATGTCTCTTAATGTTTAGCCTTCCTGAGTGACATAATTACGGATTTATAACTGCCTACATAGGCCTTAACTTTAAGGGTCAGTGGATTCAGCTGGTTGCAAGTTCTTCTAATCACAGATGCTCCTTGAGATGGAATGATGTTGCCCCAAAAACTCACTGTATCCTATTAGAGCTAAAATAGTGAGAAAAATTAAGTTTCCTAAAGCTCCAAGGAGAAACAGCATAAGCAAAGGGTATTGATAAACAAAGTCAGGACAGTTAAAACATTTAGTTTTTTATCAGTAATTGCATCCTTAAAAAATATATTATTTAATCTAATTTAATAATTTGAATGCACTTCCCATTGTCTTTAACTTCTTAAAAACTATTTATATTTCATTTGGATACTTTTCAGTTTTATAGATGAAAAATTGCTTGAAAAATTGGTTTTTTGTTCTTAAAAAAACCCTAAGAAGTAATTTTTTCTTTCCTTCAGTCTCACTCACTAGATAAATTGTTTTGCAGAAAACTTGCATGAAATCTAAATAAGCACTGACTGGTCCAAAGTGCAGGAATAAAGGGTTTATGTGCAAAAGAGCTTGACAACTTTTCCAATGTCGCCTAGGTGCAGTTTATTTGTTTATGGCTTATTAGGAAACTAAGCTGTCTAAAGGTGCTTGAAGTTGTGTTACTGAGGACAGGCAACAGCTGACAGCAAGCAAGCTGACAAATTCTTTGCTTGGAGAGCAAGAGACAGCTTTTCAGCTGAATGATAGAGTTATCTGGTTCCAGTGTTAACCTAGAACTTTCCACCTCAGCAAAATGATTTTGTTTGACTCTCTACTGTGAAGTAGGATGCCTAATTCCATCCAGGAAATTCAGGAATCAAGCCTATATACATATTGCCCGAGAATGCTCTAATTGAAGAGCTATGCCACAAAACTCAGGCAATGGTTTGTTCTCTCATAGAGTGTGCTTTTTACACACCTTTTTACACTCATGTTCCTGGCTGTAGTGGCATGGAAATCAAGGAGAAAGGTGGTTTACAGGATATAGCCCCTTTAGTGCTCCCTCTTTGCTGGTATAGCTACTCCCTGTTTAGTCTACTAAGCACTGCTGCAAATCCCATCTTTTGGCATCCACCTTTCCCCATTTATTGTGCTACAGTCTCAATTGCATTCTTGAAGCCAGGCCACTACGTCTTCGTGCTGTCACCCTAGCTGCCACAGCAGGAAAGGTCCTTGGGAGCCCTTATGCTGTTGTATTGTTCCTGTTTGTATTTTTCGCCATTTTACCACCATTGGTTTTTCTGTTTGCTGACTAGTTTCAAAATCTGTGTTATGGAAAGGTCAACACTTGAAAAAACATCTGTATATACAACTGTTATAGCAGTGATCAAGCAGATGACCAAGCAGATGATGAAGCAGAGAAGAAAGAACCTGTCTTAATATCCCAAGTAAATGGTATGGTGATGCAGGAACTAAAGATGTCATTGGTGCTGGAAAACATAAGGGGGATGAAGTTCCTCTTTTTTTCTCTTCTTTCCCTGATGTACTAACCATGAGAAAGCTTAACCTGGATCTTACAAAAAGACATACCAAAATCAAAGAGTCATGGGACACAAATCCCCATGAAGCCAAGATCATTTAGTTTTCTGTACTCAGAATATTACTTGGATCTCTCTGATCACCTGATAACACTTTCACACAAAAAATATCAGAAGCAGCCATCATGTGGTCAACAGATAATTTATGGGAAAGGTTTTGATTCATTCCGCTCACACATTGTCAATTCACAGCCAGATTCCTACTAAAGAAGTAATTCACCAGGTATTTTTCCCTCTTTAAGGGTGTATAGGATTTTCACACATTCATATTACAAAAGAGTAAATGGTTGCATCAGTTATCCCAATTAACTGCAGCAGCTCCTTCGGATAGAACAAAATCAATTAATCCCACATGTTTTCACAGGAGGCATAAAAAGTTTCCAAACTTGTAGTGAATGATTTGAAAATGCCTCACTGAATATTTCTACTTTTTCTTAGGGCTAGACAAGCAGAATGCTCTGGCACACAGCTGGAAGGATGAAAGCAAACACTTGTACTTTTGTGTTCTGGCCCCTAAAAACAGGTGTTCTGAAAAGACAAATGCACTTTATAGACCCAGAAATTATCAGGGTAATCAGAAAGCAATAAATATTAAGAAAAGTTGTAGCTTATATAACAACAGCTTTGGTTTTCTATCTGAAGAAAAAGAAGTAGACCCATTACTGAATTAAAGAACAAGACCAAAATGGGATTTTTGACAGCAAAAACTGAAAGAATGTTACCTAAGTCCCATAGCAAAAATTTAAAAAATTACAGAAATAAAAAAGTAGAAAGAAGACATGAGGAGCCACCTAATGCAATACCAGCGAAAAGAAGAGGTGGCATTTCAGTTTATTGCAGGCATAGAATTATAGTATCATAGAATGGTTTGGCTTGGAAGGGACCCAAAATATCATTTTGTTCAAACCCTCTTGTCATGGGCAGGGAACTTTCCACAAGACAAGATTGCTCAGAGGCTGGTTATCCAGCCTTGAACTATCCAGGGGTAGAAAGTTCACGTAAACTTTTGATTTATAGATTTTTTTGAGTATAGATGTATAGTAGAGGATAAACAGAGAGGACTAAGATAAAATGAGCTGTCTAAAAGTCATGCAGCTATCACTAAATGTCCAGGGGCTTGAATAGATGTCTTCCTTTTATGTTGGCCAGATGGATAAACTAATGAAAGGCAAAACGGAAGCAACAGACATACTCAATGTATACCCTAAGAAGCTTGTTTACTAATAAACTGAACATTTGCTTTCAGCCTTGAGTGGTGGAAAGCCAAAATTTAGTAAACAATGATGCTTCAACATTGCCTTGCTTTGCTCATGAGTGAGTGTAGGAACTACATATTCTGCCTCAGATTAACGTGGAATATTTTCATTTTATTTCTCAGCCATAGAAAATAAATATTTATTGAAAAGCAATATAATGTTTCTTCTCAATACTTAGGGTTTTTTCACCTCCATGCAATAATTGGTATGATGTAGAAACTCATCTCTGTATCCCTATTAAGACAGGAAACAAAGCCTTAAAACTCACTATATTGAACTTTCTAAAAGAAACCAGTGTGGCAGGCTGATTTTTCATTAAAGTGGAGTAATATAAAAAACTAAGGAATTATTCATCCCATTGAGATATTGTCCATGCAGTGCAACAGTTGCCTGTAGTGATTTGTTTAAAGATGCATCTCTACAAAGGCTTCCAAACATTCAAAATACAACTCCTTTCTCAATTATTTCAGTTTTAGTAGGATCTGCAGCACTATGTTTTCTCCCCAGGTGTCGTGGTTTTAGACGACAGGTGTCTCCTAGGGAAGACAAGAGTCTCCCTTGAAAATAGAGATTGAAAAAAAAAAACCAAACTTCCCTCCCTCTGGATTATTTTGATTTTGAAATAATTTGGCTTTCAGGCAGAGGTATGGGAATAGGAATAACTGTTCTTTACTAGTAAGTTTATCAAGGCAAACAAACAACAGCAACTGCAGCAGTCAAACAACAAACAGAGCTAGAGTTCTCCCCTCTGGTATAGTTACAGTCACAGTTGGCAGGGAGCACCGGTGGGTCCGGGGCGGGTGCGGTGATCCCACGCAGCTGCAGGGGCGCTCCGGCTCGGGGAACACAAGGTGATGGCAACCCGGCCCACACCAGGAGTGATGGAATATCCAAGGCTGAGTGAGGTGTACCAAGTGTCCGTGGTGCTGGCTAGAGAGTGGAGAGGTGTCCAAACAGGGCTGTGGTCCAGAGTGTCGAAAAGCAGGGGAAAACCCCGGATGAGTGCTGGAGAAGCGATGGGATGCAGCGGCCGTGGCAGCTCCAAGCAAGGCAGTGAGCAGGCTGGTCCTAAGTTCCCAGGCAAAAACCCAAGAGCAAGAGACCACCCCAAAAACCACAGGCCAGATTTTCTCTGAGAAAACCCCCTCTTCCTACCCCTCTGGCAAATGAGTCACCATGTCCTCCCCTGTCTGTTGTCTGCCTTGGCCCAGTGTCTTTGTTTTTTCTTAAGTACCCACATTAGTGCTCCTAGGAGACTAATGGTAAAAAATTCTACAGGTAAGAAAGAAAGAAAAACCAACCCCCAACACTAGGTCAGAGGAAAAAATGGTTCTGCCTATAAGAAATCTATATAAGTAAAGAAGACAAGGTTCCTCTGATGCTGAATTACATCACACTGGTACAGTTATTACTCCTACTGAAAAGACCAGGCAGAATCATTAGTGCATAATCATCATTCATGTTGCTCATACAGGGAATTCAGGAATACCAGGAGCTTCTTAGTGTGGTACTCTCAGAGGTCAGAGGCCATCTGATGAGTTCTGGGCATTGGCTCAGCCTGTGAAGCCAGCAAATCCAAGCAGCTCAACCAAACACTGCTAAGCACCAGCCCTCTTTATTACCTAGGAGCAAAGTAGTTGAAATACCACCAAACTGGGCCATGGAAAGAACAGACAATTGAGCAGTACAGATGGTCAATGTCACAGTGCTTCAAATAATTTTCTGGCTTGCTTGTTTAGTCCTTGGGTTACCTTGACAGACACAGTGCCACAACACTTTGTTGTCTCTATCCCTGTAACCTCCTGCAATTAAAGCAAAATTGAGAGCTCGTCCAGCACATTGTTTATGAGCAGAGGCTGGAAACACAGGGCTCACACTTTTTTCAATATGCATTCTGAGAACCACCAGTGCTTGCAAACCAGAAAGAGTAGATGTGTGATGAAGTACTACTCCTTAATGCTGGGTTACTAATGAAAGAAATGTTTGTTTTCCCCAAGGCTTCTAAATGACTTAGGCCAACCATATCTCCTGGAAGAAAAGACTTGAGTTCTACCAGCCTTTGAAACTAAGTAGCCTACTAAGAGGATGGAAATAATAGAGAGGAATTTGGTTTCCATATCTATTTAATCAATTTAAAGACACTATAAATACCAATTTGCAGCCACAGCTGCAGAATAAAAGGATGCCTGTTTTCTGTATCAGGCATCCTTCACCCATAAATTGTTCCAAAGCTAAACTCAGTAAACACAAAATGAAAGGAAAGGTGCAACAGGAGGATTTCATACTCATTAATTTAATGTGAAAAGTTTCAACCCCACTGCATTATGTTCTAGTCTGAGGCCCACAAAGTAAAGCTCTGCCAAAGGAAGAGCCCTCACCTCAACATTGCAGGGAAAGCCCAGCTTCTTCTTGAGATCACCTGTACAACACTGAGGTCATTTAAGCTCGCTATCTAAAATAACATACTAATAATAACACTACTGTAACTCATAAGGGCAGCAGAAAGAGCAGGTACTCAGAAGCATCCAGATCCTACGTTATCATACAGAGAAAGGAGGAGAATAAATTTTGGATTTTATTGTCAAAAATCTAGAAGGGAATAGAAGTGGGGTTGGTTGGTTGTTTGTTTTTGAGTTTGGTTTTTTTCTTTTTGTGAGAGTTTGTTGTTTCTTGGGGGATTTTTTGACCAAGCATAAAGTATTTTCCAAGTTCTTAGGAAAACAAAGCAAAGTAAAAGTCTTTCCAATGCCACAGCTAGACAAGCTCAAACTTGGTAAAAATTTCAACCCATGTGAAAATTAACTGAGTTCTTTTTCCAGTACAGTTTCACAGTGAAACAAATCATGTTAGCAGTGACCTCACTGAAGACTGCAGTTTTGTTTCACTTTTCAAACTTAGAATTTGAACTTTCACTTTTAAATATTTTCTTACTGTTCTGCTTTCTTTTCTTTTTTTTTTTTTTCTTTTTTTTCTTGGAGGTGCTGGTGAAGGGGAGAGAAAACATTAAAGCTGCCGATGGCTTACTGGAGTCAAGACTCAGGTGAACTGTGCTGAATTCACGGACGAGCAATCCCCTTATGGGCATCATAGAATTACTGGAAACTACCACTGCTCTTATAGCTCAAATACAGCTTCTCAGCATATCTTTCTCCCTGTGCATACTAATGTCAGAGACCAATTTATTTATGCCAGAAGCCCATAACTCACCCAACAGCTATTTTCAAATTTTCTGCATGGAATGAAGAAAGGGCATTGAAAACATGAACAAAAAAATGGAAGGAAAGTTTTATTCAGAGTTTTAGGTGAACAGTAAGTGTTTGGGCTAAATTATTTCTAAATATTTCTAAATATGTTACAATCAGCATCTTAGATAGTTTTCATTTTATGTGCTGTGCAACTGATTAGCTTTAACTTTACTGAAATAAAATCAAACCAGAAATTTAGCCTATTGTAACAGATCTTGTCATCAAAGGAAATTGTCCAATGTTTCCAGCCTATTTGATGTTCAAGTTTATTTTGTCATTCAAAATAGGATGACCTTGGCTACCAGTTAACAAGGGACTTTGTCTACTTAATAGAGCTGACAAAAGGCACATAAAAGTCAGTGGAATACTTACTGACTATGACCAAATCCCACATGGCACAACTTTAAGAAAGAACACTTGTGTTCTGTAATCTTTCATTATGACTGGGGGGTTTTATTTCTCCTATAGAGTCACAAAAAACTGGCATGCAAAGCCTCAGTCTCGATGAAATGTTTAAATCTAAAAGAATCTATACACTGAGATTACAAACTAGGAAAAAATGGACAAAACAGCCAACTAACATAATGGAAATTTAAAAGTTAGACAAACTAAGAAAATGAAGAATGTAACTCTTGGCAGTATTTAAGAGAAACCATCTAGAAAGACGGTGTAGAAAATAGACTAGCAGAAGAAACTTGGCTGCACCACAAATTCTGGCCTTACAAAGGCAGATATCCTTTCTCAGTTCCACCACAACAAACACCACAGTACACAACTAGATAAATGTGGCTTGTACATATAAAAAATATTCAACAAGAGGAAAAATAATCTGCTTTGTGAAAGGAAGAGTTAAAGGATTTATCTTCCTATTACTTCACATTACTTTTCTAGTGTGAAGAAGTTTATGAATAAATCATTTGCATGTGACCCCAAATAAAGAAGGAAAAAATAAGGTACATCTGGCAGTATGTGATCTGGCTTCTGAGTGTAGAACAGGGGATAATAACTCAGAGACACTACAGTCTTCAAAACGCACCTTGTTATACCTGAAGATATGACTTCTGATAATTCAAATTTTGGTACATATTCTCAGTGTCCTGTGAGATCCAAAAGAGTCCCACTGTGATATTTTATAACCTAAAAGGCAGGTGCCATCTCCAGAGGTGTTGATGGCATTATCTGACATACAAGCTGCGGAAGCTAGTTTTCCAAAAACTGTGCATAATTTAACCAACTTTTTTGCTGCACTCTGCATTCTAGATGGAAGATTTTCCAAGCTTCAGACAGAAAGAGCACAAAAGTGTTTATTACATCTGAGAGAGAAAAACCCTTTTTTACCAGATGATCTTTATACTTGTGCATGTTTTGCCCAAAAATTAAAGTGGGAAAATACAAATTATTAAGCTGCAATATAAGCAATATAATTTATTTCCTTTCCCTAAGAGTTATTTTCAATGTTACAGAGACTTGAAGCAGATATAGAAATTAACTTAACTTTAAGAATGATTATATGGCTTAAGTAAGAATCATCAATTCTTATAGGCCCAAACTCTCCTCTTTTTAACAGAATTTAAATTTTTTAATTCTACTTCTAATTCCATGAAGGCTGATACATACATAAAAGTTAAATAGTTGAAAAATTATTTGCATGACTAAAGCCTAAGATGTAGACTACATGAAGTTTGATATTACACTCAAAGGGCATTGCACTCAACATTTTTAAAGTGCCTGTTTTCAACAAACTAGACTTTGATAGTGTTTAAGACCCTCTTGTGGAGCAAAAAGGGGAATTTTCTATGAGAAGCAGAGATTTAACAAAAGCATTTTAAAAAATCCTTCCTAGGTAATCCTTGTTTTAAGCATGCTTTGCAACTTTTTTTTTTCCAGCTTGGTCTAGCACAGTTAGAGGTTTAACTTCCACTCTTAGACTGAGACAAATTGCTCTATCATTACTATTTTATTTTTATAGTCATTCCAACATAAAATTTTGTCTCAGCAGTGTGATTTTTTATTAGCCTTTTGAAAAACATTGGGTCAGAAAATTCAAAATAAAAAGAAGCCATTACTTGCTTATTGATGCTAACCCTTTGATAGGTCTGAGGAAGTCAGGTACATTACCTCTGGGTCTTTGAACATTTTTTTCCTTTTGATTTCAGCAAGCATTAACATCAGAGACATCAAGCTAATCCTTTCAGTCTTCTAATCGGTGTTGTGGACACTTTTATTTCAGCAACTGAGCCTCTCTTCAGCTACTGAGAATTTCAAGTTGAAATGTTAATGATTATAAAAATGTCACTGAGACGACAAAGTGCCCCTTTCTGCTGCCTACAGTTTTGTAGGAAAACAAAGCTACTGGAAGTAGCACTTATTCATGCTGGGAAAGTACAACATTACTGTAACCATCTTACATGACTAAACTGACTGTTTAGAAAATACACTATCCTAAAGTAGTGGATACACTCCAGGAAAAGTGAGATGGCCTTTTTGGTAGTCAATGGATTCACATTACCCACGTCCTTCCCTGGTGAGCTTTCCTGATGCAGGTGAGAATCTCAGACCTCAGGACTAATTTTTTCCTATGCTGTTATTTTTATCTCCTCTAGAAGACACCTGTGTGTCCACCAGAAAAATGCCACAGAGAACTCAGAGTGAGCAAAAGAGTTATTTTCTGACTGAACATGTTGAAAGTTAGCATTAAATGATCAAGCTTGGCTCTGCTATCTGGTCTTCCTCTATTGTGACCAAACAGCATTAAATAAAAGTGAAAAAATATTTTTAACTTCTTTTTAAGCAATATGGAACTGCTAGTGATCACACTTTAAATCCCCAGAGGTTTAAAAAAAAAAAATGGCACCAGCCAAAATTTTCATATAAGTCCCAAAGTCTTGGATCCCAAAATCCAAA
>VWZN01010412.1:220943-233173 GCA_013396955.1 Regulus satrapa | reverse complement strand
CCCCCCGGCCATGCGGCGGGGGCCAGCCTGGCCTAGGTGCGGCGGAGCTGTTACCTCAGTCTTCGCCTGAAGGAAAGAGAGCTTCTTTTCCAGGTTCTCGATTTTTAAAATGTGTATGCACAGAGGCATACACTTTTCTGATTGGTCAATTACTTCTGTGGGCTAGGTTCTAACTGAGACCAGCACAGTCTAACTGAGACACAGCAGCCACGCCCTGAGCACACAACGAAACAAAACAGATCAAAGACGCCAAAAATGGGATGGAATAATAAGCCATCCCCAAGACACATAGCTTGATTTATGCAGAAGGAAACCAAATCTCTTTATGTTGCAGAATAGAAAGGCAAAAGGATCAGTGTAAAAGCCACTCTATGTGCTTCCCATATGGATATGGCAGTGAACAGTGTGGATGAAAGAAACCTCATTTCTGCTGTCTCCTGTTTTCTGAAAGTAAGGAGAGGCAAAACACATGACCAGCAAATAGATCAAAAGCCCCAGAAACTCATGAAGAAGGATGAGTAGACTTATCTCAGAGGAAAAAGGAAAAAAAAAGGAAAAAAACCAACAAACCAGGAGGTGTTATAATAATGCCGTACAATCAAAGTGGGTTAAGAGAGGGTGGATTACACTTCCTCATTTGTAAAAAAACCTGTGAAGACCAAGTCTTTCTTCATTGTGCTCAGTGTCACCTGAGAGAATAAACTAGGGCTTCAGAAGCCCCTTTAGGTCCATGCACAGGACATGGCAAGAGCACCCTGCTCTTGCCTCTGCCTCCAAGTAAAATCACACCATTGTTTCTGCAAATGTCCTAGCAAAGAGGTATGGAATGAACACACATTAATGTCCAGATTAGGCCCTGTCAAATAGTTGCCCAGTTGGTCTGGCTGCATTATTTTGCTGTTAAACAGCTCTAGTTAATCTTTGAAAGTTGCTCAAAACAATAAAAGTAAATTTTTAAAAACACCAAAATAAATAAATTAAACCCTCAACACTGACCAGATGACAAGGATATTTTTTAATACATTTATTTTAGAAGAGATAAGACTACTTTGTAGGCAGAAATACCTTCTGTTTCCATTTCTTCTGAAATCTTTTCCACAAAGCAAGCAGGAGTTTCAGCCCTTTCTTATCAGTAACTGGAGCTGACTGAATTGTTCAAAGAATATCCGTTTTAAAAATACCCTACATCATATTGTACACTTCAGTGGAAAAATTATTTTAAAATCACTTGCAACTGGATATCTAAGAGATTATAAATCTAATGAGAAGCGTACAAGGAGAGATGACTGACTGTGGTTTAATACTGTAGCTAATTTTGTAAACCAACTGCCCATTTTCTTTGACACAGTCTACCAGTTATTGAGTTACAGCTTTCTCCGTATTTATTGATAAGTATCAAATGATTCATTAACTTCACTCTAACTGGAATTACTTTTGATAGACTGTGAACTTCAGCATGACTGAAACAATGATATATCATTAAACTATTTGCTCCTTAGTGTGTAATAATTAGTATTCTTACTCCTAGACTTAAAAATTTTAGGAAAAGTAAGCAAAAAAAAAACCTTTAAAAGTGGAGTATAGAGAAGGGGGATGGAGGGAAAGGCAACCAAAATGTAATCTGTCTAGAATATCTAGAACACAGATAAATGCAGTGAGCTGGCAGCAGTTTATAGTACAACTCCATAAACAGTTGACATGTAGATGGCATAACAGTACCACTAGTCAAGTGTAAATCTATATGCACTATGTTCAGAGTGCAGCTAAGAAACTTTATCAAGACTACAATGGAACAAGAGTAGCTTTCACTGAAATATAGGCATTGAAACCCTCTTTCTCCCCATGGGAAAAAAAAAAATTAAGTCCTTATATTACATTTGATACGGTTTTGAATGCCTATAGTAGTTTTTCTGTGATTCCAGCAAATGCACTAATGAAGATTCATGGCTGTTTCAGGCCCATAATCTCAATTTATTAACCCATCTCACTTATTAGGACTATTGCAGAAGAGGCTGAACCTGTATTTGATATATTGGCAGAAAATACTCCAGTGTACAAAAAGTCATTATCAGAAGCATATAACAAGGAGACTTGCGAGGCTGCAATAAATTAGCAGTTGTTACATGTGAATTAAGTAAAGCCAGTAAAAAAACCATGGTACCCTATTCCAACTTCTTCTATACCTCCTCCTAAAATTCTGCTTCCCATTATTTAGCTGACATAAACTATACAGACTTTCAGTATCCAAAAAGATGAAGAACCCACCACTCCTTATGGTAGTCACTCCCCAGTTTTTTAGTCAGAAAAAACATTTAAACAAAGCTGTCTTTCCCTCACAGCCTTTGTTTTTTACCTCTTCTCTGCATCACTTATACACACTAAAGGTGTCTGCCTGTCACTGCTTCAAAACTATAAGTAACATTCTGTCATCACCTGCTTAGCTCCTGCAACCTGACTGAAATTGTAATTGAATAGTAGGCACAGGTGTTGGGTGTTACTCAAGAACAAGCCACAGGGAGGCAGGCAGACATTCAAAGCTCTGGCCACAGACCATCAGGCATCTCAGAGGAAAGGAACTCTGAAACCCTCAAGCTCTGGCCTTCAGTGTCATAGGCTGTGCCTTCAGCAACCAAAAGGCTGTGCTCACCCTGAGGTTCCTTCCTGTAGACTTCTAGATATTGTTGAAGAACAACCATCCAAGTTTCACGGCATGATTATTCACTGGCTTGCTATCAGAAACAGTAAAGAATAAATGAGGCTTTGGACAACACTGCTACTTGGAAGTACGTATTTTGTCAAATTTTCCTGCTTTTCATGGAAAAGATACCAACAAGGTATCTAAAGCAATAACAGCAACTACATTAGACTGCAGAGAAACTTTGAAAATTCTGTACAGAGTCTGAGCCCATCTACTTCCAAATTCATGATGTTTATTCTTTCTTCAATAATAATTATTCTCATAGTTCTCTAATATTCCTCCTAAAACACCTTTAAAAAAGTTCAGGAAGTAACTGCACTTGGTAAGGGGAGGGATGTGGTGCAAAGACCCACTTAAAGGCATAGGAATGGAGAAAAATGCTGATTTGTGTTGCAATCTTGAACAGCACTTACATGTCTTCAGACTTCTAGTCTTGATATTAACAAATGTTAATGGGATCAATTGCAGAATTCTTTTTAAATTCTTTTTGTGGTTTTTTTAGGGGGCTGTCTATGTCAGGCACAATGGGTGTAGGCTGAAATATGTCTGAGAAAAAAATAGCAGTACCATTAAATTCAATCTGAGATGGATTGAAAGAAACAAGGTAAGGGGGTTTGGATGCTTTTCTGTGTGGCTAGCAGTATTTTGATAACAGAACTTGTCCTTCTGTAAGATGTATCATGATCTCTTAACAGGCAGAAAGTCTAAGTCTCTTGCAGTCACTGAGGCAGGCAGATTCAATTCAAGAGATATACCACAGCTTTCCTCAACACAAGCAAGCCCAGGAACATGCTGTTGGACACATGCAGTTGACGGTGGATATGAATAAAAACTTCCTTTAACCAAAGTAAAAGGAATATTTGTCATACTGTGTGTTCATTTCTGGTAAGAAAATAGCAGTCACTACATGAACAGCACACAAAAAGCCTGACCTGAAGCCCATTAAGAATATAAAAATTTCTGCTGTCATAAACAAGTTTCAGATCTCGTCTAAACTGCTTTTAAAGTCCTTCATGAGAATTTCATCCCTGAAATTCTTATACAAAGAGAATTACTGTAGTTTTTATACACATAAAAATTCATAAGCTCTTTACATTTTTTGCCAAAAATTTTTGATTACTCTTTTATAAAAGTTACAATGTTCCATTTCCAAAGTGCTTATAGAAAAACAGAAATTCTGTCAGAATCTTCTTTAGATATGTTTCAAAGAAAGGCATCATTAAAATAAACTACAACTATACTGGTAAGACTCTCACTGGGAGCAGTTATTCTCCATACTGACATGATTCCTGGACTCCTCACAGGTCATCAGTAAAGTCAGATATAATGACATAATTCACAAAGGAAAATCATGTAGTACATCCTGTCCCTGTGTACAATTATTTCTGCATAAATCACTTCTGTTCTATGTTGATTTACCCTAATTTTTAAAATCCTAGTTATGCAGATTTCAAAGTATCCCCAAACAATGTATTTCAGTGTTCAGGCTCCTTCACCATTATAATAATTTTCTTTCTCCTAAACTAAAGCTCCCATGTTCCTCTTTCTGCCCATTCATTTTCTTTTGCACTAGTCTAATGTGACCATTTATTTCCATGTGCTTGCTTCAATATGTGCCATGGTTAAGAGTACCACATTTCCCCTCTGATTTAACTGCTGCTGACTAAAGAAATAAACCTGAAGGTGGTTTCTTGGGGTTTTTTTTTTTCTTAATGTACATATCTAGATATGTAAGCTAATAAACTAACTCAGGCTGCTGACAACATGTACCTAATATGGTTTATTAGATTATTTAGCTTGAAATACATATCATATGTGTCTTATCAATAACTTGTAGAAAAATTCATTATCCACAAATAATTAAAAACGCATTTGAAGAATTTCCTTTCAGGAAAGGGAATGAAATCTTGTGATTTCAATGGGGACTAATTGGGCAAGCTTCGGACCATTCCCTTCCACTTCCTATCAACCTATTTGTATTTCCTGTTTTCAGTTCATTTCAGAGTGGGGTTTTTTGGGGTTTTTTAAATTTTTTTTTTGTGGAACTGAATTTCTTCAGTTTCTTCTCTTTCTATTTGGTTACATTTCTCCCTTATTCTTAGATATTTCAGTGGCAATAATTTTGGCAACTTTTGGTCCTTTTCACCTCACCTCATTTCATCTTAGTGCAATTGGTTGCAGTCACTGAATTTCAAATTTTCTGGGTTTTTTTTTTTTAATTGCATTTTTATTTGAGCATATCTCCTTTCTAGAGTATTTATTCCACTTTGTCTTCTGGTCTCAGGACTTCATTCCCTATCCTGAAAGGAATTATTTTATCTTCTCAGTTATTTTCACAGGTACTTCAGGCACATTGCAGAGCTGTTAACATGTTAAAATAAGGTGTTCGCTCTCTTCTCATGTCCCAGAGATTTCTGTCTGTGTGGCTTAGGATCAGTATATGCCATGTCTGGTCCTGTCATTTTTTACACTTGGAGCTGTAAAAGGCAGAACAGGCAATAGTGCACCCACACTCACTGGCCCTTAGCAACCACATCCCATGGCTCTACAAGTCTCCTTCTCCCTTAACTTTTTTTATGTGTCATGAGAGAAAGTAGGGAACCTGTGGCAGTGTGCTTAAGGACACAGGGCAGAGCCTCTGGAGATGGAGGGGCAGCAGCCATTTGTCACACCATGGGCAACCTCTGCCCGCTGATGGGCTCAGCCAGCCTGCCCTTCTCCCTGCCCTCTTGCCTCATGTATTGGCCTCTTCACCTCCCCTCTGACACTCACACAGCCTTTTCTATACCCTTCCTGGGCCCCTCTGTCATAGTAACCACCAGCATTCTCCCTGCTGCCACCATATCAACAGAGGGAGCCACAGATAGAGGGAATGCCCAGGCCTTGCTACCTGGAGAAAAGGGGATGTCACTCTTCAGCCTTGTTTAATGCTGTGAGATGGATAAACCTCACAGCTCAGCCCCGTGGGGAAATGGCCAACATGATGAGCTGCTGTCACTTCTGTCTCTGTGGACAGCCCCTTGAGCCAGCACTCTGGTGACCTCACAGCAGTTTAGTACTTGCGAAGGCCCTTTATTCTCTAAATAGAGCATTTCATCTCACAAGTCATAATTATAGGAATAGGTGTTCAGTCATTTATTATGGAACCCCTATCTTTGTGTAAATCCTGAAAATGGAATGACTGCCCCATTGGCTGTTACTGCACAGGATGAATTATACTCAATGGGCAATGATGACAAAGTGTTATTCAGTTCACAGCCCTATAAGTTGTTTCTTGACAAGGTACTTTTGTCCTGATCCAAAGCTAGTTCACATTATTTCTTTTCTGGTCTACCTGTGATGATTTTCAAATATACTGATTTACAGATTTTATAGCCAAGGTAAATCAGCACTAATTTTATTCAAATGGATAGAGAAGATCTTTAGGAATAGAAAGCTGAAAGTGTCGGCAAATTTGGGATGATCAGCCTCAAAATCTTGAGGCCTGGCTTTTCAGGTCTCCTAACACAATATTTGTCATTCATCTCATACTGACTCTGTTTTTGTAACATCTGTGTACCACCAAAATCCCTGGGGATTGGTATTTGTCTCTTTTGACCACAGGAAAATACACTACTGACATATATAGAGATGTCTGTCTCTATAGATACGTAGACAATTGAGTCAATGGAGAGCGATCAGTACTTCTACAGCAGATGACCCCTTTGATTAAGATGAATAGCAGCATTAAATGTTCCTGTTTCTCTCCACTGACTGTAACAAGAGTCTAACACAATCAGTCCTAAGGACAAAGGATGCCTCTTCAGCATCACAGGCTGGTGGCTGTGGGGCAAGTCTTCTAACAGCATGTTCTTTTCTGCTTCCCAAAGCCTTGATTATGTACACTAATATTTTAAACACTCACAGAAGAGGGGGAAGTTCTGGGTGTCACCAGCACTATTTACGCAATCTGAATGCGACATTTATTGAATAATATTGAATACCTATAAACAGTAGCATCAAAAGCCTTTTTTCTGCTAATTTCTTATTTGTTATTCTACCCCAACATGATTCAGGGCCCCAAACAGTAAAAAAAAATACTTCAGGATTATGTTTATAGATCCCATGGGTACTTGTACCGTGTAGCAACACCCTTTATTAGGGGTAAAATATGAGCAGGAGGAGAAAAAGTCAGGACTTTATTATGAACAGATTTCCTCTCTGCATAATTCTGAAAAATTGTTCTTTCAGTAACAAGGTGAATGCAAAGGTCAGCAAAAATAAGCGATAGACTGCTTCTCAGCCAAATCTACTGTTCTCCCCTTACTATGCCCTTGCCTTAAGAGCAATAGAACCTTATTCCAGTTTTTTTAAGCCAAATTTCACACAACAAGATTTTACATAAAAGATACATGTTAGTGGTTTTGGTTTTTTTTTCCTAGTACCTTTGGTCCCAGAAAATTTGACTTTTATTTTTCTTTGTGATCTCTTTTCAAGCACCACCATTTAGATTATCCAAATCCAAGTTTCTTAGATTGTCCTACACATGTCAACAAAAGGTAGTTTTTTCCCCCAAGTATGTAAAGTGTGTCATTCCCCAGGCACCAAGCAATTCAGTATCCCTTCTACCCTTTGCATGGCACAAAGTATGTTATTGTGATGGTGCGGGTCTCACCTGTTCCTGCCGTTGCAAATCTTGGCAGAGAGGTCCCTGCAGATTCTGCTCCTCTGCTGCTGCCATCCATCCCCTTGCACAAGAACATCAGCCTAGCAGTCATTTTCTGTAACCTCTGTCAAAAGGATGTCTGATCCAAAACTGCTTTGAAGCTAAATACAAAGGACATTAAGAGATGGTGTGTGGGAAAAGATATCACTCTCACTTTACTGAAGTCCACCTTACTACTGTACTCTATTTGGCTGCAGTTAGACATGGGTGGCAAAAGTTTCTTGTCTTCTTATAAGGTCCCCATAACTTTTCCTTCATGAAAAACACACCATGTGGTAGGAAACAGAATAAGTATGTGAAACCCAATAGGTATCAGAGCCTTCTGACCTGGAGTAAACCATTTCCCAGCACTTCCAATTCCAAACTTGGCATTTAATTAACACTCTGTGACCAGTTACTTGCAACTTATTTCAGGCAAGATTATAAGAGGATGTTGGCAGATATATTTTGGTAGTAGTCCTCAATATGGACAGTCTGACCTTGCACAGAATACCCCAAGAATCACCATGTGCCTGAGAATATTGTCCAAACACTCAGACAGGCTGTGTGCTATGGCCGCTTCCCTGGGGAACCTGTTCCTGTGCTCAGCTGACCTCTGGGTGAAAAACCTTTCCCCAAAATCTACCTTGTGCCTCCTCTAACTCAGCTTTGTACCGTTTCCTCAAGTCCTGTCATTGGTCATGAGAATTAAGAGATCATTGCCTATCTCTCTTTCCTTCCCCTCATGAGGAAGCTGTAAATTACAATGAGGTCTCCCCTCAGTCTTGTCCAGGGTGAACACTCCAAGTGTCCTCAGCTATTCCTCATGCAGCTTCCCCTCAAGGCCCTTCACCACCTTTGTTGCCCTCCTTTGGACCTTCTTTAATAGCTTTATATTTTCTTATATTGGGGGCACCCAAACCAGCCCCAGCACTGGAGGTGAGGCCGCCCCAGCTCAGAGCAGAGTGGGACAATCCCTTCCCTTGCCTGGCTGGCCATGCTGTACCTGATGGCCCCAGGACAAGCTTGGCCCTCCTGGCTGCCAGGGCACTGCTGGCTCATGTTCAACTTGCCCCAGGTCTCTTTCCATGGCACTTTTCTCCAGCTTCTCACTCCCCAGTCTGTATATCCGGGGTTGCCCTGTCCCAGGTGCAGAATTCTGCACTTTCCCTTGCTGAACTTCATACATTTGGTGATTGCCCGTCTTTTAATTTGTTGAGATCTCTCTGCAGGACCTTTACTCCTTTGAGGCAGTCTACAGCTCCTCCCTACAGTGTCACTGACATACTTAGTATTCCTTCAAGCCCTGCATCCAACTTGTCTGAGAAGATTTTAAAGAGAACTGGGTTGAGGATAGAGGCCTATGGAATCCCACTAGTGACTGGATGCCAGCCTGATGTCACCCCATTTGCTGTAACTCTTTCCTGTCCCATGTGCCACCTGCTCACCTACTACAGGAAATTAGGGTCATTATTTTTTATATCCTTGCCCTCAGATGCATTTCCTTTTTTGCTGACCAACATGTAGATCCACATAAGACAGTCCATGGAAAGCTTCTAGCAACAGAAATAATTAATAATTTCTACTTCCCTAGTATATAACTTCTTCTTATTCACTATTTCTCCCTGTTCCCTAGTGAGCTTGCACATCACTGCAGGACAGAAATATATAGGCAATCAGAAAGACTGTGTTATTCCTCTATTTAAATTCTTTAGGCATACTTATATTCTCTTTCATTCAGTTTCTTGCTCTTTCCTGATGGAAGATTTGAACTTATTAAGGGGGAAAACCACAAAAACTCAATGTTATTTCATTGCATTAATGTCATTCAAAAATAATTTCTAATTTAACAATTCATTTGTGCCCCTCCCTGGAATACTTCTGGAAATTTTTCTCTTGACTTCAGTAGAAATAATGCCCTGAAAAGCCAGCTGAGAGAGATGGGGTTGTTCAGCCTGGAGAAGTCTCCAGGGTGACCTTATTGTGACTTTCAAAATGTAAAGGGGATTTAGAAGAAAGACGGAGAGACACTTTTTAACAGGAGATATGGAATTAAGAAATTGGAGAAATGTAAATGGAGATAAGGAAGAAATTTCCTATGATAACAGTGATGAGACACTGGAACAGGCTGCTGAGAGACGTTGTGGATGCCCCATCACTGCAAACATTAAAAGTCAGATTGGATGGGGCTTTGATCAACCTTGAAGGCAACTTTGATCAACTAGTTGAAGGCATCTCTTCCTATGCCAAGGGGGTTAGACTAAGTTATCTGTGATCCCCTCCAATCCAAACTATCCTACTGGTGTTAAGACATGGAAATCTAGGACTCCATCACATATTTTATGGATGCACCTGTGTAATGCGAAGTACAGCGTATCAGTAGAAACTTTGGCTGCCTTTGACCACATCTTATCTAGAGACCTATTTATAAATTTTAGTACAAAAACTATGCATAACATTGTTTAGCTTCCCCTCAGAAGATTTAATTGTCACTACTGGCCAGCAAGTATACACTATTATGGGCAGCATAAATTTAGTCTTGAAAGTACTAAACAAGATCTTGGAAAAATTCTGTGCTTTCTCAGATTCTCAAACTAGTTCTTCTGCTCATCTCACTGTGAGGGTTTGAACTGGCATAAATGGGAGGTCGTGAGGATGCATTCTGAGCTAAATTTCACACAAAGTAGAAAGAAGTCCCAGGATACTGAAGGGAAAGATTAGAGCTGTACCTAACACAAAGATCTGGAAAACTGCTCATATTGTAATAATTCCCTCAGTAAAAAAAAAATAAACTATGTCTCTTCTATTTATATTTGGCCTTTGCTACCACTGTGGATATTCCAAGTCCTGCCCAGAACTCACCTGCCTATCTCAGACAACATGAAGCAGCTTGACTAAAGTCTCTGGCTGAGTATCCCATTCAGGAATATCTCTAATTTACATATCTAAGACACTGTTACAGTTCCCTGACATGGAGGAATAAACTGAAGCTCTAAGTTATTTATACATGTTGGATGAGTACAGTAATCTAAGAATCTTTGAATAATGTATGTTGAGTAGCTCTTTAGCCATGTTTTGTGAAATAAATTTTAGTGAAGCCCTTCCTTTGATGATTTTTTTTTAAGATTGCAAGTCTTGTTCTTCCAAATGAAGAAGGTTTCCTTAATCCTTGGGGGAAAAGACTATAATTTAAAGGTAAACTCATTTCCTTAGGGAGGAAAATCCCATTCTTGCTTTCCTTAGGCAAGTTGGTGATCAGGTATGGTTTTTTTCCCATCCCTTTCTTTTCTACCATCACTACACCTGAGTACAGTTCATGGTACAAATGGTCATCTATGATCTTGGAAACAAAAATTCGTAACTAGTGGAGTTACAGAATAAATAGGGATATGGGCTCACAACCCCTTACAATATTCCAGTCACTTCTTCCCTCTGCCCACAGATGGCAAAAGTCTGGTTTCTCCTCTGGTATAAAAATTATATCCATCTAAATTGATCACAGTTGCAATTTAGTTTGATACTTACTGTATTTGTCCTAGTGAAAAGCTTGTTACTCTGAAAGCTCATCTTCCTTTAGATACATATAAATATATATATGTACTCAAAAGCCAAACAAATACTCCTCATTTGCACAGTTTTTACTAAATCCTTTTCTGACTTTGGTACAAAAGCATCCTCCTAAAATTTTTGTAGAAGTGACTGTCAAATGACAATGGTTGGAGGATTGCACAAATTGTCATTTGGATGTTCCCTATGGGGACAGGTGCACTGGGCTGCAGTGACACAGGCAAGAAAGGTTTTCTACTCAGACTCATCAGAGGAGGTAAGGAAATAATAATTCCCAGATAACATGGGAAGGATTGTGCGATATGATGACTACATACATATTTTTATATGCTGTAGTCATAATTTGTTAGAGTGAGGAAGATACTCTGACCACTATTCAAAGGACCAGAGCCATATAATTTCAGATATTTGTTTGAAAGTAGACTTCTTCACTCTTTAAACTGTTTTCATTCAGAATTATCTTGGGTTTGGTGTTTTTATTGTGCTATCCCACTGCTTTAAATCAAATAATACAAATCTGAAAGCAGGGAGCATAAATCATATTGAAATTAATTTACAATTGGACAAATTATTCGATATATTATAATAAAAGGGCATCTTCTTTATCATCAGGGAGATGAAATTTCTTTGGAAAAGCATCAGTCATGAATTGAATGTACAATCCCAAAACAAAGCTGCAGCATCTAACTGGCCAAATATAAACTTTGTCTCTCTAAGATAGTAAAAAAGAAGAAGGTGATTTTTCTTCTCTGTCTGCCTATTAATTAATTTAACTAAAAAACCTATGCTGAAAAGAGAAAGGTATCAGAGATCACTAGATCCTTTAGCAATCCTGCATTATACTAAAAGAAGAAACTCAGTTTTTATGGAAAAAAAATCTGAAAATTACAATAAGCAGAACCTGAAAAAAAAAAAAACAAACAAAAACCTCAGTGACTGGAAGCTCAAACAAGACAAAATCCAATCAAAACTAATATTGATGCTTGAAGTGAAGTAATAGACTCTTGGATCAAATGAACTGTATTACTTCATATATTTTGGTTGTGAGTTGGTATCTTTATGCAATGATGATATCACTGAAACAAGTTACATTTCTGATATGCAAGTTGGTAGTTGATATTGCCTTTGTCACACTTAGGGCTTTAAAACAGACAAAGATATAAACTCAGTTTCAGACATAGGAGTAACTGTGTCAGAACTAATGTTTATGAAGAGGAGTTCATTATATATATATTTAAAATATATATATATATTTTAAATATACACACACACACACACACA
>VWZN01010412.1:204724-215783 GCA_013396955.1 Regulus satrapa | reverse complement strand
GCTTCATATGATATACAGATGACTCCATAAAGAAATGTTGAATGCGGAGGATTAGAATTTAAGTCTGATAGGTACTTGACACAGCTCTTCCCCTGAGGTGCCTCATCATCAATTTAGCACCTCTGAACTTGCACATCTTGAAAACAGCTGCCCAAAGTCTGCCAAAGACATGGGGTGCTGAGAATTTAATAAATAGTATTTGCAAAGTAGATTCCTATCTTAGTATTGGAAGGGTTTGATAGATTGATATGACTTGATTAGGAAAGATACTGGAGGACATAAGGGGAGGAATTAGGTGCCCAAATACTTTCTAGAATCAGTCCCCTGCACTTTATAGACTATATGTGTATTTAAATGTAGATGTTTATATAGTTACTGAGACTGGGACAGTGACTATTTTACCAAGTGTGACAATGTAACTTCCCAGAAAAATCAGTCATGCTAAACTGCACCAAAGAACAGCAATTAATTTTTATTTTTTTACATTGTTCTATTTTAAATTATAGTGAATGAATCTGATACTAAATCTGAGCTACTTCTAGTTAGGAATATTTTCTGAAAGACCTGTTCCAACCACTAGTTTTTTATCCCATTTCACAGCAGGAACTAATTTTATATAATAATTCATTCTAATGGACCTTTCACAGTCCTTTTACACAGTATTTTGGACCCTTATCCTATCTTCATAGAATTTTTGCTTCAGTTTTGAACACTAATAACAGGTTAATTGATTTATGAACTGAACCAACCATTTTTTACTCAAAAGAGAATCAAATTCCTCACCCTTTAAAGTCTTGAATAGAAAGCAAAGTCCAGAGCAAATTTATTGATGGAAAATACTGTGAGAGCTATGTTGTAAGAAATAAGTAACACTAGTGCTCAGGAGGTCTTACAGAGCTCTCAGCAGAAGTCTCTTTCTATGCTGGCTTAAGAGGATATTATACATTAAATGTCATGGTAGATCACACTGCTATTCTGTGACTTACCAGTCAAGAATCACAAAATCACAGGTTCATTTAGGCTGGAAAAGACCTCTAAAATAATCCAGTTCAACTGTTAACCAAGCACTGCCAAATTCCCACTAAACCATGTCCCCAGTATCACATCTAACCTTGCCTTGAACAATTCCAAGCATGGGGCATTCACAGCTTCTCAGTAAAGCATTTCTTCTAATATCTAATCTTACCTTGACCTCTTTCAGTAAAGCTATTCCCCTATGTGCTGTAACTACATGTGCTGTTAAAAATCCCTCTCCAGATTCCCTCTGAGTTGTCTTTAGGTACTACAAGGCTTTTGTATGCTTACTCACTAATCATCCAGTATTTTCTGTTTCCTCTTGAATTCTTAGCTTCAGTACATTTTGTAGCAATGAGTTATAGGGGTTGTTTGTTTACTTATCTGCTTTTTTTTTCTTTTTTTTTTTTTTTTAATGTCAGCTTTACTCATGCTCATGTGTCTGCAACTACACTTATTTCAACATCTCTTTAAGTCCTGTAAATTTAGAGTCGAACTCTGAAAGTTCTCCCCAGAGTATGATATTAGCTTTGGGAAAGAATAAATTGTGCACAAAAGCATTATATTCTTCTCCAGTACATAATAACACTAGCATGAGAGAAAAATTAACTTTTTAATTTCATATGGAGTCTAAGAGTTTTAAGAGATAGTCCAACATGGTATCACATTCTATTCCTCTTTTATGCTGAATAAATGGTGTTCTCTGATGTAATGCTGCCAATCTGCCCTTTCCATTTTCTGTTACAGCCGCACTAATTTTTATGTATCTCGTGCCCTTTGGGTCTAAAATCTGCTTAGTAGTACTTAGAAGCCAAGTTTCTAGGTGCCTTTGAAATGCTAGAGAAAGATTGTCCAGGGTTCCATTTACCTTGTATCTATTTTAAAAGCACATTAAATCAAGAGCTTTAAGCACCCTTGCTAATTACTACTCACTACAGTTAATCATAGGACAAGATGGCAAAATAGCCTACTGAATCATTTGGATAGACTTCACAAGGATTTGATCTTCTGTGGCGCTATGTCTTGAATTTCAAATTGCTCAGAAAATTCAAATCCATGATCTAAATCATCTAAACACTGCCGTCTTTGGGTTCAGGGCTCATACCTGCATACAAAGGATAATAATCCCCTACCTTCTCAAAAATTTTGAGCACTACTTGTCAAGAATAAGTTGCTTCAGTTATAGGACAGAAAGTCAAATACCTGCAATATTACAATGGGATACGGTATCTATCTTGTCCTTGAAAGCAGTTAGAATGAAGATTGACTAAAAATTCCACTCTCCCTTCTAAATGGTAAATCAGTATCTTCTAAGAATTTTGCATGTATGATATTAGTCCTGTGATGCCACTGCAAAGGTGGGAAAGAAATATGAAAACAGCCAGACACATTCTGCTGCGGTGGATCTGCTGTCATGGCAGGTAACAGTGCCTTTGGATGCACTTTACAGTGCAGGAGGTACTAGAAATTTTCCTATTGTGTACAGCAGCTGGCTTACCCTAAACCTAGCCTTTGCATCACTCTTCATGAATAAAATGGGCAATCAGTAAATCTGTTTTCAAAGAACAGTGTAGACAGAATTTCTGTTTTCCAGTTCTCCTGTAAAACAATGGCAAGTTATAATTAACACTACATAACAGAGGTATTATGGAGATGAACATATTTTGAAAATGGCTCAGATACTACTTTAGATGGGGAATGATTGTAATTGCATCAGTACCACACAGTATATTACATAAACTGTATTAAAGACATGTCAATTAATTATAATTTTTAGTACTACTAAAAAACCCATACACACTTAAAAGGTGTTATCTGCATTTGCATAATGATACAAAAGGAAATCTAATACTCTAGAAATGTATCCAAACAGTGTAATCTCTAAAGCATCCAGGCAACAATCCTTATATTTGCTGGAATCAGTTCACCAACTTCTATACATATGTTCTCTGGTATTTACAACCTTAAAACCACAGACATGAAAATCATAATCTTGCTTACAAAAAGAATGTAACAAAAGCTCTTTTTCACTCACTCACTCACTCACTCACTCACTCACTTAGGGTCTGGCTGGGTACATCCATGAAAACTTTTTCATATGCAAAAAAATTGGGTCTTAGAGTAGTAAAAATGAATCACTGATGATGTCATGAACTGAACACAGGAAAGGATGGCTACAAGGTCTTCATTAAGTTTGTGACAGGCATTTGGCTGATAATAAGTCCAAAAAAGAAAGTTTGTGAGGCCCTCTTCTCCAGAGAATACTTAATTTATCAATGTCAACCTGACACACAGCCTACTAATCATATTAGTTCAACTGACTGAATTAGCCACACATTTTTTGCTAAGGAAATGATAATGCACTGTGCTGAATAAGATTGCTGTATTATGCAAAGTTTAATGGTCTGAAATGAGAAATGGTTCAGTTGGAATTTGGATTAAAAACTAAAAAATATGTATTGAGGATATCAGTTATATGTGATTTTCTCTTGGCCCACAATTAAACGGAATTTCACATTTTTTTCCCTTTGTAGATTGCTGCTGAAAATTCATAGCATGATACCAATGAACTAGTTTTCTTCTATATTATCTAGAGCAGAGCTCATTTTGCAACAGATAACACATGAACAAAGAGCTGGACCATGTGAAAAAATCAAATATAAACATCACAGGAATGTTTTTTCATCTAGGAATAGTTTCTTTCCTTTAATTAAAAATAAGCCATATATATTACAAGCCTTATGATGAAGATGAAAACACAATGATTGTTCAAAACCAAGATGACTTTCCATTACATGAAAGCTCATTATAAAGTTATCTATTTTAAAACATGTTTACAGAAATCATAGAATTGTTTAAGTTGGAAAAGATCTCTCAGATCATCGAGTTTAACCCAGCACTGCCAAGTGCTCCACTAAACTGTGTGCCCCATCTATGTATCTTTCAAATACCTCCAAGGATGGTGACTCCACCACTGCTGTGAGGAGCCTGTTCCAGTTCTTGGCAACCCATTTTGAGGATTTTTTCCCCCAATATTCAGTTTAAACCTCCCCTGGTGCAACTTGAAATTTCCTCTTGTCCTGTCACCTATTGCCCAGGAGAAGAGACCAACACACACCCCACTGAAAATTCCATCCAGGTCCATGGGCTTCTGTGTGTCTAAGGGGTGTAGCAGTTGCTGACCATTTCCCCCTGGGTTACAGTGATTTCCCTCTGCTCCTCATCCCTGTCTTCCAGCTCAGAGGACTGGGTACCTGAGAAACAACTGATCTTAGTATTAGGGACTGAGGCAAACAAGCTGTTAAGTACCTCAGCCTTTTTCTCAACCTTAGTTGCTAAGTGCTCCCCTGCATCCAATTAAGGATGCAGATTCTCCTTGGCCTTTTTTTTTTTTCCCCCAATGTATTTTAAGAAGCATTCCTTGNAAGGCAATGACAATAAGTTCACCAAAGCACTAAATCAAAATAAAATTAATGGAACCTTAAAATGTCATTTTAGTAACTACATGCAACAATGGCCTTAACCAAAAAGAGTAGAGAAAATATTAGAAAGGCCAAGCATGGGGATCTCAAAAAAAAAAAAAAAAAAGTTGCCCTTTTTTTAAACCTTTTTCTGCAAATTAAGGGTGCAGATTCTCCTTGGCCCTTTTTTTTTTTTCCCCCCAATGTATTTTAAGAAGCATTCCTTGTTGCCTTTTGTGGCAGTAGAGAGATTAAGTCCTAGTTGGGCTTTTGCTCTTCTAATTTTTCCCTTCATAACCTCACAACATCCTCATAATCCTTGTGAGTTGCCTTCCCCTTTTTCCAAAGTGTTTCATAAAATCTCCTTTTCTTCCTGAGTTCCGAATAGAACACTCTGTTTAGCCAGCCCCTCTGGCTTTTTTTTTTGGCACATGAGGACAGCCTTCCCCTGTGGCTTTTGATCTTCTTGAATAATGTCCAGCCTTCCTGCACTACTTTGTCCTTCAAGTCTGCCTCCCAAGGGACTNTTTGTTTACACCTTTTACTGCAAATTAGAGGGAAGAAGGGTCAACACTCAAAGGCTAAAAATATGGTCTCTCAGCACAAAAAAGAGCAAAAGGATATAGAGAATGTAAAAGATGACAGCATTTGGATAAAAGCCATTCATATAAAGATATCAGCACAGAATAATAGAAGAGACTGGCACACATCCCAAATCAATTATGGAAGATTAGTGCAGCATGGGCCAATATACTTGCCTTCAGAAAGCCTAAGATGTGCATAAAAAAGTTAAAGAGTAACTACAAGTAAGGGAGGAAAATGTGAATTTTGGGGTGTAGTAGGAAAATGAAGGTGATGTTAATTATAAATCAAAGGAAGACACAAATGTATTATTACTTCAGTATAGCTGTTTTTCACCTCTGTATGAACTAGACAGGGTCTGAATTTTCTGGTTACAGACTCTACCAAAGACAGTAATTCACTGGGTATGGAACATATTGAGACACCTCATTCCATTAACAGCTCACTTGATATTCAGTATTTCTGAAAAGATACAAATTGGTGTAAGTTCCCAAAAGCTTCATTTACTGTAAATGTGAGATATTCTTATCAAATAAAGCATGTCTAATATGATGGATTTCCATTTTTAAAATTAATAATGTTTTATGCAGACTAACTAGACTAACTAGACTAACTAAAAAACTTCAAATAAACTACTGCCCATGAATCAGTACTGCTTGTAAATAAGCCCAAGGCTGTTTCCATTACTCCCTCAGAAAGGGAAAAAAATTAAGATACCTTGGGTATCTTAAAACTTGGTGTAAAGGTAAAGTAACACATAAATGCTGTGCAGGATAGCTCAACATACATTATTAATTGGCTACTGGGGCTACAACTAACAATTACTTACTTGGCCTACATCTTAGTTGTCAATCACATTGAGACTGTGTCTGAAAATACCATCAGGATGTCAAGTATTAAAATCACCGACTGTTCAGCTTTTATGAACAGTAAACTACCATTGCTGATTTACTCTTTAAACGATAGCTCCTTCCTCTGCAATTATGTTCTGAATTCCAGGCTAAGAGTACTCATGCTCCTTGGATTAATTTTTTTTCTTCATGCTTCTCAAACGCAAGCCTTCTAATTTTTCATCCAAATCTTTGTTTACACTATTTAAGGTATAACAGATTTAGAAGGGCATTTTCAAACAAAGAGAAAATTTCCCCTTCCACATAATTTGCTTTTTACTTCTGTGTGTTCAGCAACAGAATTTAGAAAAATGCATTGTTATTGCTTTGGTAGAGAGTTATTATCCTTATTTTGTGATGAAAATGCTAAGAAAATGTGATCAAAAATAGTCAAACTGTAAATCATAGACAGATTACCTGCCTCACTGTCACAAAGCTACATTACTAGAACTAAACAAGGTATAGAGGTCCTTTTCATTACTGACTAAATCCGATGAAGGACATAAAATAGGATCTTTCTTATGCAAATATGTGACTGTGTGTGTGTTTGTGGAGGTGTGAAGAGGTGTCAGCAGTAAGAATACAGTAAAAATAGACATGTAACTTCAATTTCAATTACCTAAACAAATTTCTTCTCTGTTAAAACAGTGAGATTTGATCAGAAAGTATTGTTTAAATGCTTTTGAAAAATCTGCAGTAAGCCTCTTATCTCTTTTAATCCAAGAATGACACCGATCATTTTCCCTTTTACAAATAGTTATTTTCAGATCTCAGTGACTCAGCTGATTTTGCCCCAGATTCGTTTACTTTGACACCTGACTGAAGACCAGAGCTGCAGGTACTGTAGTCCTGAAGTTTTAAGCAGGGATATTTCTTTCATAAGTAAATATCTGTGGATGTCTTTGTTGAAGTTTTTGCTTGGTGCCGTAAATCTGCACCAGAACCACGATGTGCTCAGTCTAAAACAGCTGTCTGTTTATAGCATCACTTTTTCATGCAGATCTGCATAGGGTAAATTCAGATATCAGATTGATAAATACAATTCATTCCCACCTCCAGTGACTTTTGATATAAGGTAGCTGCCAGTATAGCCACACAAACAGCAGTTCTCAAAGAAATCTTGGTTATTCGGTGAGTAGTTCCATGGTCCTTATTTAAACTGGGGATGGAGAATGGTAGTAATGCAAATACATGTAATAATGTGCTGAATTGGCCAGTGTTAACAGAATAACTAAAAAGTTCATGGTCCATTTCTCTTCTTCCCTCACAAGTAAATCTTCAACAGCAATAGAGATACAATTGTAATGCCTGGTCTACGATGGCCAAAGATGATGCACTTTTCTGAAAATCAGATTTCCAAAATTAGTAGGCAGTTTTTGGTTTGACCTTTATTTGAAGGTCAAAATCAGTTTTCTGATGTGCTGTGGTAAACTAAATCAAGTCAGGCTCAGAACTGCTGCCTCCAAAGCCCAATGTGTTAGATGTTTACGCCCTAACATCATAGGAACTATGGAATCTACTGTGGAACCTAAGAAGGTCACAAATTTTCATACTCTGTTCAGTGGGTTCATAATGGCTAATAAGGAGCTCACATAGCCTACCCCTGCTTAAAGAAAGTTTTCATTGCAACACAGCCAGAGCGACCCTACAGCCGAGTCTCTAATGCCTTATCTTACTTCCCCCATCCAGGCCAGCTTCTAAGCCAGCAAGGTGCAGATGAAAGAAACTTAGGAAGGAAATAAAATGGTATCTAATGCTGTTTGGTGAGAGCCAAAGACTGTTTGTTGCTCAAAAATATCCACAAGACTTAGACCAGGAAGACACATGAAAAATGCTGTGTAAGTTTAACATAAACTGTGTCTGAGGAACTGTGAATCAAGAAGTACAATCACCTCCTGCCAGATGCTGTAATCCCTGAGCTGTTTTAAGTGATCATATCACACAGTTTTCAGGGCTTAGTCAAGATCCTTCTCCTTCTAGATAAGCCTGTAGCATCAGCATGCAAAGTCATTGCCCACATGCAATGGGACAATGCAGCCTTGCCAGGAAGAGAGAGACAAAACTTTGTATGGAATGTTAGCCTAATGAGTTAAACACTGATTTTACTTCCATTTGTTACCTTGATAATTTTGTGCAATGTGACACTGGACAAATAGTTGCAGTCCATGATTTTTCTATTTCTACAGTGTGAATGCTAACAAACACCTAGACAGATTCCAGCAAAAGGCTCTGAGAATTAGGCCATTTTTGTGAAAGCTCTTGAAAATGAAATGTCCTTACTAACTCCAGGGGAATGATGAACATGGTACTAGAGCTGAGACATGTACAGGCTTAAAGGGCTGCCCTGCAAACTCTTTTGCATGCCACATAACTGAGAAATGATGAAAGCATCTCAGGGAGAGCTGGCAAAATTACCTAATATCATTTTTCTCCTTTCCTACTGTTCAACTCTCTTTTCAAACTAACTGTTTGAAATGAAATGCAACATTCCAAGTGTCTGCCTCAGGCTGATGTCTTTTCATCCCCACTGAATAACTATTATTTTGCTATTAAGACTGCCATGCCAAACTTTCAGAAAACATTCTGCTCAAACCTAGTTTGGTCCCTTGTGCATAGCTATTACAAAGACAACTAACAAACAACATGATCAGAGACTATTTTTTCTAATAGTCTCTGCCTCACTCAGTGCCCAAAATGGAGGTCAGGACTGAAGGCAGGATTCACCCGTACTGCCTCCAGATATCAGCAGCCCTGATGACTACAGCTGAAGTAGTTAGTTTCTGTTTCCCTTTGTTTCACTGAAAAAGGTGCAACCAGAGTACAACTCATCTTATTCTTAGATAGACACATTAACTCTGTTGAAAATCGTCAATTTTTTGTCTATGCTACAGACATATCTATGGTTAATGCAGGATTTTATTTGGCAGATCATATACCAGTAATTTAATTTGGGTGCTATAGTGTATAGTGAAGTACATCATCCCTTTTCTCAAAAGGGACTGGAGTGCAGAAAGATCAAGTTTCCATTAGTTCTAGACACTAAGATTTATAATGCTTGGTATTATATAGCATGAAGCATATTCAAGAAACTGCTAATAACAACTGTTAATTTCAAATATAGTTATGCATGCTCTGAAGTTCTAATGGGACTCTACTGTCTCCAGCTGAGCATCCAGAAAAAGAGAAACATTTGCTGTGAAAAATCCGGTTTCTGTCATCTGTGTAACAACACACAGGTGGGTGTAGAAACCCTTCCACGTCACTCAACTCCCTCAGGGATTCAGTTTTCTTTTCCATCGACCTTCTGCCCCACTCACTTCATAACTTTAGGTACTGCAGCAAATTAAGTAAAGGTTCTACAGACTATCTCCCTTTGTATTGTAAAGTCATGATTTATTTCCATCAGGTATATTTAATCCTCTGAAAAAAAGTAGTTTTCACATGTAGTATTTACAACATAGTCCCTACATATGCAAAAAGGAGGCTCAGTTAAATTTCATGAAATGTTTTATATCAGAAATGTTCTAACTCTGATTGGTTACTCTGGTAACTCTTGGTTATTCTGAAGTTACTAATTGTTAACTTAGGTTTTCTTAAGTTAGACATCTAAGTCTGTGCTAATCATCTATATTTGTTTTACTGGGCAAAAAAACCCCAAAACACTGGAGGTGGGGGGAAGGCAAGGGGAGCTCAACACTTCCTAAGTCAATTATGAAAACAGCATGTTAGATCAAGCACCCTCTGGTGGCACCTGCTTTTCTCTCAGACTGCAAACGGAATTCACCATGTCTGTGTCAGATTTAGCCCTCAAAGTTTTGTTCACCTTTCTAAGTTTTGTTTTTTTAAATCTATGTTTGGAGCAGATTATTCTGACGTTTGTTTGTTGAGTACATCAGTACTTTAAAATGTCCATAATTGCTGTAGGTGTGCACAAATCTTTCTTTTTCTTGTCTTTTTCTACTGCATGTTTTTATCTTGTTCTGCCATTGCAGAGGTCTCTGGAGAGGCCTTGGTATTTAGTTTAATACTTCTGAATTAAATTCAAGCTCAATACATGATAACATGTATTTTACTGTACATGCTACTTCCTAGGAATGCATTGAATTAGTATGCCTTGTTGGGTTCTCCCCCAGGAGACTGATTTAGTCTAATGATAGTGCAAGGTCATTAGCACAGTATCAGCATAAATTCTGCTTAACCAGTGCCAGGTGGTTAACTAGTTTGTGTTAATGTGATGTGTGCATAGAACTGTGAACTCAACTCCTCTTTATGACAATGATCACAAGAAAAATTTGGGCAGCCTGAATGTATTCCCACTAATCTGTCATTCCCATCAGTGATCCTAAGATAATTTGAAAAGTCTCATTCCCATTCAAAGCAGATTCAAAATATTTTTCTTAGCAAGCTGATTTCAAAACTGCATATACTTAAAAGAAAATCTTAAGTATGCTTCACGTGCTTTATCCAATATTTATAAATCAATTCCATTTGAACATCTGGTTGCCTGTATATTTTTAATCAGTTGTATATGGGTTCTGTTTTTCTTGTGATCTAAAACAATTGTTCTTAAAAAAACCCAAAAAAATCTCCCCAAAAAACCAAAATAAACCCAAACTGTAAGTGCAGACTACATTTTACAACAAAAAGGGTGACTGAAAGGCTCCACAGGTGGGTTAGGGCAATGCCCAGTATCAGAGGATTGGAGGAATGAATGGGTTGAAAGAAACCATGGGAAGAAGGACTTAGGAACATCAGTGGATGAAAAAATGGACATGACCTGTCAATGTGCATTTATGACCCAAAAAACCAACCACACCCTGAGCTGCATCAAAAGAAGTGTAGCCAGCAAAGCAAGAGAAGTGTTTCCTCCCCTCAATTCCCCCTTTTTGTGACCCCACCTGAAGTGCTTCATCCAGCTCTAGAGGCCTCAGTGCAAAAAAGACAGCAACCTGTTAGAGCAGGTCCAGAGATGGACCCTGAAAATGTCACAGGCTGGTAGACCTCTCCTATGGACAAAGCCTATTACTATTAATATTATTAAAGGAAATTACCCATGAAGGAATTAAGGAAAGGGAAAAAAAAAAAAAAAAAAAAAAAAAAAAACACCAAATA
>VWZN01010412.1:106420-173159 GCA_013396955.1 Regulus satrapa | reverse complement strand
TTTTCTCAGGAATACAAAGAGAAACAGAACTCAGCTCGGCCAGGTTAGGCCCTCCCGCCACTGTCATGCTGGAGCTCGGAGCTTCCCGCTACTCTGTGTTCAGAGCTTGGATCCTCCCGCTGCTCTGTGCCTGTGCAAAGTATCTCAAAGCTTCTCGGCCATGCCGGGGCCCCGGGCCCTCTCGGCCATGCAGGCTTAGCTCGGGGTGTGCAAGGAAGAAAAGACTCGGCCGGGCCAGGCCGGGCCCAGCCCCCCTGGCCATGTGGCAGGGGCCAGCCTGGCCTGGGTGAGGCAGATCTGTTACCTCGGTCTTCGCCGGAAGGGAAGAGAGCTTCTTTTCCGGGTTCTCGATTTTTAAAATGTGTATGCACAGAGGCGTACACTTTTCTGATTGGTCAATTACTTCTGTGGGCTAGGTTCTAACTAAGACCAGCACAGGTGCTAAGCTATTAAAGTGTTTTCCTGAATGACAATAAGCAGTTTTATCACCAGTGAACCAATAAAGATTGGTTTCATTGGGGTTTTCAACCTTTATGATGAGAGCCAGTGTAGATTCCCTGATACCTGGTGGGGGACCTCTGTGCAGCCTTTTCCTGAGCCAGTGTCATTAGCAGAGTCCCTTTTTCTTGCTGGCATCCTGTTTTCTCTTAACTTGCAAAAGTACTGTACCTTGCAGCCTCTTTTGCTGCCTCACATTTGTTCCAGCTGGCTTGAAGGTTAAGAATGCAGTGGTGGGTATTGACAAGGAGGTGTGGTGGCTTTGTGTCCTTCCATGGGTAGCCAGCTCTAAAATTCTGCATGTAAATGTGTGTCTTGTACAAGATCCCTTTGGCTATTGAATGCTATTGTGCATGCTTCAGTCAAAGTGTAATTATTAAATTATAACTCACCAAGTGAACATGTTGCATTCTTTAAAATAGTAAGATAATTTGACAGAAAATAGATATGACTAAGTTGGAGTTTTTGTGGAAACAGTTGGAAGGCTGGTCTCCTGCCTGGGCTAGCTCTGTCTGTTTATTACAATTCTTTGTGGAAAGTGGAGATAACATTGATACTCTTGGAACACCAGGCATACAACAACCCATTGAGGTGTTTAAGCGTTAGAGCTCTAAATCTTTGCACTTCTGGGATTTTCTATTGGCTTAAGTGGAAGAAAGGGAACAAGATTTGAAGCTCACAATTTACTGGGTGTTAAATACTTAGAAGAATTCTCCATCAGACTGTCTCTCAACTTTCAACACCTATTTTTGAACCTCTTGTTTTCAAGAGACTTATTTTTTGGCCCTGAATCAAGATACACTCAAGCACATACTTCCACCCCATTGACTTCAGTAGCATTAATCTTCTTTGTGTCCATGTGTATACATCGTAAACAATGGGCTGATGGCAAAAGTTATATGAACCAGTGGCTTAAAGGTGAAAATCTCCTGAGATGCACTGTCAAATCCTCATACTTAGGAGATCACAGTGCTGCTATGTGCCAGCAGCTAGAACTAGAGTGGCTCTCAGCAAATGTTGCATAATACTGCAGGGTGAAATGTGATCAATACTTGCATTTTTTTCAGAATTACCAACTACATTTGATATTATTAGTTGGTGGTTTGCTTTGGTTTTTCTTTCCTGTTGAGAGGCATAATGTGTTTTAATAATGAATGAGGTTAACATAAACAGTATAATAAAAGAAACTTGAGTACTTTTTTAGGGTGGAAAGACAGAGGAATCTTTCTCTTAGACTGAAATCTCCACGCAGTCTGTGTATTGCTGTTGTTTCCATTGTGGTTGCTGATCACCATGTGGATGTTGAATTGAAAGACTGTTCTTACCATCTCTCTCATCTCTAAACAAAGGCTATGGTTTTTTTGAGTCTTTGAGACCTTTTTTCTTGTTTCATGCCACTGTAGCTTGAATGATTCCAGCAGAAGTAGGGCAGTACAAAGGAGAGGCCTGATGCATTACAGCTGTAATGCTGACAGTGGCCTTTCAAATAATGCCATTGTTGTGGGCTTGCATGATTCTTAAAAATGCAGGGGGTTTTATCCCGCGGTGGTTATATTCTATAAGAAGAGTTCTTGCAGAACTGGTAAGCAAGATATAGACCACAAAAAAACCACTCGATGGATTCTGGCATTCTTCATTAAACAGAGTGTAGTATTTCACCAAAAGGTTAGTTACTTCCATGCAATGACATATTTCTGAATAGGGTTAGAGGAAATTTTTGTTTCATTACTTAAAAATCCTTCTAAAAAACATTTTAACTTGCTAGAATTCATTTTTAAGTTATTCCACTGGTTTGGAGTTAATTTCATCTCATTTTCAGTCTGAATTGGTTTAGGATTGTCTGAACTGTAGCAGCTTGCTGTGCCTCAAATATAAATATTTGTGATAATGGTAATGAGAATAGAAGATGTGTACTGGCTAAGAAAATTTTCAGTCTCCGAATATGCTTTAGTGTGAGAGACTATTCCCAGAATTTTAAAGCAATAAAACAACTTGTTCTTTATGTCAGTTTTATACAGTTCTGTTACTTAAGAGACTGACTGGAATTCAGATTTTTCAAGATAACTTTACACTTTATTACTAACCTTTAAAATAAGATGTGACATGAAGTAAAATAGCCCTGCTATACTTATATGAGGTATGTATCAGGATTATTTCCAGACTCAGAGCAGCTTATGATCTACTAGTGAAAATCATGGTCATAACACAGCTGCTATGCCAAAAATACATACCTTGCTTTATATCCTGGATCCTCCATGAAGGTTGTTGTTTTGAGAAGAATTTTTTTCCCCCACAGAGTTGGGTCTGTTCCTTTCCTTATGGTTGAACTCTGGAATTAGCTGTTTTCCAGCTGATAAAAGGGGACCCTCTATCTCCCGTATTTTACCTGTTAGGGCATGTTGTGTTCCCTCTGCTGACTGCTGCCCTCCTTACTGCTGAATAAAGTCTCACATAAAACTTTAAAAGTTTGGACCCTTATGATTCATGTTTATTAGTCTCCAGAAACCTGGACTGCTGTGAGACAGTGACACATAAACAGTTATTTAAGCCATGGGGTCTGAAAAAACATGGTTTTATGTGTAAAGCCTTTTATTTTTTTCTTTCCTATAATGAAGAGAGATGTTTAAGTTTTGTTTGGGAAATATATGAATGCATATCTTAATGCACTGTCTTCAGTGTGTGTGATCCTTCAGATTTGGTGTAGCTTCATAATACTTCGTTAGCCCCACACATAACTAGTCTGAGCTGTGGCCTCTTGCTTAACAGAAGCAAGGGATTGTGGCTTAGGATGTCAGTATGCAAAAAGGACATTGTGAAGTTAACTGGGAATTATATTAATCTATTAATTGTTGTAATGAAACTTTCAAAGACCAAGATATCATTTTAAAAAGTTTGAGAGTCTTGCAGAGTCATGGAAGAACAAATATCAAGTAGTTTCACAGAAAAAATGAAATAGATCATGGAAGTGGCAGGCCTTCTGTTTGAAGAATATTTTTAGCATTAACTAAAACCCCAATAAGACAGTGAAACTTGGGCAGAGACAGTGTTAATTATTGTGCTAAAAAATGCTAACATATGTTGTCAGTTAGTGATTGCAGGAGAAATGCTGATGAAATAGTTTGCCAGAGATGAAAATAGAAAGTGATATCATCTTCTTTACAGGGAGATGCAGTAGAACACAGACTTGCAGTGGGTTCAGAGTCACACACTTGCACAGATGTTCCTTGAGGCTGCCTTACAGAAATATCTTTTTCTACTGAAATGGAGCAGAGTTGGTGTCACCTTTCAGTTCATCTCTCTCAATGATTTAAACAGTGTGTACATGGAGATGTTCATTTGGGTTCTGTCTGCAGGCAGTGAACAATGATGGACTCATCCTCAGAAGACTTTACCACACCTCAGACTGATGTTAAGGCAGGGTGATACTAATCCCCTCTTCTTTTTTTTTTTTTTTTCTCCTAACCTTCTGACTGTCCTGTGTGATTGGTTTTGTTCAACAGAAGTCTGCATCTCACTATTAGCATTTCAAAGCACGCTAGCTGTTTCTGAATTTCCTTTCAGTTAAAAACTTTGGTTAGGGCATTTCTTTGATCTGTGACCCGTCATCTTCCTTCTTTTCCTTATTTTATTTTCCCTAATTCCCAGGAAAAAAATATATTAGTTTACATTATTTTTTCAACTTTCTTTCTCTTTGTAAATGAGTAGGCTAGGCCATATGTTGCTCTGAAGAGCTTGTAGTACATGAAAGATGTTGCACAACTGGGAGCAGAAATGGCTTAAAAGGCTGAAAGTTATGATAAGCTGCCAATTGCTATGTTTGTGTCTTGTTGCTAGAGAGAAGTTAGTATTGTGAAAAGACACAGAGTAGAGGATGAATGAAAATTCAGTGGGAATGTGGAATGTTTAGAGAGAGAGTTTGTCCTCATAATTTTTAACATCTTAAGTTAAATTTTACTTTCCTTGTAATTAAGCAAAGTAACTCTGTTGTCTTAACTCTTGCTCAGCACAGGCTGTAGAAGATCATGCAGCAAAAGTGGGTTAATGTGAGTGGTAGGAGCAATTGCAGAGTAGAATGAAAGGACTCTGGTAGGAGTGATAATGAGTGACCTTGCTGCCTCTATTTCTCTTTCCTTCACATCTTTAGGAGAGCCAAACCATAGCCAGAATGGATACAAGATAGTTGCATAAAAGTAATTCTTAATGGTGTTCCCCCCCCAGTAAGAGTGAACTGACCTTTAATTCAGAGGTCTCTTACTTACTGTTCTACTACTATTGTGTAGTACATATGTATTTCTTTCTAATACACCAATGATAATAACAAGTAGCAACATTCAGCAAAAGGTCCTGAAGGTCAGGAGCAACGAGCTAGGGAGGGAAGAACAGCCTTTGCCGTAGCTGGGCTTGGTGAGAGAAAAGCAGGAGCAGGAGCAGAGCAGGAGAGGGGAGCTCCTTTCCAAGCACTTGCACAGGAGATGAATGTTAGACCTGACTGTCAGCATCTTGAGGTGCCAGCTGCAGTCAGTGTCAGGGCTGGGGAGAGCTCTGCTGGGCAGAGGATGTGCTTCTACACCCCATTTGCTACAGTGTGATGCTTGTTTGCTAGGAAATTTCACTGAATTTAAAATAGTCAAAGTTCATTAAATGGTTGTGGTGGCAACACTTTCCTGTGAGTTACATCTGTGCCTTTTGACATCATTCAGTAACACTGCAGTCATTCAAGTCTCTCCTTGCCTTTTGCATAAAGGATATTGCTGTGCCTTGGGGATGAATGTGGGCATTTCTCTTTCTTAACCTTATTGATTTCCTGTTATAACTTGTAGCATAATAGTGGTAATAGCTTGAATGCACTGTTTTTCTCAGCAATAAATGGTGTGATAAACTGCTGTTCTTTTTGTCTCTTAATTTGCTCTGGCAGCCACACTAAGGCTTTTTACATAGCACAGTGATAGTTTTATTACTTTATTCAATTAGAACAGCAGACAACCTGAATGAAGTATGGAGGTACAAATGTAGTTCACATCAGGTACCCAGAAAATCCTGTATCCAGAACTGGATATTTATTATTACACACAAAATGTCAGCTCTAGGCCCATGCTTGCACATTCCAGCCTTTTTGGATATGGAGGAAACACAGACATTGAATTAGATGGGGTAGGAAGCCTCAGATGGCTTATCACAGCTGCTGAGCTCTTTGACTGTAGGGAGTGCATTTGTGTATACCCAGTGTAATGCTGGACTACCTTGGTTATGTTTTGCCATCAGCATACGTGTAGAGCTCTGGATAGCTTTGGAAGCTTTCCCAAGGAACTGGGAGGTAGTTGGTAGTTATTCCACCTTAAGCTTTATGGTGCTGCACCTGTACTGTTACAGGTATCCAGATTTAGGTAGACTGAAAGATAATGCAGTGGTTTCCATGAATTGCCATTGCAACAGACCATGGCATAGTCATGTTTGTGCTCTGTAGCTTCTGAGATGAGATTGATCTGGAAGATGCTTATACAGTGTCTCATCTCCACAGATTTCTGGCCTGTGTCCATAGAAACTTAGCATTGTGACTCTGAAGCTAGTACTGTGTAACAGTTGAGAAGTGACTATGTTATCTCCATCTCACCCTCAAAGCTGTACAGTATGCTTTAATAATGTATTTTTAATAAATACTTTAATTTGGGATTTGTCAAATGAGATTTACTGATGGTATGTAGAGTATTATATATAGGATCTTTGCATACACGTTATCAGGGCTCTTTGAGTGCCCTTTAAACTAGATTTGAAGGGGAAAAGGATTAAAACCAGGGTCACAAGATAAGCCTGGGGACATCACACTGATGTTTGAGAGATGATGTGCTAGCAAGGTTCTTCTGTCTGCCATCTCAGTGGAAGCTGGGGATGGAGATCCAGTCAGCAGCAAAGATGGAAGTAAGACTGAGAATGGTCACACTGGCATTAGGACTTCTCCCCACAAAAATGCAGTGGGATCAATAACCTCTGAAGTGCATCTACACCAATGCCCACATCATGGCAACAAGTAGGAGGAAATGGAAACTGTGACCTAAAAGGAAAACTATGACACTGTCATCACAGAAATGCGGGATAACTGACACAACTGGTGTGCTGCAATGGACAGCTAAAAGTTCTTGAGAAGGCATAAGCAAGAAGTGAGTGTGCCAGGGTAGCCCTGTATTTTGGGGACTGTCTTAATTGTCTGGGGTTTAACGATGGTGACGGGGTTGACCGTTTATGGGCCATAACCAGGGGGAAGGCCAACAGGGCAGCTATCCTGGCCCAACAGGACACCCAACCAGGATGAAGAGGCACATGAAATACTCTATAAGAAGCTGGTAGAAGTCTCACAATCACTAGCCCTTGCTCTTGGGGGATTTAATCTTGCCAGATGTAAGTTGATGTACTTACTGGGAGTACAACACAGCAGAGAGGAAACAGTCCAGGATATTCCTGGAGTCTGAGAACTCCAGAAGACTTTTCCAATACAGCTGGTGAAGGAGCCAGCTAGGGAAGGTGTCTGCCTGGACCAGCTGTTTGTGAGCAGAGAAGCGCTCTAGTGGGTGGTGTGGTGGTTGAAGGCAGTCCTAGGCAAAGCAATCATGCAGTGACAGTTTTTGGGTCCAGGAGAATTTGGACTTCAGAGGGCAGACTTTGATCCATTTTAGAAGGCCAGCTGAAAGAGGAGTCATATAGGGCAGAGGAGTCCAGGAATGCTGGATATGCTTTGAGAAGGAAGTCTTAAAGATGCAAGAGCAGGCTGTCCTCATATGTCTAAAAATGAGCCAGTGGGAACAAAGATTATTGGATGGCTGAATGGAGAGATCTGGGTGGAACTTGGGAAGAAAAGGAGAGTTTCTGACTTTTGGGAGAAGAGTAAGGCAACTTAAGAGGACTACAAATGAGTACCATGAGGTTATTCAGAGAGAAAATGAAAAGAGCCAAAGCCCAGCTAGAACTTAGACAGACTAGTACCATAAAAGACAACAAAAAATATGCTTTCAGATACATCAGCAGCAGAAGAAAGGGTCAAGGAGAATCTCTCATCTGCTAGATACAGGGGGAAATACAAGCTGTCCAGGGAAGTGATGGAGTCACCACCCCAGGAGGTATTTGAAAGAAATGGTACTTAGGGACATGGTTTATAGTGGTGAACTTGGGAATGCTGCTTGGGAGAGGTTGAACTTGATGATCTTAAAGCTATTTTCAAATCTAAATGATTGTACAATTCTATTTCATGTTTAAGACCTACAAACATTAGCTAATTAGTTGTCAACAAACTTCTTGCAAGTTGGTGACGGTGGAACGAGAACCAAGGTCACATGCCTTCCCCAAGGCCATAAAAACTTTTAGTGCCTAATACCAAGTAGTTTCTGGCTTTCTTGGTGTAGCCTCTTGCACGCAGAGAGGCTATTTTCAGTTGTGCAAAGACTGAAATAACACAAGTTTGAGCCAAGGAATATAAAATCAGAGGAAAGCTGGAGACATTTCCTCTGCTACACTCTCCCAACTTTCAGTAATCAATAGCACTATGGAGGCTTGCTGAGCCATAGCTTGCATCCAAACCATCATATTTTACAGCTTACGATGAATCCACCCTCTACAAATGTCTAATATATTTTAAACTCATATAAACCTTTTCCATTTCCTGTTACAGTGAGCTCTGCAAGAAATTATATGCTGCATGGAAGCTGTTTGATCTTGCTGTCTGTAAATGTTCTGCTTGTGTTCAACAATATCCATTTTCCTCACTGTGATGCGACTTTTATCCTGTCCTTGTGCAAAGGGTAAGAGGTTTTGGAGAGTGTGGCTCAGAGTACCTGGCTGAGCATGGGCATGAGGTGGTGACCATCATTTTGCCTCTTCTCCTGTGCCAAATTGTGCATGACTAGAGTGATTTGCCTCTTTACATGACATTCCTTGACTATAGGAAAGCAAAGGAATACCCTTTTTAATTTCAGGCCCTCCCTTTCTTGACCTGCTTTCTTTTGGCAGAGAAAGGTGTCAGTGGCACTTCTGCTGACTTCCTGGATAGAGACTGAAGTGAAGTTATATTCAGTGAAGTGTCTGACCTTCCCCATACCCTCTATGTTGCTAACATGCTGTCCCATTTTCAGCCTAGGAATTGAAATGCAGTTAATTCTTAAAACCACCAGCCAATTATTTCAGTTACTTTTAGTTAAATCTCCTAAAAACACTCCTGCTAATTAAAAAAGAGAAATTTAAAGTCACATGTAAAATATTTTTTAATATACAACCAATTGCATTATAAATGGTGTATAGCAATAGTAAATAAAGTGAAAATGAATACTCATTGAGATCTGAGTGGTTTCTATTGTTTCTTTTTAATACCAAGTTGAGGGAGAGGGGTATCTGTTTGGTATTGTGTTTGAATGCTGGACTGGTTTCTTAGTTTTCACAAGAGAAAGGAACAGAAAGGTGGCTGCATTCTCTCTTAAACCTACTGTGGCTGTGGTGCTTCTTGCAGAGCTGGTGCAGATCTTTGTATAGTAATGGGTTCCTCTGGCACAAGGGGGACACTACAAATGCAGCAGCATCAACTTTGTAGTATATCTTCCCAGATCCACCAGCATTGCTCAGAAATGTTCAAAAGCCCTAAATGCAAATTTTCAAGGTCCTTCCATGTTGTTCGCTTTTTAGATGAGATTCTCTTGTGTCTGAGGATGACACTTTTCCTGATTCCTTTTGATTGTTCATTTGACATCCTCCTGCATGTCTTCCCAGAGCAGCCACCCACAATAGCACGACTATGCAGCTCAGCTCATGTTCCTCAGGATAGATTTCCCTTTCTCTCCTCCTTACAGAAATAGGAGGGGAGGTGGCAGGTGCTTCATCTCTTTCCTACACTGGGCAGCAAGCCAGCAGTTTGTGGAGAATGTGTCACCTTTTACAAAGATCTAACAGTGGAGGGAAAAATGTCATCGAGAGACCTTTCAAGTGCTTTTGGACCACCACTGGACTAACAGACAAGGATTTCAAATAAATTCTGTAGGAATAAAATGCTTGCAGAAAGCTCATGAACCCTTTAATACAAAATCAGAAAAACCAAACCCTTATATTGGGAACATGGTCTCAAAAGCTGCATACATGTAGTAATTTTTATGTGATAGGTCAAAATGCTAACAGAAAGTTTTACACCTTCTAATAAATCCTGTAATTCCTCTTAAACTCCTAACATTTCTGTAGGTTCTGGTTGTAGAATACCTGTTCTGTAAGACTGCTCTGCTTCAGTCTGGCTTGCATTTTAGTGTGGGTTTTTTTAAAATGATGCACTGATTATCCATCGTGCTGTCTCCTGGCATCTCCCCTAGTAACTTTTTTCCCTACCTCAGAGACTAAATCCTGCCTTAAGTCAATTATTCTCAATGACATAAGTGATTATCTTGTAGGATAGAGCTTGGCCTTGGAGATATTGCTTTTTCAAGTTTAGCTGTGCAGAGCATCTGGGGTGTAGGTGAGGAATGGCTCCACACCCACCAGAAATACCCTTAAAGGCCCAGGAATGTTGTCTGTGTTTGTGCAACTCCTTGTGCTCAAGACACACAACATGGGGCTACCCTGGCAGAAGCCAAGGAGGTAAACAAAACATCTAACTCCTGCTTTGCCTTGGGAAGCCAAGATGCTTCAGCAGCTTCTGTTTCCTCACTGAGGACTCAGGAATTAATTAAGGGTGCTTGAGTTCATCCATGTGTAGTGTCACATGCATAATATTGCAGTCATCATGATGCTGGAGACGATGAGAGCAGTGAGAGGTCTGTATCAGGTGTCTGGAACTGCCAGGTAATGGTGTCCTGTGGTGGCAGCATGGGGAGTCAGGTGGAGTTAGCATTGTCCCACATCCCCAGTTTTGGAGTTGTGACTGTCTCTGCAGTGGGAGCTGGATTTGATCGATGAACCACTTGTCCTCCTTCTAAACCCCAAAATGGAGCTGGGCAGCTCAGTGTGTGGAGAGTGGTGGGGTGTGTGGGCACTGTTCCCTCCTCTCCAGCATTTCAGGAATAGCCAAGTGGTGTTGTAGTCATAGGCTGTGAGGCAAATCTTCTTGTTTTACTTTTCGGCATGAAGCATTGAAACAGATTGTTTATACAGGTATGGTGCTGAATAATCTCTGGTTGCTGCTAGTGGAAATAAAGCAGGCCAGCATTGCTTTAGCTTTTGTGACCCACTGCTGACTAATTCTTTCTGCTGTTTCTCTCCTTGCAGTACAGAAAGGGGTTGGGATTTTTCTAGTGCCAAATCATGCAATTCAGGCAGACTTTCTATCACAGCAGCAGTCTTTTTCTTGTGCCCAAATACTGTTTGACATGCCTAGACTACATTTATATATTGAAGTTTTAATGAAGTAGCCGCTTTGTAGAAAACTGTTTAGAGTCTTTCCAGCAATTGAATCTCTGCAGATAGTGGCCAGGCACTCCTGGAGTTGGCCAGCCCTTCATTTCCAGCACAATGTTTGGGGGAAGCTGTTGCAGAGCTGTTCAAGGACAAGAGCCCAGGAGGCATTCAAAACTTCACCAGTGATGGTATTTTGTCTCTTTTATGCAGTAATACAACAGAACTAAGAAAAGGCTGCATAACTGAGTGTCAGGTGAAGCTTTTTTGCCTTCACTTCTTCTGGATACAAATTAAGCAGTGTAAATTTGTCTTCTCAGAGTGATAAAGGACCTGCAATATTTAAATTCACAGCTTGAAGAATTTTGACAGAAAGCAAATACTTCAGCAACATGATCTCTGAAAGAGGAATTCTGCACATTGACTTTCCTCATTTTGTTCTTTTTTGCATTTAGTTATAGTGATCATTTGGAGGTTTGAACTGCAGTTAGTCTTGCTTCATTCAGTGCACCTTCACCAGCAGCAGTTTTGTTCCATGAGCAAAGTCCTCCCATGGTGCAAACTGTCAAGTGGCAACTTGTTAACATCTCTTTTGGAACACAGAAACTCCAGGATCACTCAGATCCTGTATTTATACATTTTAGTAAAACAAACAAGCCAAAAGGAATAATGCAGTTCTTTCTGGATAATTGTTATTGCCTCAACTTGCATAATTTCAAACACCAAATCTACTGAATAATGTTCACAAGCAGCACTCCTAAAGCGTTTAAAAGTCAGGACTATCTTATACATGTGAAATATATTTTGCCTTTCACTCTTTTTTCTGCAAATTTTATAATTTATAAAAAAGTAATTCATTAAACAAAAGAACATTTTAATTAGCAACTTGATGTGTTTATTTCTAATAACTGCATTCAAGACTTCAGAACTGCAGTGCTCATCCTCTCATTCTGTGCTTTTATTCACAAGATGAAATTAGAAAGCAAACTGTCTCTGAAGCTTTTTGTTTTGCTTCTTATTTTCTCAACTCTTGGTTGGTTTCTGCTTTGAATTAATTATTCAGTGAACCAAAAATACTTAAATAAACTGTCAAAAAAGATATATTATCTGTATTTGGAGGAGAGACTAGTGCTGTCAGAATCAGTTTCAGGACTTTGTAGGTGCTTAACCATTGTCTTCCATTTAACTTGTCCTAATAAACGAGTTAAGGTATTTGACTTGTTTTGAAACTTCCACAACAAGCACATATTATTTCAATTATCCAGTGAAAGTAAAACAGTATTAATATCATATGTTTTAATAGACATAATTGTTTTCATTTTTAGTTTAAATAGGCTTATTGGAGACAGATGAATTTCAATGCAGTAGCAGAATTTAAGAATACAGTGTTTGTCTTCTTCTTGGTCCTTTCTTAATTGACCCTTACCCACCTGTAGTTGGACAAGAGGCACCCTGGAGAGCCAAGTTCCATCTGGTTCTTAGGTCACAGATAGCTGAAGCTTGTGCAGAGGCTTGAGAACCCTAATCACCCATCCATGGAATCACAGAATACTTTGGATTGGGAAAGATCTCTAATGTCATCAAGTCCAGCCATTTACCCAGCACTACCAAGTCCACCACTAAACCATGTCACTGAGGACACATATAGGAGTCTTTCAAATACCTCCATAGGTGGTGACTCCACTTCTTCCCTGATCATCCTGTTCCAATGCTTGACAAACGTTTCAGTGAGGAAATTTGTATTAACATCTAATTTACACTTCCTCTGGGCTACCTTAGGCCATTTCCTGTCATCTTTTCACTTGTTACCTGGGACAAGGGACCAACCCCAACTTCACTATAACCTGCTTTTAAATAAGGCATCCCCAGCTCCCTCAGCTGCTCCTCACAGACCCTTGTGCCCCAGAGCCTTCCCCAGCTCCGCTGCCCTTCTCTGGACACGCTCCAGCCCCTCAATGTCCTTCTTGCAGGGAGGGGCCCAGAACTGACCACAGGATTGGAGGTGTGGCCTCAGCAGGGCCCAGCACAGGGGGACGGTCACTGCCCCGGTCCTGCTGGCCACAGCACTGCAGACCCAGGCCAGGATGCCATCGGCCTTCTTGGCCACCTGGGCACATGCTGGATCATGTTCAGCTGCTGTCGACTAACATTATCTGGTTCTTTTCTGATAGACAGCTTTTCAGTGACTCTTCCCAGTTCAGTTAGTGATTTTTTTTTTTCAATCAATTAGTGGTTTTTATTTAGATCTCTTCTTCATTGTAGCCTTTCCTATCCTATATGAGACTTTATGATGGTTTGGTTTCAGGGATCATGTATCAACTCCAGCTCACTTTTTATTATGATACATAAAAACTGCTCTCAAAGTGTATGTATTCTACAAAGCAGTCGCATGGTAGTGCTCATTGAAGGTACAATTTTAGACTTCCTTCTTAATTTCCATTCATAGAAAAGAGAGGTTCTGAATCTTGTGGACTACAGTCTGGATGAAGCCATGTCTTTTACCAATTTTTGTTCTTTTCTTTTGTACTATGTGTCATTGTTTCTTCTGCAATACTTTGCTGGGGATCCCAGATGTTCATCAGGAACAGTTGTGTTGTCAAAGTCCCTGCAAAACAGCCAAGCTGGGAAAACAATAGTTGAATAAATTTTCTGGATTGAGCAAATATTTAATGAGGACCAAGGGAGCATGGGAGTGAGGCTGCAAGGAACATCTAAAGTGCATTTCCCCTCTGTCTCTCTTCTCCATCACTTTGCTTGGGATGAAAGAGCTAAAGCCAGCTGTCTTCTAAAATTTGAACACAGCAAATTAGAGCAGATTATTCCCGTCCCAGTCTGTGTATGCTCTCCTGCCAGCCAGCATAGGAGTGCCACAAACACACTGCAGTAGTGCTAAGAGAGCAATCCTATGACACAGAAACAGTTTGGTATCTTAGTCACATAGACCCCACTGTGAAAACTATAGAGTTCCCATTCACTGCTACAGAAAAATTCCTGACTTCATCTGAAGCTGGGATTACCCTGAATTGATGCAGACCACTTCTATTTTAGTATTATTTTGGCAACTGTTTCACTTCTTGCAATTGTCTTATTCTTGGGCAGGAAAGAAGGTACCTGAAAAATGGCACACTTAGTCTGGTGGGAATCTTTTTTTTTTTTCCATTTAAAAGTAAATACCTCCCATTCTAAGATGTTTGGAGGTTGAGTCCTTTCCAAGGCAGCCTCTTTTGGCCAGCTACAGTAAAAGCCTTGATGTGATGGAGGTACCTTGGCTTTAGATTACTATACCTGGATGAACCCCATTTTGTGTAACATAGCATGCATTTATTTTCTACTAGAGGGAGAAAGGAGAGAAAATTGCCTGTGTGGGTTCAAGCTGGTAACTCAAACTTGGACTCAAAGCAGGAAGAGGGCAGGAGTCGTCAATTCCCCTCTGAGAGACTTTTGGGCCAGGCATAGTTGCGTGATTTAAAGAAGCCTGTTCAATCTTTCTGTTCAGAAAGAATCAGAAACCAAGTGTCAGTTTTGCCTTTTTTTTCTGGAATTTTTTACATAGAAATCCTGGATCTTTGTAGGGGCCTGCATTCCTCTCTATTGCAATGTTGATTTCATTGTGGCTTTTCTTGTTGAGAAACTTTATTGATGATCTTTCTGTTTCCAAACATATGAGCAAAGAGTGGCCAGAATATCTGTTTCAAATCTTTTTTAAGAGTAGAACTGCCAGCTTTCTCGTTGGGGTTGCTCTGAAAGCTCCAGCCTTTCCACCACTGTCATAGGTCCCAGCTGTCACGCCTGCTGATGAGGTCTCTGCTGGAGACTGCCAGACCTGAGCCTTGCTGGGCACTGGCAGCCTCTGCTCTGACCTGGAGCCAATCTCTGCCTCCAGACTCAAGCCCAGTGAGACCAAGAATGAGGAGAGCTCAGCTCAAGGGCAGACAGTGAATTTCCTTTGTCCTGAAGGAGGCTTTCGGGGTATTTTTTTTTTTTTACAAGCAGCATACCATTTGCACATTTCGATCCCCAAATGATACCAGATAGTTGCAGTGAGTGAAACCACAGAAGTGGCCAGAGTTAGGAGAAGCCTGTCAAAAGCAAAACAGTATCAAGTTGTGGTACTTTGCCAAAATGTGTTAGGCCCAGATTGTATTTAAGTCAATATAAAAAATGAAAGTGGGGGTCAGGGACAAGGCAAGGCACCAGACTGGAGGTTCACTTTAGCTAAGAGGCAGAAATTACAGCCTGTCAATAAGCAGAAAGGACTTGCCAGACAATTCAAAAGCTTTATGAACAACCATAGCTTATTCTCAGAGGAATAGGTGTTACAACTGTTGTTTGCTTTTATGTTCATGAGATGAGAGATTCTTTACATCTTGGTGACTAAGTGGAGTGAATAGCGTGGTTTGGGTTTCTCTTCTTGCTTAAATATAGAGATATAAACACTCTATACAGTATGTTGTCAGATATGAGAAAGTTAGCACTGATGCAAGGCACTTTACAGTCCTCTAAAATAACTTATTATAGGGCTCTCACAACCTCGGACAGCTGAAATGGCTGTGCTACTCGTGTAGACATCTTTTGCATTTGTGGTCAAGGAAGTGACCTTTATTTTACTGGAAGGAGTGGCCTCACTGTGGCCTCACTGACATTATGTGTATTAAGGTTATTTGGAGGGAACAACAGGGGAAACTGCAGGATTGTGTTGGTGCCATTGACATCCATTACCTATGCTCCAAAAAATTGGTGTCAGTAGCAGAGTGAATAATGGGGGTCATGGTCAACTCTTCAGTTATATATTAGCATGCAGGAAGGGAAAACAGATTGCAAAGAGGAAAGATGGTAAAACAGTTTTTGGGTAATCAGGGAATGATGACACTTACTTGAGGTTTTCTAAACAATTATGCACACCTTTTTATTGAGTGTCTGTTGTACCCTACCTCCTTCTATGGCTTCCCTTATGTTGTTAGGAAGTTTTGCTGAACAGCCACTGTTTCTGAGAAGTCATAGCTGTAAATGTCCCAGTGGGGCTGGTCCTCGCCCCAGAAGTGTAGCCCAGTGACTCTCCTGGGCCTTCTATCAGCCCACCCCAGGTGGCTGCTGTGCTCTGACATTCCTTTGTGACAAGTGCCCGATCTTTTTCCTGGTCAGACTGGTATCCATCTGGTTTGGGAGATTTTAAAATTACACATCAAACCTAGGGAAGGCTTCATCAGCCTTCCTCCACAATCGTTGGAAAGAGCTATCCACCTCTGAAAGGGGAGGCCATCCTGTCCTGGCATCAGTATCTCTCGTGGGTGGTGGGAACCATCCACTGTGTATTTCTGGTGCTCTGGTGACAGCAAGGGAAGCTGTCAGCTTGATTTCATAGGATCAAGGTTTAGCCTTCATTCTCTTTGAGATGACAAGAAAAAAGCTGGGTTCTGGCAAGGGTGTAAGAGTTTGGCTGTGTGCATAGTGTAGAGCAATGATTTAGATACTGCCTTGCATGGAAAGAAAACAAAGCATAGTCATATTAAAAACCTGCTGGTTTCAGAGGTAGAGATATAGGTTTCCTCTGCATTTCATCAAGTGCAAAGTGAATAAATTTAAAATAGATTCAGTTTTCTTTCTTTTTTTTGGAGTAAGATTTTCATGGTTTCAAGGAATTAAATGCTGAAATGGTTTTATTTTTAATTTAGTCTTTTAATAGCAATAGGTAGAGATGTTATCATTAAGTTTTGTTTGCTTCAAAATTTTTTTGCCTTATTTTTAAATAGGAAATACTCATAAGTTCCTTACCATTTTTGTACTAACATTTAATACTATTTTAATGATTAGCTGTGTTCAAGAAGAAATTGCACCTACTGTGCAAGAATTGCTATTCTGAAGCAAAAGACCAGGGTACTTAACACCTTTTGACAAAGCTGTTTTAGACACAGCTGACTCTGTTGTTGGAGTCTGAAGTTCTATAGCTGCATGTAAAAATGTGTGTTAGAACTGTGTCATTGCCTCAGGCAGAGACATCCCCCTGCTTGTGACCAATGAATGTCATCTCTGCCTGCCACATTCTGTGCTTCAGCCCCATAAATGCCCTGCTCAAACACAGTGAATTTCCAAAAGTATTGTGATTGTACAAAAAGTATAAATGTTTGAAATATTTGAAATATCTGAATTATATAATAGTGGAAATAACTGTGTATTATAGCTGAAACTTTGCCAATGTCTCTCTCCTCTGCAAGAGTGCTCTGTTTTACTTTCCCAAAAACATGCCAGACTTCAACCACAATATATATTTTTTTTAATCCTTAACATAACCATGCTATTTAGATATGTGTGTGGGGGGGAGGAGGGGGTTGCTTTTTTTTGGGTTTGTTTTTTTTTTTAATGTCCTATCTTTTGCCATAGTTTTTGACACTTCACAAAAATTATCCCTAATGCATTTGGGCAGCAGACTGCAACTGAGGTGAGGCCTTTCTATCTTCCCTTTTAGTGCAGAAACAGTCATTATAAGGCAAAGGCTACCAGACATGAACTGGAAATCAGAATACAGTTCCGTATTAATTTCCTAGGTTCTTTCTCCTTCCTCATTAAAAACTTAAAAGAGGCTTGAGTTCCTGATATAAGTTCCCCTTTCTCTACTAAAACTGATAATTATGGGGGAGCAGGAGTTCTGTGATAGTGGTTTGCTGTGAAGTCCTGTGCAGACGGCAAATACAAGTAGCCCAGAGGAGGTTTGAAGGTAGTAAGTACTAGGTCTGTAGAGGTAGAGTGAAAGAGTGTATGGCGGCTTGTAAAAGGGATTGTCTACATGGTTCCATTCCACTGAGTTATGGTCAGTGCCTCAGTTGTCCAAGATGATACAGTGGGATTTAGTGCACTCTCAGAAAGTTTGCCATTGGGATTTTGTGTACTCTCAGAAAGCTTGCCATTGACACCAAGCTGTGTGATGCTGTTGAAACACGGGAGATTTATTTTCTTGTGGTTCTGTATAATGGCGTAACTGCAACTGCCCTTTAAAAATAAATACCATGTTTGGTGTCAAGAGTAAATGTACATTTTAGGTTGAGATAATGTCAGTATCTGATCTGTGGTGTAGATTTGCTTTAAAATAGAACGAATTGCAACAGATCAGACTAGTTTTATGCCATCAAAGTAACTATACTGATAAATTTATCTGCAAGGTTTTGTTGTGAACTAAGCAAATCATACTAGAAGGTCATGAAATTCAGAAGCTCCAAGTTAGATTTCTGTTTGGAACTTGAAAGTAGATGCAGCAGTGCAAGCAAGCAAAATCATTCGTGTTGTGCTTTGTCACATCATTGATCTTAGTTTAGTTGGTAATTACTTCTAATGCACTGAAGATTCCGTGAAATTTTTTCCTTCAGTCTTTTATAATGTTCAGTATTACAGTGTTCATCACCCAAAATTTCAATGTTATTTTTGTGGGGCATTGTAGTGTAGCATCATATTGAACTAGTATATAATTTATTCATAGATAATATTTTTAGAAGTTGAAGCTCTTATGTGAAATAAAATAATTTCATTTTCTCCGATCAAAATCAAAAAACATCAATTTTAAAATGTTTTGAAACCAATGGATACTGTGGCTTTGATTTCAGGAGAAGCTTTTGCAATGTTAAAGAGACAATGCAAGTTTAAAGGGTTCGCTATAGTAAAGTAGTTCACCTTTTACTGTGGGGTAAACATTTCAGTCTTGTAGGAATGTGGTTTGTGAGTTGGTTACATTCTGCAAATGTCCTGAGGGTGAAAGGATCAATGAGAAGCATCAGTCCCTGATCAAAGTCTGGCCTCTGGTTCTTCCACAAGAGAATAATGTAGCTGTGCTCATGTTCCTGATACAATAGAAAAAAGGTTAATAGGGTGCAAAATTTCTCAGTAAGAAAAAATACTGTTTTGCTGAAGTGTGTGAAACAAGCTGACATGAAAATGTACCCAGGTTTATAAGCCCTTCTCAACTTCAAATATACCTACAAATAGGCCTTCTCGTTTTACTATGACTAGTGAGTGCTCTTGGGCTCAGATTTGTATACTACATGACATGTCTGGAGGAGTTAAAAGCTCTTGAAATGGGAATGGTTTGGTGTTCGTTCTGTGTGTATGTATTGAGGGGTGTAGGTAATTGCACATTGACCTTTTGATATAGCAGCCCTAACAATTGCTGCTATAATAATCATCCTCTTTTCAGTTTCACAGCAGAATGGAAACTGCAGTTCTACAGAGTGCTTTTAATTTTATGTATGAGCTTGTTTAGAGACATCTATCATTGAAGAACATGGTGTCTTCTCATTGTGGCTTTTAAAAAGTCTGTGGCATGCCGACTGTATTTAATGATATGATGCTGGATGTAGGCAGATTAAAACAGTTCTTGACTTGTCAAAGATCTGCTTTGGTTTGATTTTGTTCGGGTTGAGGTTTTATTGCTTGTTTGGGTTTTGAGTTTGGAGTAAGGATTAAGGAGAGAGTGCGTTCTGGTTGTCTGTGGTGACAAGAGAAGTCCTTGCCCTTCTGTGACATTAAGTCAAGAAATACTTTTTATCCACATATAAGTTTAGTGTTCTGGTACTGTGCCTAAATCCATGAGGTGGTTTCTGCTGGAGGTGTATAATCACAGTGAACCGAATCCAGAGCTTCTGGCAAAGCCATATTCAGGTAATATTCCTATGGCTTTTCTGTAAATGGTAATGGTGTTCAATCAACAGAATGACTTTAGAAACTATCAGAGTGCCAGGGGGCAGGAATGGGGGTCCATGGAGCTGAAGGAGGGCTTGGCACTGGGACTGCACTGTCTGGAAACATGAAGGCAGAATTGTTAATGTGGTGGGATCCAGGAACAGAAAATCATGGACAGATTTTGAGTGGGATCAAAGACAAGGTAAGAGGGTCAACCATGGGAGAGAACTTCAAGCAGAAGTTACTGATGGGATAAGAAAAAAGTAATGAATATTTTATAAGACAGAAAATAATAGGAGAAGTAGTACATCATGCTCTTAAGGCATAGTGATGCTGACATTGCTATGTGCCTCACTTCAGAGACCTCACCATGCATGATTACAGGGATTGAGTTATCTGTGTGCTCCATGCTCCTAGAATTGATTCCAGTAGATCCAGGAGATAGTGTGTTCTGGGGATATCACTAGGAAGGTTTGCATTTTGTCCCATGCATATTGCCAGTTTAAATGCAAGCAAAAGTAGTTAATTAACTTTTGAAGGTTATTGTTTTGAATTTCTGGCTTGTTTTTCTTTTCTCAGCTTCTCAAAGTCTTCATCTTTCTCTCTATCCACCTTAGGACTCCTGAATTAGAAGTGAAAAAGTGGTCTTGGTTTCTCTGGTATATAGGGTGTTTGTAAAAAAGAAATAGGTACTGCTAAGAGGAATCCAAGGGAATAGCTCTTTCTACACCTTGAAAAAGCTATAGCAAATTCATACCAAAAAAAGAGACCAAAAGGAATGTGGAAGACTCAGAGGAACTAAGTGAAATTTGGTTTAAATTATATTAATGGTAAAACTTCTTAGATAACCATGGAGCCGGCATTGCAACTTTGGATTTAGTTTCCATTACTGCCATTAAAAGTGCTGCCTGTTCTCCTGATGTAAAATTAACACTGTGGCACTTTCCCATCATTGTACAATACTGCAAGGGTCGCTGGAAAGAAAGCCCACACTAAATCCAGGTATTTGCTTCATTTACAAAGCGTTGTTTTATTTCTGGTTTATCATGGGATAGAAAGTGTGGAGAGGTTTCCCAGCTGTTTCCAGACACCTCCTGTAGGGACTCTCCCCTTCCTGACAGCTGAGGCCACATCCCCCTGTCTGACATAACAGTTCTAATGCCAAACAAGAAAGATAGCCACACAAAACTCAATGTCTTTAGAGTGTGGTCTTAATTCACCATCTGTCTAGCATCCTGCAGCTATTGGAGATGGGATAATTTTCCTGCAGGATAGAAAATACTCCCTGGAGCTGTGGATCATAGGGGATTAGGGGTGCCATTATGGGGCCACTAGTTGGAAAGGGTCTTTACATCTCAGGCAGGCCCTTTGGTTTGTTATCAGAAATGCATGGGATTTTGTAATGACTTTCCTGATATAACTTGTCATTATTTATATTGTTCCCAGCTACTGTCTCTCAAAGCTTTTCTAGCAGCTATTTATCATTGTGGAAATGTATCTCCAGTGGAGAAGAGCAGATGGGCACCTCACTTCAGACTCTCTGGGGAATTAGCTCTGTGGGTCTGTCTTACAAGCAAGATGGCTTTAGAATTCGCCTTTGTTTTGAAAGCAGAGTTATGCATTTGCCTGCAGTACTACCCTGCCTAGGAGTGGTGAGGTTAGTGTGAGCCCAGTGAGTGTGTAGAATCTGAGCTTCAAATGCATTTTCCTCTTGATTGTCCATGTCCAATACATTCTCTCTTGGGTAAATCAAGTAACTAACCAGATTTTATTATAAATTCTGATGTTGTGTCCCTTCTGCCAAATACTTCATATGTCCATGTATCTAGATAAGTTTGTATGCATTGGTGGAAAATTACCTCATAAATTGGTGTAGCTATAGTAAAGTAAAATTTACCTGAAAAATTGCCTGGAGAGGAACAGGAAACTGCCAAGTTATTAATGGTAGAGAAAAAGCTAATGCCTCTTCATATTTTCAGGAATCTTTCTGTTTACACGATTCAGACAAAGCACCAAAGGTCAAAGAAATGAGTACATAAGAAAGGAATGTGCTGGTTTGGAAGAGGCTTGCCAGACTGGTAGCTCCATCCTTGTGATCTTGCTTGCATGGTTGCATGGCAGAGTGGCTGCACTTTTGCATGTAGCAGAGAAGCTGGGCATCTACCAAGGCAGGGAGGTGATGTGCTCACACCTGAAGGGGGAAGATGGGCAATTGAATAGCATAGGACTGTGATACTAGAAACAAGACATTTCATCACTAGTGCTGTTAGAAGGGATTTATGGAGATGCCCTTGTGCAGAATGCTCTTGACAGCTGGATCCATTCTGTGTTATCCCAGAGAGGGCTGCTCCCTGTTTCTCCACCTGAAACACCACACTGTTCTAACAGCATCTTCCCATATCCATACTTCCTGCACAAGAACCTGCCTTCCCCACCACCCCAAGGAAGCAGCAACCCAGCCTCACCTTTTTTCTCTTTAGTTGTGCTGCTCACCCCATGGGCAACAAAAGATTTTTCCCTCTCTCTCTCTTACCCCCAGAAATAGCAAACTCTTCCCATCTGCTCCCCCAGAGCCAGGCAGGAAAGTCCAGAGGCCTGGGAGCCAGCGTGGGAGAAGGCATTTGGCTGCTCAGCTAGCCATTCCTTGTGCTGCCCAGGGAAAAGGCAACCAGCTGAATGTAGGCACTGGGTTTAACACTCCAGCTGCCAATTGGGCCATGCTGCTGCAGCACATTCCAGCCATGAGCATTGTTAAAGAATACACTGGGAGTACAGATGTGGTTTGATGGCTGACGCTTGCTTTCCAGCATTCCTGGTCTGTGCAGCATGCACATCACACTTTCTCTCTTTTCATTTGATTGAAAAATGATGAATACACTGCTTTTCTGCGGTGTAGAGACTTGGGTCAGTTCTCTCTCTTGGCAGAAGAACAGAGGTTGTGGTACAACTTCCACACTGTATTGCAAGCCTGTAAAGGCATCTGCTTTTCTGCTTGTGTAGACTGCTTGCATACATGCAAACATGTATCAACTTCCTGCTGTTGTGCTCTTAAAATGCTATGTATTTTCACACTGTAGGAGGGCAACTGTTAGGATACTAGGAGAAACAGAAGCATGCCTTCTGAAGTCAGAAGGCACCTCTGAAAATCAAGGCCACTCCAAGCAAGGTCAGCTGGAACAGGTGACCTAGGGCTGTGATCAGCTGCATTTTGAAAATCTATAAAGATAAAACTCCACACCTTCTGTGGGTAGCCCTTTATAGAATTTGACCATTCTTGAGACTAAGGTTTTTGGTTTTTTGTGATGTCTAAATGAAGTTCCATGCATTTCAGTTTGTGCCCATTACCTCCTTTTCTTTGATTGTGCACCAGCAAGATGATTCTAGCTTCATCTTCCTTACACTCCTATCAGGTATTCATATTATTGATAAGAGCCTTCCCTTCTCTAGGCTGAGCAGAACCAGTTTTTACAGCCTCTCATCATATGACAGGGGCTTGAAGACCTTAATCATTGTGTACCTTTTCTGGATTCTCTCAGTATGTCCATGTCTCCCTTAAAGTAAGGAGCCCAGAACTAGGCACAGCACTCCAGGTGTTTCTTAGCAGCGTTGTGCAGAGGGAGTGCCTGTTGGCAGTGCTGTGCATGATGGATCCCGGAAGCCTTGTTCACCTTTGTCACAGTGAAGTTAGTTACATTTTCTTGAGCCATTGGGGTCTTATTTGTTACTTTTAATTTATCTAGAATAGTTGAAAACTCACAGCATCATTCCCCAGGAGTCTTGGTCTAGAAGGTTTGTACTCTGTTTTTGTAGGTGCCATTGTATGAACATTACTTCTCTCATTCAGTAAGTATTATCCTGTATTTCTATGCAGTGGCACTTACGGAAGCAGAACCACAGAAGAGTTGTTCCCAGCCAGAATGTTTAACATTATTTGTAGACAACATGGTCTTGAATGTGGACCATGTGAGCACCATTCTTTCTGAAAAGCCTTTTTAAAGATAAGTCAAAATTAAAGACATAAGGAAAATCATGTCTTGGTTCCCTCACATTGCAGAGAGGTTAAGTTGGTTCTGCTGTCTTTTGTATGTTCTTGTAACATTGATCTCTTCCTGGCCTGTTACCTGTGCCAGTATGGACCTGTCTTCCTGAAACTGGGCTTTGGGAAGAGACATTAGTATGCAAGTCTTGCATCTGATACTGCTTTTACCAGGTTTAGTGTGACTTGTTTTCCTGGACTTGAATTCTTGCCCAAGGACAAGCCAATGTTTGTCTCTTGGCTTTTTCAAAAAAGCACTGGTGGTGATATAATCAGTTCCTTACTGTCAGTGTGTCACTTTTCAGTTGGATAGCACAGCAATAGATTAAAAACTTAAGTGGGTGGAAAACCAGCTTTAATTAATTAAGATGCTTCATAATTATTTCTAATGTTACTGTTCTCTGAGGATATAGTCACCCATTAATATGCTGCATTAGTTTAAAAAAGACAATTTTTTCCAATAGAGAAAGATAATTCAATAAAAATATCTAACCACTAACAGTCTATGTAGATATTTCCATTTATTTTTTTATTGCAAGTGGGTGTTGTTAGCAGAGTTCATAAACTATGAATTGCAGAGAATAATATAATCCTTCCTTTTTCTGCATTTGTCTCAACTCGTGGACCTCAGTTGAGTGGCATAAGTGAAGCTGGGGACAATATTTGCCCTGGATATGTTTAGGTAAGTAAATTTGTTATTGATAAGAAGCTGTAAAGACCATAGGTCAACATGGAATGATGTGTTACTCAGTATTATCCCTTTCCCCCAGAATGTTTTTATGACTGTCCAAGCTTTTGATCACCATTTTTTATATGATCAAATTCACTTTCTGTTTCTAGAGGCTACAGAGATTAAAAATCTGATATCTCTTAGAAAATTAAGCTTCAACATTCTTCTTTGGTATCTCTTCCTAGATTTGTGGCACTCCCTCTCGTGAGTATTTGCCAGGAATGCTTTTCATGGGTATTTATAGCAATTTTTTTTTTTTAACTAAATCTTTTATGATAGACTTTGGCTTTTGGGCTCAATTTTATTCCATATCTCTACTTTAAGTGCACGAGTCCTGTGACATGTGGTAATACAGTGGGATGAGAAGAGTTTTCAGTTTAATATTTAGGTTTACTCAAGTTTTGAGGCTTTGCGCTAGTTTTGGAATATAATTCAAACAACTTTATCCATTATCATTATTGAAATCTTCCAGATATTTGAAATATATTCTGATAATTCTTGGCTTCATAACATATTGATCATTTAAGTTATCTGACTAAGGAAACAATCTGGGTGAAAATGAAGATAGGTGCATGAGATTTTGAAAATGCATCAGTAGGGATATTTCTTTAAGAACAGTAGATAGATCAAAGGTCTCAATACAGGAGGAGAGGGAACTGACTGACAGCTCATCTGTTTATGTATACTCCCTTTGGTGAAGATCTCTGATCAAGAACACTGGGTCACCGAGATAGTGGTTTAAGTCAAACAAGGCTGCAGTAAGAAATTTCAAAGTTTGTTTTGAAAGTCGTGTTGTCATTTCACTGATATTCTTTCTATTGTGTACATGATGCCTGATACGAATTTCCAGATGTGGGCAATTTCTAAGCACTAATAGCTTGGAAATTTGCTTTTCTTGAAGAAACAAATAGTCTTAGATGTTTCTTGTATTGTACCTGAGGGCCTTCCTCATATCTATTCTTTGTATTGACCAGGAGGACTGCATCACTCTCTCACCCAAAAGTAAGCTTATGATTTCTTGATTTCTCAGGAGAATTTAAGTAAATGTGAAAGAGTCCGTTATATAAATGCAAATTTAGCTTCTTTAAGAGTCCTAAATTTTAGTAAAAGTAATGACTTTCCAAAGTTCCTAACATTTGTCATCACATTTGTTATGTAGTTTCCAGCCTGGAAAGTCACTCAACCTGATAGTGTCATCCCATTCATTTTGTTTGTGTTTTTTTAAAGATTTTTGGCCGTTGACTTCAATTTAAGCAGATCTAGGCCAAAAGATTGTTTTACCTGGTAATATGGTAAAAATACTACTTAATAACCTGAAGGACTTAAGGGATGCAGAAACCTGGTTGGTTTGTTTTGTTTTGTTTTCTTCCTTCAGCTAATTCATGTTGGTTTTCATCCTTTCTTTTCTTTATTTCATTAACTTTCCTTCTTCATTTGTGAACTTAAAATAGTTACAATAAAAATGGGGGGAAAAAAAGAACCACTTGTTACAAATGCTGCTGAAGTTGTAGCTCAAGAAGCTGCAGTATTCAGCATGCTGTGATCTGCTGTGGGTTATGATAGCTACCCTGCTATCAATACTGAGATAACTAATTTAAAGATAGCTCAAATATGTTCCCCTGAGCTCTGGTGACTCCTGTAGTGTTGACTGTGAATAAGTACTCTGATTACACAGTGGATGAGTATTCTATATAATATATGGGTTATACTTGACAAGATAATGGAAAACGGAAAACAGTGCTTTTCTTCGTTTGCAGGTATTCAGTTTGACTGTAGGAATTGAAAAAGGTGAAGAAAATTATGTGAGGGAAGTGCAGGACACCATTCTGATCGAAATTGCTGTGTCCACTTCTTCTTGTAAAAGGGCAACATTAAAATTCAGACCATCCCAGCAGCAAGCGCAGCATCAGTGCTTTTCAGGAGCGAGGAAATGCAATTCAACAGTGCTTGCATTTGTCAGCAGATCATGTGACTGGGAAGGGGGAACCCACATTAAAGATGTCAGCATTTCTGCACTGACTTTGGGTTGCAGAATAGTGTATTGTCTCATAATTATTTCCTTTACATTCAATCTAGTGAACTTTCCTCCACTTCTGCCGTCCCACATCTGTTTTGTTGCGCAGCTGTAACTGGTTTAGAGTCCTCATAATAAAAAAGGAAACGTCTTTTCTTTCAAAGCAATCTGTAGTTTGGCAGGGAATAAAATGGCTACTTCAGCACTGGTGACAGAAAAATCTGCCTTTCTTTGACAGAAATAACTTTCTCCAGACTCTTGTTTAGGCACACTGTCTGCAGATATATACCCTGAAGTACCGTAGGGGTTAACATGTAGCATAGAAATACAGCTTAATCTTTTATACTTTGTAAAAATTTTCTTTGCTGTGTTGTCTCTGAATTATTTTCCCTCTTATGCTACAGTGTTTCATTTAATTTCATGCATTTCTCTGCTGCAATGCTGTATTGCAGTTTGACTTCTTTATCTTTTGCAGTAAAGGGCTTATTTTTCTTGATAAATAATTTTAGTTTCTCTGCTAGTTTTTTTTCCGGGACCTGCATTTCCTATTCTGGACAGAAATTGTATGTAATAGGGTGGTTTTATAATCTGAGAAGTTCTAGAAGCCCAGACTTGACTTGCAAAAATTTGGGGTTTGTAACACAGAAATATAATAGAAATAAATATGGAGAGCAAAATGTTATATGATGAACCAAACACAGTCAGCACAGCCTCTGAATGCTGACTTCCTACTCTCAAACCAATGCAGAAAACAATGACAAAACACATTGCACCATTTTTGTCATGCATCCTGAAACATTTTTCAAATCTCTAGTGCCTTCTCAAGCTGCAGATTCAGCCTTTGGTGAGAAAGAACGTGAAGTTGTCTCTGGGCAGTGGGATGGCAGATTTCTGCAGCAATTGTCTTCTTCAGCCATTCTGTCTCCCTCTTGTTTTCCACAAGTTTACCTCCAGCCATTTAGCAGAGAATTTACAAGCTATAAAACAGCATTATTCAGTTATGAAGTAACAACCTCATCACCGTGACTTCAGCAAGGGCTTGTAAAAGGCAGCATCAGATTTATAAGCAGAGAAATTACCAACTTTGTCTAACAGATGGTTTGCAATAACAGACTTGCTGGTTCCTGTAACTCAAGAAGGTAAAATTCTGGTTAGGTGTTTGTTGATAGTCTTTCTTTGTAAATTATTAAATGGGTTAAAAATAAAGTCAAATACTTCATATGGAGCTCCTCTTCTGGGGACATAGTATTGTCCTCTTGAATGTGATTTTCTGTATTGCAAATAAACTTCCATGTTCTTTATTGCTTTTGCAAAAGCAGTCATGATGCAGAAAAATGCTGCTCTTCCGTGACACAGTTTGGTCACTGTCCCATGTATAGTTTGTCAGTTCTCTGTTCTTTTGATGCTTCTTCAGTAGATACACAAGTAGTATGTTCATCCTGTGGATTAAGTAGAGGGCTGGGGACTCAGCTGCCTGACTTTGGAAGGGTCAGCGAACCTGCCTTTGCTCTCTAGATACTTGTTAACTCTATTTTTGAAAAACAGAGGCCACGTTTTCTTTTTTCTCTTTTTTGGGGGGGGGAGATCACCAGATCTACGCAGTTTTTCAAAAATAATTTTCAGTGGCTCAGAAAGTTCATTTATTTCTGTCTCCCTTGAGGCTATATTTCATAGCAGTTTTTAGTGAACTGCAAAATATTAATGATAATGGCATCAAGCCAGTTTTTTCCTCACAGATGCATGAGAAAGGGTGGAAGACAATGAGATTCCTTTTATCATCCACACATATCAGATTAAGTATTTGGAATATCTTAGAAATTGTTCTAATACACAAAAACTGTTAGTGCAGTCTGGATCTATTATTAAGGACAAGCTGGAACTTGTCCTTAATAATAGATCCAGACTGCACTAACAGTTTTTGCACTAACATTACTTCAAAGTAGCTGTTTCCCATTAACCCTACCAAGACCCTCTAATATTGCAGAAGGTGTTAAAAGGTATTTAGACATCATTAAAAGATTAGGCATTTAAAGATCATTTTGAAGGCAAAGAGTCATCTGCATGAACCTGGATATCTTAGTAAGTCCATGACTGCCTAAATGAACATTTCTCTTTTAAAAAATAGTCCTGTAATATTTCAGTAGTCATGAAACTATAACATATTTAATTAGAGACACTGAGACTTCATGCTAATATCAGCATAATTCCTATCATTAAGCCTGATTGCATGAAATCCTATACCTCATGGAAGAGTGGGATGTTGTCTCATTTTGGCACAAGTGTTGTTCTGGTGGCATGAGTCAGTGACAGTTTAAAGAGAGACCATGTCTGCTTCTGCTTGCTGGGATTTCCCATCTGTTTCTTCTCTATTATTTGCAATTCTTTATCTCCAAATTGAGAAAATATAAAGATGGTTATCCTGGTTTTGTAATAATGGTATTCAAAGTCTGATTCCACACCATTCTGAAAATAATAGAAAACTGAGTATATAACATTATACAGTGCAAGATTACAAAGAAGAATAATTTCAAGAAAACCACCCAATGCATAATGAACTTAGCAATATTTAATAGTTGCTGACATAAGTGTTTGCCTGAAGGTCAGAGTGACCCAAGTCTAGTTGGACAGAGGGACACTGTGTATTGTCATAAGCCTGGGGTGACATGGACATGTCAATGCTGCCAGCCCATTGGTGTACTGAAAATTATTTAATTCTGAGGTTGCACAGACCATTGCACTGTGGGGGTGATGCTGAATTATGTTTCAAAGGAAAAAAAAATAAAATTGGAACATCAAAAGAGGAGTGGAAGCAGCTCTTCAGCAGGTGGCTTCAGAGGTGGGAGCAGTGAGACACGGACAGGGCAGTGATCCACATTTAGGGGCATTGTGAGCGTTGCCCATGGTACCCTGGAAGTGCTCAGAGTAATTTGTTCACCTCTCGATAGATGCTTAGGAGAAAGCGGAAGAAGTCTCCTCTCCTAACTGCTTTTAACCTTTGCTCCAGGAGTGCCTTTTCAATGGAAATCTCACAAAGGTACTTTACCACATTAAAAAATCGTGATTTAAAAAACAAACAAAAAAAAAAAAAAAAAAAAAAACCCAAAAAAACCCAAAAAAAACAACAACAAAAAAAGGAACAACTGTGTGAAAATGCATTAAAGGAGTGATATGCTTAAAAATACCATGTTAAATCAATAACATTTCTTACCAATGCAACATGAAAATGTGTTATTTTAATCAGCTAAAACATTACTTTGATACTTCTGAGTATCCCATAAGTGCTGTGATAGTCCTGGAAATATGGGGAGATGTTGCTGAAGCTCTGAAGAAAAATAGTGAGCTTTACACCTTCAATTGCTCATTGTAACTTAATAGATTTTATATAAGGAAAGGTGGCAAAGTCTTTTGCAGCCCTATTAAGTAGTATTGTCATTTAGCGGTTCCAAATTACTCCAGTAGCCTTTGTGGGCTTTGCATTATTAATTATTGATTAGGATCAAATGAAATTATACAATTCTGCAGATATCATAGCACTCTAGTCAAAGGTTAAATTAACAAATAGGAGATTGTTGGTGCAAATCATAGAACCACAGATACATTTAGGTTGGAAAAGACCTCCAAGATCTAGTCTAACCTGTGACTGAACACCTCCATGTCACGAGGACAATGACATGAAGTTCTACATCCTGTCATTTCTTGAACACCTCCAGGATGTTCAAGACTCCACCACCTCCCTGGGCAGTCTATTCCATTGCTTGTCAACCCTTTCAGTGAAGAAATTCTTCCGATGTCTGATCTGAACCTCTGCTGGTGGAGTGTGGCTCCTTTTGCTTTTGTCCTGTCGCTGGTTGCCTGTGGGAAGAGGCTGACTCCCACCTTGCTGCAGCTTCCTTGGGTTTGTGCCAGGTACACAGGCTGCTTTTGCACATGTGGAGGTTAAAAGCTTGTTAGCTTTTGTACAAATTGATGAATGCAGTATGGGCATGGGCCCTGCTGCATTTGAATACAATTAACAATAATGATGCACACTATTAAAACCTGACATTTATTAAGCATCGACAGACTTCCAAGTCTGCTGCAGCTGTGGGCTTGGGTGTGCCCTCTCCTGTGGGATGTTTGTCATCTTCCTGAGCCACACCAGTACTGGTGGGAAAGCAAGGGAGGCTGCAGGCACTACCAAAACACCACTTAAACTCCCTTTCCAAGACAGTTGTTAGGATCATGGGAAGAGGAAGCTCAAATCTTCACCCAGTCCAAAATTCCAGGTAGATGCTGAACCCATTCCTCATTGAGTTCAAAAATTTCTCCGCCATTAGTCTTTAAAATTGTTAACTGCATTTATATGAAAGATTGTATACCTTTTCTACTGATTTTATCATGGCTTTCATTTCATATAAGACAATTCTTACTTATATATTTCATTAGAAGTTGCTCAGAAGTCAGTTTTATGCTGGCACATCAGAAAATGAGACCAGTTGTACTTCAAAACAACACTTCAAAGGTTTTATTGATTTTTGGGTTTTTTTTCAGAGGAATGTTTCATCAAGGGCTTTTAGTGAAGTTCTTTCTTCGACACTTCTTGTAATATACTGTGCTGTGAAAATTCATAATATTGTCTTCTTAAATTATTAACCTTAAAGGGCAAAAGCATCAATGCCTGAGGAGTAGAATAAGTTAAAACTGATGTATATTAGTTAGTAATGCAGGTTTTTCTACTTAGATTTACAGAATCTAGAGCTATACCCTGTCAGGAGGCAAGATATGAAGGCAATTTTCAGTTAAAGGTGTTTTCTCTGGGAGTACGTGTTCAGTTTCTCAGTTTGTGTGGATGTGTGCATATTTTATTCAGTCTTAATCTACAAAATCTGAATGTTGTAATGTGATCAGCATATCATGGTGGTCTTTTAAAATTTTATACAGGATTACACTCATGAATTGTATGTGCTTAAAGGTAGACAAGGGTGAGAAGGAACAAGGGAAAAAAAAAACAGCGTTCTGTGGGATATGAGATAAGGATTTTATTGTGAGTCTTACAGGGTCTGTCTGTATTACTGGAGATGAGCCTTGGCACAGTTATGCACTCTTCTTGGAGAGCTGCTGTTCTGTGTCATACCTGTGTCATACCAAAGCCAGGCAGGGTCTGTGGTGGAGGTGGATCAGGGAAGCTCCTGGACAAGCTGTTACAGTGCTCTTAAAAAGAATCTGTAGGATTATTGCTCATATCCCTTTGCTTTTAAAGCTACACTCAGTTCACTTATACGGCCTAGATCTTATCCTTTTAATTCTGGGTTTGGAGAGAGAGCTCCAGTGCTGGCCACCATGCCCCCAGGAGTGGGCACCACTCAGCACACTCCAGAGCTGGCTGGCGCACCACCCACCACACGGTTTGCACCACCCACCAAACACCACCCAGTGTGTTTTGGAAGGAAGGATTGGCTCAGCTCAGGTCCACTCACAGCCCCACTGGGCATTCTTAGGAATGACATCTCTTATGAACACTTCATTCACATCCTCCTTTTTTCTTTGTCTTTTTTTTTTCCCCCTCAAGATAGATGACTCTGTTACACTTTGACAGCTTGGGATGAGTTTTTCCAAGATGAATATCTGCCCTGAGCCATATTATTTTAATTATGTTCTTTAGAAAAATTATGACCAGAAAATGTCAGGAATTTCTGGGAATAAAGGACAGGAAAAAAAGTTTGTTTTCTGATCTTGATAAATGTGTTGACTTTGAGTAGCAATAATGTCTCTGTATTTTGATGAAGGCTTGAAATTTGTCAGGCGGGGATTGCTGGTGGGGATGAGGGGCTGTATTTCCTATAATAAAGTAGGTTTTGTTGTGCCAATCCTACACATATCGAAGAGAAAAGTTGTCTCAGTGGATATTCCATGAAGCCACGTGGAGCATGTCCCGGTTGAGGCTGAAGACAAATTTCCCTTTGGTCATACCGGGGCTTCCATGGGGAACACAGGGCTAATTGTGCTTTCTGTGACATCTCAGCTGGCTGAGTAGTGTAGAATATTGCTATTTTGTGTAAGGGAAGCGCTGTATTTACCCATGATCACCAGGAGGAAGGGACTGCTCAGGAGGGAGCCCCAGACTATTCTCCTCCATTTCAACACAGTGGATGATGTGCTGCCTCATGTCAGGTGTGTAGTCCCCAGCACAGGAACTGGAGTGTGTCCCTGTGCATCACTTCTACAGCATTTGGGGTCTCTGGTTCATTTCTCACAGACTCCTGACTCCCAAGTCATGGTACTCAATACCCAAAACTGGAAGCATGAAGTAGTAAATCACACTCTTGCCACTGAACCCAGCCAGCAGCAGTCACTGATGGTGGGAGTTGTGTTTTCGTGTGTGCCCTAAGTTTGTTTCTAACCTTTGCAAGTGCTTAGTGGCTTTATCTGCAGCTGGATGTTTGAGGATGAGGTAACTGATATACACCCTAGTAGTGATTTTAGAAATTATTTGTCTCATGTGTGCAGATCAGTTCTTTTCAGATGTAGAGTGGTCACATGGGGGGACTGACCATCACGTTTAAGTTAATAAAGACAATGAGCCAAGGCTTGTGATGCCACAGCAGCACCAAATGGTGGAATGGGGGAAAAAATAAATCAAGCCCTACTCTTTTTAGCCTCTTAGTTCCTCCTAAGCTGTGCTAGTTTGGGGAGTCTTACAGATAAGAAACAAGGAGGAAGAAATACCTACAGTATCCAAGGTTGTGCAACTCAGTCAGAACAGAGAATCAAACCTGGTTTTCAAGAAGGAGTCAGAAACGATATATTTCTACAGAATCAGATAAACTTGTTCGTGTTGTCAAGTATTGTAGTCTGTATCAGGTTGTGTCAAGTCTGTTATAGGCATACGTGCTGTCTCTCTGGTTTTGAGTTGGTGGAGAGGAAGAAAAAAATCCTGAAATATGTGGTCTTGTCCAGAAGAAAAAGAACAGTGAATCTTATTTAAATTTCTGCAGTCCCCAGTTACGCATGATCAAAGTACTTCTGAGGTACTTTAGCTCTTTGCCTCTCACTAAAACTTAATACAAACCATTGACTTCAAGCTGTGTGTGAGAAGCCCCTGCTACTCCAGTGAGTGCAGTGTATTGACAGCAGGGTAGGCAGAGCAGAAAGACAATTAATCTTTGCTGAAACCCACTTGCTGTTGTTACAGAAGCTATGTTAAATTCTAGTAGCTGGTTGAAATGGTGATGAAGGGGATTGAAGCAAGGAAGGTTGTTGGACCTTGCCCATTTGTGAGCAGGTCCTTGGTGGATGGGAGTGGGTGCTCCCCAGAGTCCTTAGGGAGGAGTGGGAGAAATCAACAGCCCCATGTCCTCACCTGCAGCCTCCAATTTTAAGATGGGTGTTGCAACATGACAATGAGCATCCTAAAGAGAGATGATTCTCATGCTCCTGCCAGCAGATAAATATAATAATTAATTCTGAATTCTCTGAATGTAAATGGGGCCTATGTGACAGGTTTAGTGGGATTTTCAGCAGCAAAGATATGACCTTCTTCAGCATGTTCACATCCCAGTCCTGGTTCTGCATGGTTTACATTTCCCAAAGATAAACCAGTCTTACCCTCTGCCATCAGTACTGTTGGGAATCTTTTGTCATCATGATTGTGGCATGAATGAAAAAGAAGAGAAGGTTACTTTGACCAAATTGAGTCTAACACAAGCTGTGTCAAATTAAATTTACAAACTGTTAAGAGCAGTCCTGCAGAGAAGGACTTGGAGATACTGGTGGCTAAAAATTCTAGAATGACCTGGCAATATGCATTTACAGCCCAGAAAGCCAATCATGTTCTAGGCTGCATCCAAAGCAGCGTGGTCAGCAGGTTGAGATAATACTGCAGCTGAAGTGCCACATCTAGCTCGAGGCCCTGAGCCCATAAAAAACTGCATGTGTCTGTTATAGCAAGTTCAAGAGAAGGGCCCTGAAGATGGTCTGAGGGGTGGAACACAAATCCTATGAAGATAGGCTGAAAGGGTTAAAACTGTTCAATCTGGGGAACAGAAGGCTCAGCAGAAGGGGAGGTTTTACTGCAGCCTTTAAACACTTAAAGTGGGCTTATAAGAAAAATATTTTTTACCAGGGCATGTTGTGACAGTTCAAGGGACAACGGTTTTAAAATGAAAAGAGAGTAAGTTTGTATTGGATGTGAGGAAGATGTTTCTGCAGTCAAGATGGTGAGATGCTGGAGCACTGTGGTGAGAGAATTTGTGGATATCCCATCATTGGTAGTTTTCAAGGCCAGGTTGCATGGATCTTTGAACAACTTCATCTAATGACAGATGTCAGGAAAACAGAGGAATTAGATTAGATGATCTTTGGAAGTACCCTCCAATGCAAACTATTATAGAACAGGTTAATAGCCAGCATCTGCTCTGGCCTGGTCATTGTAAAGTTTCTGTGGGTATTATATGAAGGAGAGTAAGGGAGCATAAATGAGGTCCTCAGTGGCTGGTGGGGACATGTATGTTCCTAAGTTACATAGCAAACTAATTATGACAGTCAAGGACTGCAGATCATAGGACATAGTTTATAACGAAGAATTTGATAGCACATAAGAAATTACATGTAAGCCATATTAAATTACACAGCCTGTAGAAGTAAGGGCAAGTACTGTATATGTGCTACAGCAGAGTAGAGTGGGTCAGTAAGTCATGCATAGGTATCATTATGTGGTCAAAGGCCTGAGAAAATGATGTGTGCAGGAGTTTTCAGGATAGATAGGAACAGTGTACAAGTCCACGTGATGAAGGTAGAGACAACAGCTTAGACCATATTTTGGCTATATGGCTTGCTGTGAGACAGCAGGTACAACTTACGCATGGCAAACATAACAAATACAGGACCTGAGGTGAGAAAATGCTGCCAAAGCTTCAGGCCAAATGTGATGATAGAACCCAAATAAACAAGATGTAAGGGACTACCTGTTTCTTTTCCTCCTAATCTGTACATCTTTTCTCATAGTTGTCTACTTTATTTGATGCAGCAAAGCTCAGCATGTCAGCTATTAATTGAAATGAGTTATCCCAGGCTCAGAGTGTGCAGCAAGGCTTTGATGTCTCACTGCCTGTTAGTGATGGTTTCTTAATGGCTGCTGTTGTATTATGTGAAAAAGTATGCAGAGAAATATTGTGAGCATGGCAGTGTCAGGTTTGGTGATTTACTCAATTTTCTTCTTGTTTAGTATTGCAGAATATCGATGTTTTTAGTCCTCAGAAATGGGACACTTGTACAAGATTTGTGACTGTCGCATCAGTGAGGAGCTTGGCACTCTGTCAGCTTGGCACGCTGTTGACTCTGCAACTTACACTTGAATGAGGGAAAGCAGGCAAACAAATTTCAGACTTTGGCCCTGAAAACCATGAGCATAGCCTTTAAAGATAAATGTTTGTCATATGTTTGGTCTTAAAGCACTTCAAAAGGACTTACGTGACTAATAAAACTTGAAGTCATTTTTATTAGAGTTTTACCTTCAGAACAAAGCAAGTCTTCCATAAAGGTCATATTTGTTCCTGAAATAAAAAAAAAGTCTTTGGACTACTTCTTACCATGGAAAATGTTCTTCTTGTGTTGTAGCTTTAAATAACTTAAGCTACTGCTTTTCACTTTTTCTGCTGATTATAGCATATTAGAGCTCTTTGAAGTCCAGCATGCCATTCAGTGTCATTGTAGAGCCTCGCTTGCTTTGAGTGCATGTGGATATTGGTGTGCAGGACGACATGCTTCCACTAAGGCAGCTTTGTCAGACTGACATCCTGACCTGGCTCTGGACCTCAGGACCCAAACCAAACCAAACAAATTGTGAGTGACAGAATGCCACCCTCCCATGGTCCATCGCAGGGCTGGCTGAGCTGCACACAGTTCTTCCAGCAAGCATGGGCTACAAGCATGGTATAGCCCATTATTTAATTTTTGACAACCAAATGCACACAACCTTATCTGCTAGGACAGATAATCCTGAGAGGGTAGGGAGTGAGTTTTGTATATGTTATTCATGCTTGTTAGAAAACAAAGAGAATGCAGTGACACTTGTCTTGTTCTAAGCATTTAGGTCCATATGTAACTTCAGAGATGTGAGAGGTTGCACCAAGTGCTGTTGAGCGACTTCAGATCCCTTTGACTAAGGACAGGAACCCACTTCCCCTCAGTCTCTCCCTGAGCATGGGTGGGTGAAGCTCTCTGAGTATCTAGCTGGCTCTCAAGGTCAAAAGTGCTTCTTATTGAATATGGATTTATGAAAACAGCTATTAAAAATATATATTTTTCCATGCTATATGCCTAAGTGTGATCTGAATGGCTTCAGAATATTGAGGAGCAGCTCCTGGGTCCCATAGCAGTTTTTTCTGACTCAAATTATAAAGCCAAGGTGCTGCTGCAAAGGAAAAATTCTGCAAGGTTCCTGGAATTTTTTATGGGGTCACAGAAGACTGTTTCCCCTGTAATTGAATGGTACATAACTTTCTTGTAAATTGTAAATTTTTGCTCCATTTGTATAATATCAGGGTTTGGAGAAAAAAAAAATTCTCAAAAAAAGACTGCAAACAAAACCCTTCTCTTCTAATAGTAATTAACGTTTTTACTGCTGTCTGCTACTGCTGTTTTAAGATATTGTCTAGATTGCACAAAACTTCACAGTGTTGCCACCATAACTGTGAGTTAGATTATTTGTTCTAACCCTCTTTTCTTTACTGATATTGTAATTGGCTTATTTTGTTAAATTGACCCTTTCCTTTTTCTAAAGTTGGATTCCCTATGAAGGATACCTTAAAAGTACCTATGACAGAAAGATCAGACAGTACTCTTTTAGCAACTTCTCCTTCTGTACACATCAACCTTTTCCATCAACAGAACAACCATTGACAAACACGCTCCTTCCAATGCTTAGGATCCAAAGTGGAATGAATTGCTATTTTTCTGCTTTTTCGATATGTGTGTACTTTCAAAGCAGCAAGTAGGAGAAGTGGTTGGGATCCATAATGAATTGTGACAAGTAATGTTCCTCATACCTGTCAAACACATAAATATGTTGTCACACTGGATGAAACTGAAGTAGAGATACTGTCTGCTTTGCTAGATAATAATTTCTGGGAAAGGGCAGGGTTAGGAATTAATGCAGCTTGAAATTACTTTCTCTGCATTCCTTTTCCATCCTTTATTTTGCCGATTTGAAAGAAACTTTAGATACCATGTGCAGTCCCTGAGATGTGGTTACGTCCTTCTCAAAGTCTGTCATTGACACAGCATTTGGAGAATTAAATTCATATCTGAATTTAGTGGAGAAAAAATGCCATTACTTTTTGGATATAGTTTTAATTAGTTTTGCTCATTATCCCTGGAGGCACTTAGAAGAAATCAGATTCCGTCCTGCTGCTGGAGTCAAGCTGGGAGACTCTTGTGGGCTGACTTGTTAATAAGTAAGTAAGTATAATAATAATACTTGTAAGTAGCCAGGTGCCATATCTCTTTCCCACATGCAGGTGTCAGTTACCACAAATATGTGTGTCTGCCAGGCTGTTCCTCTAACATGTTCTCACTCTGCTTTTTTCTGGCCACAATTACATCTGTGACATAACTTTTATTTTCTTCTTAAAAACATTGCTGTAGCAGTCTTTAGCAGTGCTTTCTTGGGGCTGCCAGGGATTGGCTCTGCCCAACATGGGGGAAGCATATGGCAGCTTCTCACAGAAGCCACCCCTGTAGCCCCCTGCTATCAAAAGCTGGCTCTGCAAGATCCAATGCAGCATTTTGTCAGTTAATTCCTGTTCTCTGATCTTCACATTTGAGGTTAAGAAAAGGCAATTTTGGCATCATCTAGTTCCAACAGATCTCTCGGATCCCTGTTATTAAGACACTCAGTCTGAAACTGAGAGTGGGGCTGGCCTTGGAAAATGCTCACCATGAGCTCTTGAAGGTCAGGTGCTTGCTGTTCTTGTCAAGTTATTCTGCCCATCCTGCCCGTGTTCTGCTGCATGACCTTCAAAAGATTAGCCATGGCATCTTTGGGACCTCTTTGCTAGAATGGTCTTTAGAATGCTGCCAAATGCTGTGGGGTAAAATTAATAAGGAGAAAGGTAAAGATAACAGATAGTTGTAGTATAATTCAACCCAGAAGTTGAGCAAGCAAGAGGGAGACAGTAGGAAACCAATCTTCATTCATTCTGCTGTTTACAGAACCATTGTTTCTAATCTAATACATTTTGACTGTGGGCTATAACCTGTATCCTGCCAAAGTTGAAATGGATGTTTATGATGCTCTATTTTGATTTTATCATCTGTGAACTCTTTATCAAAAAATAACATATTTGTTGATTCTTGGCTATGTATCAATACTTAGCTTATCTCCATTTTTCTTGTATTTTTTTTTCTTTCTGACACTGTGATTATAACCTGCAGATCGTGGATTTAGATAATGATTTGGGTTTGGCATGATTGAGTTATTGGTTTGTTTTTTTATTTATTAATTAGATAGCTAGCTGCTGCCTGTTATCTCACAACTACTCTGAAATCACCTCTTCAGTGAGGTTTGAAGGAAGGGGATCCCAAATTTTACTTCCTTCATCCATGTATTTTACTCTATCTTCAGCCATGAACTTTCTGAACAAGGGTGGTCCTGTGTGCCCCCGAGACCTGTCTAGGTATTACTGCAGTGTGTATTAGCACCTTTAGAAACAACTAAGAGGCATGAAAAATAATTCTCTTCCTACATTATATTGAGTTTCTTTTCCACAGTAGTATTTACCAGTTCTTGTATCAGTGATGCATATAAAACACAAATAAACAGTACTGCTCTGAGCTTTGGTTGCGACTAGATTGTTCTCTGAAGAAATTCTTCCTCTTTGGCAATTATTTATCTTAGTGCTCCATAAAGCTTGTTGACTGTTACAAAAATATTTTTTAATCACAGTTGTTAATTGTTAACTTTTATTTCTGGCAATTTGGTATTGTGTAAAGACTTTGCTAAAGCAAACCCTGTGGGAGAGCGTGCATCAGGTTCAGATCTTGGGTCCCTAGCCAGTTCTGAGTCTCTTTCTTTAATTTAATTGCAATATCTAGACATAAAAAATGTCACTGAAAATGTTGCAGAGGAGCCTGATTTTTTTAAGAAAAATGCTCTGAATTATTTGAATCCAGTTGCAAAATGCAAATACATGTAAGACTACAGTAGGCATAAGACGTTCCCATTTTGGTGATGAAGAAGACCAAAGCAGCACTGCCCATGGTTTCTCTTTAGCAGAAATAAATTAGTATTGCATAAAAAAATTGTATTCGGAAGAGGACCAAGTCCTTACATAGTGCATAATGCTTACACAAGATCAGTAATTGTTGATATTATGAATCCTCTCGTTGCCTCGCCTCACCTCTCTTTTTGCTTCTATTCTATGTATCTTTTAAAATAATAGTTTGGAAGTTTTTAAAAGAAATTCAAATATTAATACATGTTTTTAGCAACAATTTTTTAGTAGTAAACTATTCACCAAAATAATTTAAATGGTGAAATAAAAGTTAATGATGTAATGCTAGAGTGTTTTGCTTTTATGCATTTAGGAAAAGATCTGAGGAGAAGACAGCATTCTAAATAATGATTGAATCTTCAAGATCAGATGTTCCTTTAAAAGGGAAACATTAGCATTTTTTCTTCCTGTCTTTCTCTAACTACTTCTGCACTGCTTTTACCAGAAATTCAGTGCCATTTTTCAGCCTTTTCCCTTCATAAGAATCCAAGTCAAGAGTCTATATAATTTTTCTGTTGCCACAGCTGCAATACAATTTCTTTTTCTTCAGTATTTTAAGCATCTCCTGCTACCCCTGAATGGACACAGATTACTGAACAATAGTAAGATAATACAGAGAAATCTTCAATCTCTCATTTTGTTGAAAATACTGGCTTTATTTGGCCTTTAAAGTTTAATAGTTTTGCTGGGATATATTCAGTTGCTTTGATGTTTAAATATTAGAAGCTATAGCTCTTTCAGATAACATTAAACAGAAGTGATATTTCTGTTAAAATCTTGGTGGTTGATAGAATTATCTCGCTAATGTGAACCAACTGAAGGGACCTTGTACACCTTCATCTGATTCCCATACTAAAACACTTGGGTGCAGAGAAGATGAGGTCTATAGTGGTTGGATTTTAAATGAGCATTGGTAAAGGTTTAGGGTTTGGATTTTATGGGGTTTTTTTGGTTGGGTTTTTTGTTGTTGTTGTTGTTTTGTTATGGGGTTTTTTGTGGGGTTTTTTTGTGGGGTTTTTTGTTTGGTTTTTTTGTTTGTTTGGTTGGTTGGTTTTTTTAAATCTGTCAAATTTCCAGTGAAGTTTTTGCATTGACTTCAGTAGCATTTGAACAGGGCACACAGGAGTCTGAAAAAATGGTTACTTTACCAAGGAATTGTTTTCCTTGATCTTTTAAACTAAACATTGATTTTGCTCCCCCACGTGTTCTGAATGCACTTCAGAATTAAAGCCTGCTTTAATTCCTGCCATTTTTATGGCAGGGAGCAGTGTGATGTCTTCCTGAGCATCTTTAGAGAACAGCAGCATCACAGCTCCTAGAAGAGTTTTGCGATCTATGTGTGTTAATTACTGCTAAAATTTCTTGCAATACGGAAGTTATGATTCTACTTATGAGTTTTGTTAAAAATGGAGTCCAGCCTTGATACCTCATTGGCATTCAGTATTGGAAGCCTGTTGTTTAGATCAGGAGTGGTTTAGCTCCTCTCCATTTTCCTCAAGGTGTTCACTTCCAGGAGAACAGATCTGGTCCTAGTGATCTGGAGAGTATGTTTAATCTGTCCTCCCTGCACTCTCAAGTCTGGCATAAGAAGGAGGGAGACCTCAAAGAATCCACTTCTAAACCTTACCAGTGGGACTCAGACACAAAAAAAAGAGAGGAACAATAAAAATCCTAAAAAACAATAAAAAACAAAGGCTTTTTTGTTTTAAAGTCCATTCAGTTAGTCTAATTAAAAATGTTAATTTTTCTTATGAACTTCCTTTTCTACCCTCAGACCACACAGCATTTTTCTACTGATAAATGACGGGCATCTAATTAGTAATGGATGTGAGTATGGCTTGCTTTTTATATGGTCTTCTGTTATTTTTTGTTGTACCTGTTTTTTGTGCTCCATCTCCAGTTCTTTTCCTGTCCTGCCAGTTGTCATCAGAGCAGCTTTTGCAGGAGGGTGTTATGTAACCATATGGTGCCTAGCTCAGGAAATGCCTTGAAACCTGAGGACTATGAGTTGCTGCCATGCTGCATTTTGAGAGCACCAGTCATGTCATGGAGAGTCATCTTGTCACTGAAGATGTCCCCAGGCAGTTGTGGCATGCTCCTCTGCCATCCCAGGAAGAAGGCTTCCAGGAAGATGTCTGCCCTGCATTGTTCACTGCGCAGCAGAAATCAGCACTGTGTTTTTTCCTGAGTGTTGTGTATCTATGGTTAAGTTAGGTACAAAAACCTTTTGTAGACCTTAAAATGCTCAAAGGGGGAAGCAGACTGAGAAATGTGTTGCCTGTCATCTTGACCAGCAACATACAAGCCGTCTGCTGGTGGTTTTTGTGTGATTGCCAAAGGAGGGGAGGGAGGAGAAGGATGGCTCGCAGAGCAGATGATGTGATTGATCAACATGTTAACTAGTGTAGCAAAATCCCATCTGTTTATATGGCTTACATCTTTTCCATCTATGAAATAGGGTTGAGAGGAAAATAAGGACAGAAACAAAATCCATCAAGAATGAAAAATTTGAGACCAGTCTTGTTACTGATGAATCTAACACAGTTTCAAGAAGAATATGATCATGTCTTAAGAAAGAGTCTACATGAACATCCACTAATAGTATCCTTTCCTATTTCAAATTGGCAAGAAAATAGGGCTCTTTCTCTCCAGATCTCTCATTTTTGTTCAAAATGTGGTTAAACCATTGTGTATTTTCTGCAGTAATCAAACAGAATCTAGAATAAAGGCTATTATAATAAGAGAGCCTTTTGTAACTAATTGCTACATAATTGTGGTAGGAGTTTTTCAGGTTTTTCTGGTTTTGTCTGGTGGTTTCTCTTATTCCTGTTAGCAATATAAGTGAGGGAGGATAGTAAAACATACTGAGATCCAGACCTATTCTGATAATGGCATTTCTTCCTGTTAAAATATGACGACTCTTAAAATTATTTGTGCTGTGAGGAGATTCTATGGAGTAACAGCGCTGTGTCTGCCTCGCTTCTTTCCATCATTTCTACAAAAGAAGTAACTGAAGTTGCTTTAGTTCTGAATTAAGCAATGTTTATGGTTTCTTTAATCACTGTTTACTTTCAGTAAGAGAGCTTTTTCATGTAATGTGAGTAAAATATATTCTCCTATCAATCTGTCTAAACATTAAGAATGCTATGTAGAAAACTGTTATAATTTAATCATAGATGTACTCATCTAGGGGAGAAACCACCAGAGGCATGCATGCAAGAAGTATCTTAGATATATATGCAGATTCTTAAAAAAAGGGCTGTGAATGTATAATTATGCATGCACAGAAATTCAAACTATCAACATTTTGACTTCTCTCAGAGTATGCATGCTCCGTGGCATGCCTGATGAAAAGCTTTTGTGATCTGCCAGATCACAACCATTATCTCTTACAAACACAGAATCAGGGGTAATTCCTGTACAGTCAGTCTCTGTTTGGGATCTCCTGGAGGTGAGCTGAGAGTAAAGACCTGCAGAAGGTGAGGTGCTCACAGGTATCTGAGAAGAGAGGTGGCAGTTTTACTGTGAAGTTAATAAATACAGTTCTGCCAGGACTGTAGTACAGATGTCATACCAAAGTGGTACTTTTGGATCTATCCACAATTTGGAGTACAAATAATATGAATAATGACAAATGTATTGATTCTCCTTATAAAGCATTCCAGTGTCCAACCTCCCTGAATTGCAAACCTCTGAATCCCAAGGGAATTTATCTGTTCAGTACATGGCCTCCTAGGACTACAGTCTTTTTCCCATTCTGTTTTGTGAGCACCTGCCATAACAGAGCCTTGGTCTTAGTCTGCAGGAAGTAACTATATATTAACAATATTTCTACTGCTACCATGATGCTAATAATAACTCTAACATGTCTCATATATTTTCCAGCAGCCAAGAAAACTCCCTTCTCTTATCTGCCACTGTTGAATTTGGAGAGTAATACTTTCTTTCATGTCCTTCCACTAACCTTAGATATTTATGGTAACATCAAGTGCTTTGGCAGTGTGTGTCCTGCTCCTTAATTTCAGAGAGGAGATACAGTCTTCCCCATAATCAGCCATGTGTTATGTTCTGGTAGAAAACTGTTCTCTATAAACTTCTTTTCCCTCCAACAGTTTGTGCCGTTTATGAGTTCTTGTCTTTTTAGGGGAGAAAAAAGTTAATTCCTATGTCCTAATAATTCTATTCATTATCATTTAAGAAAATAAATCCCTGCTTTTAAAAATTTCCCTTTTAATTGTTTATGTTTTTCAAATCTATTATTGGCTTGAGATTTCCTTTAATAGTTCTTCTAATGAAGTGGTATTGCCAGTGGACTTTTTTGAAGCCACTTCCTCCAAATTTTTTTTTTGAGCTGTCTCCTTCTGCACTTGGATTTCTTTATCAATTGTTATAGTACATAAAAACTGATAATTCTGCATCTTGAAAAAACAGCAACATATATTTAGAGAATGTGAAGAACTGGGCACATATATAATTGATTTCTAGGCTTTTAATGGCTACTTAGCATTTCTTTCAGGACTTGCTTCTCAAAAACAGTCTTTTTATAGCCATATGGAAATATTTCAGACGATTAAAGAAAGGGAGAAAAAAAACCAAACCTAAAGTCACGTATTTTATACAGTAATCTGGCACTGACAAGATTTTAGGTGGATTTTGAAATAAGGCCCTAAAAATGTCTATGTTTTTTTGTCAGTAACAGACACTACATTAGCTTTTAAAAATCCACAAATGGTATAGCATCTGAGTGATTTTATAAATGGCAAACTGTGTATTTCAATGTAAAATTCTTACTTCAAAATCCGTGTTTTAGCTCTGTTCAGTAGTGGCGACTTTGTTCAAAAGGTGTGACCAGAAAAGGAGAAAACCGTGACAGGAACAATGTTGCCTGGGTGAAAGCCCCGTTTGGGTCCCAGGAACAATACTGGTTTGTGCTGAATGAGGAAGAGCTGGCATTCTCTTGAATCACATGGGAGTCTCCAGTGTATGTGGGTGAGACGTTCAAGGGTGCCTGACTTGCTGATCCCAGCAAATTCTAACAGCACTAAAGGTGTGAAAAGAGTGAATGAAATGTACAACATTTGCTGAATTCAGCTATTACATTTATGTACAGAAGATAATTTGGAAATGACAAAAAAAACCCCAATGTATTAGTATTTGTGTAGAAATGTTTTCCTTTGAATCAACTCAACTCAGTCCATGTTGATATAATTAGGAGTCTTTCCCAACTCAACCTGCAATTAAAAAAAAATATGCATAAGTTCTTCAACTCTGTTTAATAGGTCAGAGAGGCACAGCTTGAATTTTCCTTAAAGAGATTTTGTTCAGTTTCTCATGATTTCAGTGTATCACTGCACTGAGCATTTACTGCTGCTACTCCTGCTCAGTTTAAAGTTTTATCCTCCCCTTTTCACCTGCTGCTCTGGTCAGAGCCTCAGCTGATGTGAATATATCTGTGATCACTGTATGGATGCTGCTGATTTACACAAGCAGATGTAAACCTGGTCTGGTTCCAGGCTGTCTTACTGCTCTTTGAAAATGGATTTGGTGAGTGAGCTTTTTTTGTAAATGTCTGAGCTGAGTTTATGAATGTCTCAGTATGCCTCAAACAAGTGAGATTTCTAAAGAGTGTTTTCATTTTATTTCTTAGGAGAATGTTATGTTTATTCTTTCTTTATTACTTAAAGGCTGCATTGAAGAAACAAATTGTCCATTGAGATGGGTTTAGTGGAGAATTTGTTTTTTTCTTGACAGAATGGTTCTCTGCATCTATTAAAAAGTAGGTACAAAAAGGAAAAGCATTTTTTAAAAATCATTAAATGAAATAACTGAGTGTGTGTATGTATGTGGCTAGACTTGAACTGGTAGGTGGGGGAATAGGACCCCCAGTCCCTTGATTAAAGTGAATGAATCAGGGAAGGCTCTCAGTCTTTACCTTGTAGCTGTGCAGCAGACAAACTCTCAGCTGATGGGAGCCTGAGGTTCTGCTGAGTTTTTAGGGCTTCCAGTTGCTTCTTTGGGGAATGCCACCACCTTCTTGCAGTGCATGCCAGAACTGATCCTGCTGCTCCTGGGCAGGGAGGGAGAGAAGGAAGGAGGAAAAGAGAGGGAGGATTGCCTTCTGCTCTGGCAAGTATTTGCTACACAAATCTTGGTAGTGGTTGCATATGTTCGTGGGTGCTCATACAGACCTGTAATTGGGAAAAGAGCATGGATGTGGGCAGCCTATACCTTTGCGTATTCCATCCTGTCCATAGCCTGTGGTGCCCTTGGGGAGAGCAATGAGAGTGATAGCTCTGAAATGCTGCCCCTCATTTTATGCAATGAAGGGGTAAAGGCTGGGTTGGCAAATGTGCTCCGTGGGAAGGAGGTGGCGTGAAATGTCTCGCTGTGATTCCACCAGTGCTCCTGCAGCCTCTCTTAGCTGGTGTCTTCTCCCCTCCCCTAGCACTATAGCCATGTCAAGCATCTCACTGGTCCTCACAACTGCCCAGTGCAGCTGTGGGCAGAGAGGAGAAGTGGCTAATCATGGAGTGCATCAGAGTCCATAACAGCTCATGAGGTTTATCATGTGGGAACTCTGTTTTAGCAACAAATGAGAAGTGAGGGTCTGAGGAAGAAGGAGATGTTTTGAGATAGGGAGCACCATGAAAATGCAAATGAATCACTTTAAATAAAGTAAATCAGTACATGGGCCAGCAAATGATAGGACAGTAGTGCTATGCAGAGTACGTAAACTGCTCACAACACGCAATGAAGCTGTCACTTACCAAAGCTGTCAGTTACTTAATTATAGTTTATACCAGATGATATTTAAGGTAATAGTTGTGGTATTTTCTTATTTACAGTCTAAACTATAAAAAGACACAGAACACTTTCACCCTAGGGAATCCAAAAATGGTTGCTGCTATTCCTTCTTATGAAGTAATCTGGAGTGTCTGCTGTAAAGCAGGACTTTTGAAGTCTCCAAATCAAGAAAGGTTTAAAATTTCAACCTTTGAGTTAGTTTTCCATGGCTTCCATAGAAAAGACTGAGATAAACTAAGCCAGAATAAATGAAACAGGTTGGAAGTTCAAACAACAAAAAGATGGTCTCTGGAATTCTTGCCAATAAATAGAAATCAGAAAAATGCACCACATTACACCATATTTGTCATTAATCCAACTTTCATATGTATTCTTCCAATATTTTTTTGTCTTTCTTGTCTCAAACACATGAACTTAAACTTCTGACATTGCATATTCCATTGCTGTTATAAGTACAGATTTTTTTTGTCTTACTGGACTGTAATCCTAGATTTAAAAAAAAAATATACATAGCCAGTTGAGTAAAAGCCACTTATTTGGGTAGTCCAAGGAGTGCCAAGGTATCCTTATGTATTTCAAGCATTAGTGTGAAAAATATTTTTCACAGGAAATGGTGCAGTATGTCCCTGTCTCCCTTCAAGAGGTCTGATACAGCATGTTCACAAAATGATGTGAGAGTGCTGTATTTATTGGACTTTCTCATCCTTTTTATCTGAGTTACATAAGTCTCTTATCTGGCTCCTCTTTGGCCAAACAGCTGTTTGTAGCTGTGTTTAGTAGTCAGCACACAGCTGTGCCCCCTGAGCAAGCAGGACCTCAGCACATGGTGTTCACCCAGATGTTCAACATCAGTACCAGGATGGAAGTGGGGTGAGACAGGAATTAAATAGTCCCTTTTGACCTCCCCGTCTAAAACAGATGGAGGTTAGACAGTCTCACCTGCAGGCTGCAAGCTTTGGTGGCCTGGTGTTGATCTCTTGTGTTCCGCATGCTCTTAGGGAGCTACTCTGGACATGCCTCAGCCAAGCATCCAAGTCCTATCTGCTGTCCAGCCACATGCATACCACCCCTGTGCACAGCTCTCCTTTTTTACCATGCAGTCTGCATCAGGAAGTGTAAAGCAGAACCTGAGATTGCTCCCTTAAACTCTCTGCCATGATACCTACAGGCATTTCTCCTCACCATTGGACTTTCAGCTTGGTGTGGGCAAACTGGGTTTGATCGGTTCATCTTGTTTCTCTGAAAGCTTTAAATTAATGTGAGGGGGTGCTGATGGTGTCTGCTGGTCAACCTTAATTCATCTCATGTGTCTTCTGAAAGTTGGAGGAGTGAAATGTGTCCCTTGGTGTTCTTGTTGTGTAGCCAGAGCTGGCTGAATTTTTCATGGTAACCACTCAGTTCTTTTTTAGTCAAACATTTCACTGAATTTATAGTTAAAGGATGACTTTGAAGTTTGGCTTTGTCTCCAGCACCATTGCACGGGGGATTTCAGCTTTCCATTCAAAAGTGAGAGTTCATTGAAGGTCCATGAAAATGAAGGATTATTTAATTACATCCTGATTTGCCAACAGTATACTCAGCCCTGCTCAGAACATAAAGATACATAATGTCTGCTCCCTGTGGAGTCCTAGCAAAGTCCTGGTTTATCCTGTGTTTTCATCTGCTCCTGTAGGATCTGTTGTGCCTCCAACTTAACAAACTTAGGAGCAAGTTAGGCTCTTCCTTTTTTCATCAACTTTCCCCCTACAGCCTATAAGGAATGTTTCCAATACCTTCCTATTGGTAATGAGCCAAGCAGCTGTTTTTCCAGAAAGGACTTGGGAAGCTGAGGTGTGTAAATCAAACCTTTGGAGCATGCTCCTTTTCCAGTTTTGATTTTGGCTTACAATGGTCAGGATGTGTGTGTACTGGTGTACAGAGAGATGGTTTCTGCCTGTGGCACAGCAGCTCCTGAGCTTGTGGGCTATGCTGATACACACCATTACCACCTTCCCAGCCACTGGTCCTTATATGGCAGTGAATGAGCTCTCCTGCACTTCAACCACACGTAGTTTTGTTCCTAGGTGAAGGACTAAGGAAATGTATAGATGACCCTTTGCTGAAATATCATAACAATAAAAGAAGGCCACAGCCAAGAATTGTATACGCCTGGAAACTTTGTTGAATTTCAGTGTCTGTCCACGTGACAGCTCTGCAGCATTCCGATGCCAGACCTCCAGAGAAAATCCTAAGCACTTACAGGAAAGATCCCCCACACTTCAAGTTCTCAGTACTTTCCGTATGCATGACTTAAATTACTTTCCAGACTGGGAATTTTGTTTCTCAACATGGGTTTTATCTAAATGATGTAAAGCTGCCCCTTGTGGACCTACTCGTGTTCTGCCTTCATGCCAGGAAAAGATCTCAATGTCTTCTGCTCTTCTTGCAGAAATGCTGTGGTTTTCAGCAGAGGAAAACTGAGGCATGGGAGCAAAAAGGGGGGCTGTGGCATGCTCTGCTCTGGGCTGAACTGTCAGACTGATGACAGAGTGCCTTGGAGTAAAAAGCTGCTGGGTCTGTACTCTTTTGGCTAAATCTTGAGACCTGATCTTTGTGCCAAGAATTTCTCCTGCATTTTACCTCTATCCATTCCTTGGAAAATGGACAAGCTGTCTTTGAAGCAGCAACCAGAACCCATCTGTCCCTTGAGAGGAGACAGAAGTGGTCTGAATTCTGTTGAGCAAATAGAAGAATCACAACACGGGCTTTTTTTTCCTTGGAGGAGATTAAGCAGTGTCCTGATTTTGGGAATAGAGTTCATTTTTTAGCTGTTAGGCTACTGTATAAAAAGGAACAGACTACCAGCAATCATATTTTAAGACAATGAGATCTGCCTTTTTAAAAAAATATTCAGCTAACTTTACAGTGTTAGGTATTTAGTGTACCTGCCTTTAAGGGACTGAAATATTCTCTCAAGCTCTTATCTTTGTTGGTTGATATATGGACTCTTAAGAGACAAAAACCATGCCCATGGCAAATGCAGTCCAAGGAAAGGCTGTCTATTAGAATACTATTGCCAGACTTCCCATTATAAGAGGTGACCTTTCACTCCCTTTCAGAGATTTTGGATCTACAGTGCTGACATAGAGGGTAAGGAAACATCACAAAAGACAATAGCCTTGATCTGTCATATGGAACAGATCTCCTTTTTCTGCCTAATGTTACAACTTATGACCTCCACTCTGTAATTGCCTATCTATCTGCTACAATATGTTCAACATGAGAAGACTTTCCCGTTTTGATTGGATTTTCTTTTTCCTTCTATCAACATTTTTCTTTCTGTAAGAAAAATTCCATGTCTTGTTCAGATTTAGAAGTGCTTGTGTAAAACAGTTTCTAAACCAATATTTTAAAACAAATTATCTTTTAAGACTTGAGCTATGCCAGACTTACAGGGCAAAAATTCCTTGTTTGGTTGTAAAAACCTGAAAAATAATGAAGGGAAAACAATGAAAATAATGATGAAAGTATTTTCATTGCACCAGGAGAATTTGAAGGAAGCTTCCCATAAAGGTCTGCTTTCTTGAGACCACTACCTAAACAGGGAAATTCAGAGTGTCTAAGTTCACAATGTGCTATTTCTCTACAAAATATTATGAACTGATGTCCAGTGTTGATATTTGTGCTTAATAGCAATTGTGTCTCTAATTGGCACCATCTTGTGCAAGGCACTACACAAGTGTTATGTACCAGCATTCTTACAAAGATGCTGGCACTTACTGCAAACATCTGCTTCATTATCATGTTTCCCTTAAGCTCATTGTGGCATCAGGAGAACTATTTCCCTCTGTATTTTTTTTCTCACGGTTTCTCAAGGTTTTATGTGTTTTTATGGTCATGATCATGGGGATATATGCATTAGTCTTACTGCGCATCATTAGAGCTACACATTCTTGATAGATACATTTCCCTCTTTCACACTTAATTATGAAATCCCAAGGAAAAAAATAAAGAAATATGCAGTATTCAGTTTGCTGTTGGTTTAAGAGTCCAGCAGAGATGCATTGCAACACTACCACCCATCATGAAAGAACTAGCAGTTAACAAAGTGTTTTATGGCCTAACACATGTTACTTTTCTGAAGAAACTTTTGCTTTACTGTAGGATATTCGGGATGTTCTTTTGTGTAGAAAATAATCTCTATCAAGAAATCAAACAAAAGTAAGTAATACAAGTCAGTGCTAAAAGCAATTGCCTCTGAGTTTGGCATCTTTGTAAACATAATTAGGGAATTACTTTCACAGTATTCATCTGTCTGAATGAAGAAAGGAAATCTGAGCAAGCCCCCACTGAAGCAGACACCCCACCAAAATGCAGTCCTGCACTTTCTTCATTCAGGACTGTTTTGTTAGTTCTCATCAGAGATCATAGATTTCATAGATAATTTAAATGCAAAATGCATTTAATGGGGAAAATACTGTTATTAAATGCAAATAAAATTATGCTTCTTATAGTGAGAAATGTAGAGACAGGCTGTCTCTTTGAATTATGTGCCTGGACTTCCTTATCAATTGCTCATTTAATATTCTCATAGGTGGTCTTTGCCAAGGTCCTGTTCAACCGTAGATTGACTGTGTACCACCAAGACTAGTGAGGTTGCTCTGTGTAGAACCACAGGCAGACTGCTTCACCCATCTGTTACCAAATCGATTATGGCTCTGAATTGAATTTTAGATGTCTGGAGTGTTTTCACTCTGATATTTTCTGTACTGGTGCTGTGCACTGGCTAATTTTTTTTCTTTAAACTGAAGCAATAATCTTTGTTTCTTTTGTAAATCCTTTACAGGTATAGTCTTCTAGAAAAGATCTGCGCACAGCTGTGAGTGTGTGTGAGGTCTGAATTTAGCTGAACATGCACAGAGCATCTTTTGATATTGCCTTTGGGACAGATCAGATTGTGCTTTAGATTTGAACTGTGAGGTTGCTTGGAGTATTTTTCATGCACCTGATAAAAAGAAGAGGCCTGTTGATAAGAGAAGGAGCAGGTACCTAGAGCTTCTTCTTTGAAGTCCAGTGGCAAACCAACCAAGTTGATAGTCTTTCATCAGCTCCCGTGGATTTAGGTTCACTTTTTAATTACTCATTTGCTGGGTGGTAAGTAACATGTTAGGTAGTGTTAAAGTGCTCTTCTCTTTTTGGGTTTTGATCCAGAAAACTCCTTAAGTATGAGGTTAACTATAAGTTTGCTGTGTCCTTGAAATAAATGGGGTTATTGAAGTTTTATAAAGCTGAAAGCAACTTGAAGTGGTGTTTTGGATGGATCCACCACCTTAATATACTCCTACATATGCATCCTTATACAAGATTGGATGTTCCTCAATTTAGTGCGTCTGTAAGTGACAATTTGCAACTTTTAGCATGGCTGGGATAGTGCTATATCTGTTTTTTTCACTGAGTGTCCCAATCCTTTCCCTCCTTTAGTTTACCTTCTTGGAGAGTACTGGTGAATCATGATGGGAGCAGAGCTGACTTAGCAGAGTTAGGCCCCTGACATTAAAAGGATAGAGATGTCTAGGACTAGTTCTACCATATAGTACTATATTCTGCATTAGAGAGCAAAAGTGTGATGTTGTATTAATTGTCTAGGATTTATTTTATTGTTTAGATTACTTAAACCCACAAAAAATAAAAAAGCAAATCAAAAAACCCTCAATTTTTAACAAGGAAAAATGACCTTACAGTTTTACATCTTCCCAACAAGCTGGGAATACACTATTTTGACAGTTAACTCTGTCATATTTTCATCTGATTTACACAGAACCTTATGGATAGCAAAGTTTCTGCTTACTGCATGAGGGTGGGGAGTAAAAAACCAGCCAGTGACTGCCTGAACAGACTGCCATAATTAAAACTCACTTGGCATGCCTGTCCCTGAAATAAGCTGATTTGTGGTCTGGATTCAAAAGTATTTTACTATTCATTGCATCTCTGTGGATTCAGCTTTTTAGATCAGGCTAATTTTCAACTGGAGGAATTGAAGAGCTATTATTCTCCGTGAAGGTTAACTCATTTGTTTGAAAACTGGTGGCAAACCACTGACTGCTGTATTTTATTTTTTTTTTAAGACAACAGCAATGGGGGAGGAGAGTTATATCTGGAAAACTCCCACATGCAAAATCCCAAGGTCCTTTCCTGAAATAACAAATACTTTCACAAGTAATAAAATGAACTTCACCATGGTTCTCAGAAACTCTCTTCTCATCTGTACCAGAAGATGAGCTCATCAGGTTATGCTCCATAGCATTTCACAGGATATATTTCTTGTCATAATACATTCAGAGTACATTATTTTTTCAGTCTTTACCACTGTATCAAAGTTGGTTGGCCAACTTCCCCCAGGGGCAGAAAGACAGAAACAAACTTACACACGCCTTAGGAAGTGAAGCTGAAATTACAGAAACCTTAGAAAGGTGGAACTAAGTATTCCGTATTGTTGTTAGGTCCTTAAACAAGGTAATTTTCTTAATTCTTCTTATTTCTAAAGGAGTTTACACTTAAAGACTCATCTTGCTGGATATATCATAGATGTCAGATTAGCTATTATCAGTTGGAAATTGCCTTTTAGGTTGATTGGATTTTTAAAAATTATTATTACTATTGTTTTAGTGAAGGAATTCATTGTTGAATGATGATCATACAAGCAGACTCCTCTCTGTAGTAATAGTCATGGCTAGCAGTAGCTTTCAGAGGAAAGCGTTGATATGTTACTAAAGCTCACAAGGCATCCAGAGAAAACACAGGATGAAATTTGTTTTTCTGATTCTTGCTGCTCCTGCAGCTTGGCCTATCTGGGGAAGGGAAACATATGAGGTACTGAGTATTCATGGTGGGACTGTCTTGAGACAAGCACATTTTCCTGAGTACTGAACTGTACCTCCTGGTTCCCACTGTGACACCCAGCTGCACTCCTTACAGGTGGAGGAAGGCAAGCACTCTGGAAAACACAGCTGCCTTGAGCATTTAAATGGGAGCTCCTCTAATTTGGACAGCTGGACTATCATGTATGCCATTAGGTTTAAAATTAGTGGTTGCGAAAGAATTAAGAGGAAAAAAAATATTAGTTCAGATAAATAAAGTATAGAGCAAGCTACTTCACAATCAGCTCAGATTCTCTACAGGGAATTGCCTCATGAGAAAGGATGTCTTCAAGATTCCTTCCCACTCATCTTCCTTATGAGATAGTATTTCTTCTTCAGTGCAAGAATGTATTTGTGACTCCTGCCATCTAGAATATCCTCCTTCTGTGTATAGCTTAAATGGCTGTTTTGCCTTATGACTTAGCACCTGCTGTTATTCATTGTGAAATGATTTTTTATGCTTTTTAGTAAATGTGACAGGCAGTGCATTATGCACTGTCATGTTTTATTTGCTCCTATAATACAGTTAGAATGCAACATCCAGGATACAGTGTAGTGCTGGTTTGTGTTGTGTTGCAACATGGGACAGTTTAGTGACTTGAAAGATGCACTGTCTTTTCCTTTGCCTATATCTTGCATTAAGTTTTTTATCCTGACTTTCCCCTTAGTGAATGTGTGAGTTCTCCCAGTGTATCTGCTTGGAAAGATCTTATTTTAGTGCCAGATTTGTTGATGGAAAAGGTAAGAGAGTTGCTCACATCTCCTCAAGCTGTTTCCCAGATGCTTGATGATTCATGAGGAGCCAACCTCCTCGGAGTGAGTCTGGGTTGACTGTGTTCTCTCGAAGCCCATTAAAGGTGGGGAATCCCAATGAAAATCCCCTTAGAAAATTCTAGTGTGTTTGATTACAGTGCTGGCCACACCACTTCAGGTTGTAGTTTAGTGCATGGTGAGGAGGGTGAGAGGGAATCGGGCTGTTTCAGAGCTTCTGAAGAGTCTTCTCCAGCATCAGTTGAAAACTCTGAGTAACTTTAGATTTTGTCCCATGTGGGCTATAGAAACAGTATTTATGGCCATTCTCATCAAGCATATTTCCTTCCTTTGTTGAAAGGGCTTTTCTTCAGAGTGGAGTATTTGAATAATCCCTTATTTTACTATAGTGAGAATTTTCTCCCCTTGCTTCTCTCCAGCCTTTCCTCTACAATGACTTTATAATTGCTTTGTTTACCATTATGAAAAATAACAAGTCACTGTGCTTCAATTTTAGGCTTCATAACACATGGAGCTCTGTTGTTCCATGTACCTGTACAGCTTGGATACAACAGAGCTGTGCCAGCCCTGACATTTCAGCACTAGTCTTGGTCAGGTGTGACTGCCTTGCAGGCAGAGCACTGTAGTCTGTGGGATTCAGAGTTTAACTTAAAAGAAAACCTGTGACAGTCCCTCTTATTGATGTACAAGAGAGCAGATAGTGTTAATTCTCAACTGGTGTGCTGTGTGCACAGATGTTTTGTTTGGGGGTATATGTATGAGCACATTTCAGAGGTTCTGTCCCCAGAACTCTCATTTCAGCAGCTGACGACTCGAGGGTAAAGCCTGTGCTAGGGCAGCCTGGGAAAAGGGAACCTTTCCCCCAGAATTGTGAACCAGATTGAACCACACAGTGAAATGCATGGTGACAGAGGGAAAATGGCAATAGTTTGCTGTCCAAGAAAGAAGAGTACAGGATTCTCAGGCAGAGGATGATTTTTGCCATGTTTTACTGCAGTAACTTTTATTCTGATTTAGGGAATGGTTGTTTTTCACTAGAATTCATTATCATCAAATCTGTTTTATTTTTATTACTTTTCTTGGATGTTTTGGATATAGTCCTGTGAAATATCTCGTCCTCTTAGTGTCCTGGGTATTTTCAGAGTCCAGAGGTCCTCAGGATTTTAGTAAGAGCTCAGTAGTGTTGGCTGGACATTTTGTTTCATTCCAGATCAGGGGAAAAAAAAAAAATCCCACACATGTCTTTTTTTCTGCTTTTTTTAGAATAAAAGCAAATAAAAAACAGACTTCAGCATAGATTTCTCTGATGAAAATTGCAACAAAACTAATAGGTGGTGTTCCTTATTTTCACCAAATTGGCACGTTTCCAATGCAGATTGTTTGGTCAAAGCTGAACAAAACAAAATGGGCTAGTTCTGCACTTTGTGAGCTAGGACTGTGTTTACTTAGAAAGGGTGACTCACAGTGTGGAAGCATCTTAGGAAGATGTCACAGTTAGGTCTGTGGAAATATTTTTGCAAGAAACAGACCTTTTTCTTCTGAGTTTAAGGTTGTTTGGAAGGTAGAATTAGTGTGTTGTTAGAAGAGTGCAATGAATTGTTAGAAAATTATGCTTTGCTTACAGCTGTATGCAGGAAGCCAGAAGCCAGTAAAAATCAACCTGAAAAATAGATATACTAATCCTGAAGTTTGAAACGTTTGTCTGAATTTGGGTTTTCAATGATCATTTATAAAACAACCATATTTATTTAATATAAAGAGCTTAGACAACTTCAGTCACACACTAGATTTTATTTTAAAAGTGAAGACTTAGTGTGTGTGACAGATGGCTGCAGCTGGTTGCTTTGGTTTTGTATTTCCAGCATTCACAGAATGGCGTGATGGAGATATTTTCCCCCATTTTTTCTTCCTCAGTAGCTGGATTCAGGAGAAGGCACCAGTTTTTTATTTCTATGGCTAACAGTGGAACTGGAGGTTGACGTGGCATTCAGCAGAGTGGAGTGATGTTCAGTTTAAGATAAAGACAACAGTTAGTGTGTTTACATGAAAAGAAATATACAAATTCATGTATATCCTCACGTATCATGTGGGGAAGGGACACAGGTAGCTGTCCCACAGGTGGAGGCTCAGAGCTGTGTGTCATGACTAGGAAATGAAACCTGCCATGATTTGCATGTTGACTTGAAGCCTTCTGATCCTCCAAATTGCCACATACTAAAGTTGTCAGTGCACAGAAGAATGGTTGTTTGCAGTTCTTTGATGCAAACTAACCTGAATTCCAGTATCAGAAGCAGCTGGGCTGTGCAAGTGCATGGTGCAACTGAGAAGGCATTTTGACTTTTAGAGAGCTGGGTCTTGACACAGTTCCTGTAATCCTTGGAGCCATGGATTTATGGCAGCAAAGGTTTTTTTTCAATATAAGTAAATTTTAGGAACAATTGAGTATTTGCTCAGGCAAAAGTTGTGGAATTTTAATTAAGTAAAGTCTTGGCTATTTTTCTTGAAGTTACTCAGTAAGATGATTGATGAGACAGGATCTGGCCTCAGTTATTTCACTATAAGCATGGAGTAGCTGTTTGAGTAAATGAACCATAGGCAGAAAATGGTTCACATCATATAAATAAAATCATACATGACCTTACACATTTTTCTGGGAGCACTTAAGCACAGTAGAGAAATTTAAATTTGCCCATACTCACTTTCCTGCAGCCTTTCATTGCTGGTTTTGTTTAGAGGACATTGCTCCCCAAAGCACAAAATTCAGGAAGCAGGACTGTTTACCTTCTTTATTTCAGTCTGTCTTACTTCATTGTCCTCAAACTCATAGCTTTTATTAAAGTTTAATTCTGTTTTAAAACCAAAGTGGTGAGAATGAAATTATATAATCGATATAAATGTAAAAATGATACATTTCTTGTAAAATAAATATATACAATATACTTGAACTCTGTTCTTACTGTTTAATGGGGGATTGAATTAAGAGAAAATACACTATACTTCCTATTTAATAATAACTGCTCCTAGACCAAACTTTTTATACATTTGAAATGCAAATAATTGTGCTATGTTATAAACTGTTGTGTTTTTTGCCTTCCTGTAACTGGAGCAACATACTAATTTCTACAAGTTGTGACTACTAACAGAGAGCAATCACCTCACAGACTTGTACCGAAAAGAAGAGACCATCAGCGTGGCAGGGAACGGCTGCATCCACAGTCCTCGCTTCCCCAGCAGCTACCCCAGGAACCTTCTGCTGACATGGCGGCTCCACTCCCCAGAGAGCACTAGGATCCACCTGGCTTTTGATAATCAGTTTGGGCTGGAAGAACCTGAAAATGAGATCTGCAGGTGAGTTGCAAGTGAAAGTTTGCAAAGGGCTCCTTAAGGCCACCTTTGAGCTCACTGGTGTGACTGCAAAGCAAAATCAGGGCATCTCTGACCAGCTGTGCCATGTACTTGCAAGGAGGAAAGATCTTTAAGGGACCTTTCCCAGAAATTGATCTTTGGGCTCATGAATAAACTGAGCTGTCCTGTACTTAAAAGAATTTTTGTCAGGTTTTAGTCCTTCGATAACATTTTAAGCGCAAGAGCATACAAGTATGCTCAAATCCAGCTATAAACAACATAGGTGCTACTTTAATAGGATTTTATTCCTCTCTCACCTCTGTCACATTTCAGCCAGGCAAGAAACATCTTTTTCAGTAGGTGGAGGGCTCTAGGAGTTTTGAGTAAGTAGGTGTTTATATTGGGGTGTGATGGACAGATAAAAATGCATTGAAAAAAAGAATTATGTTCAAATTCCTTGCTTACCTTTATTTCTACTCTTCACTGATACAATTCCTTTTAAAACTTTTAAATATAGGTCCACAAACATCAGCCTGCTGATAAATCTATTAAAGCCTACCCTACTATATGCCAGTTGCTTTGGTTCCCCTTTTAAGCAAAAGCAACCTTAAGCTCAGCTGATCTGGCTGATTAACCTAGGTGGATAAACTGTTTTGCATTAGTAGAGTACAGAGGTGAATCTTGCCAACATTCACTAAAACAGTATAAATCCTTGTGTTAATATTTGGATTTTTTTTTTTATTAAGCTCTCTTTTCTGTGGGAGAAAACAGGCTCAGGATTCCCATACCCTCTGAAAGGCAGATTGCTGTGATGCTACTGAAAATGCTCAAGTCTCAGAGTTCAACTCTGCCTGATCATATTACTTTACGCATTATCTATGTAGAGAACTTGGTTGTTAGCGTTTCTGCACACCCTGGCCTCTTCTTACCTTATCTGTTTGTCAATTAATTTGTGTTTGTAGGGTTTGGCATCTTTGCAGGCATTTTACAGGGTGGATTTTTTACCTTATTTTTCTTTGTTAAATTTTCTGCATTACTGATAGAGGGAATCATTCCTGCAGGTTTGTTTTCCATGTAGTAATAAAAGAATTAAGCCTAAAACTGGCTCTCCTTCCCTGCTTCTTGGCAGGTCTGCTCTGGTTATGTTGGTCCAAGATCAGCAGCAGAGTCAGTAACAACAGTAACCTCCCAGTATCCCAACACTTTCCTAGATTCAGAGCCTAATGCACACAGGAGCTGCCTGGTAATATTTACATAGTGAATAAAAAACTGTGGCTGACCTGAAGACATTGCAACTTTGAAACAAAGGGCTAATTTACTGGGGTGTGGGGGGGGAAGATGAAGTATTCTCTGACAAAGGGCATTAAAGGTGGTGGCACAGTGAGGGAAAGTCAAGCTGTTACTGGCATTATGTGCTTGGAGAGCATCTTGGAAGACAGTCTGCTTGCTCTTTTCCAGAGCAGCTAATTTAGAATGCAGAGAAAAGCAAAGACCTTCCATCATCCATAATGTCTATAGAAGCTGGAGAAATATCACATCCTTTTCTGCAGTAAAGCTTTCCATAGAGTTTCTGGAAGACCTTTATTTGGGTAGTATTACTTCCAGAGTGAGGAATTTTTTGGTCAGACAGCTTGTGATGGCTTTAAGTCTGTTAAGTACGTTGCAGTTGGAGTTTTTGCTAATGTTTGTTATATTTTTCAAAACTAGATCCTTTCTGCAGCTTCAGTCCCTGACAATCTCTGCAGTGCTGCTTTAGAGACACAGCCATGACTTTTAATTTAAATAAATGCTGAGAGTTGAGCATATACTTGAAGGCTGGGCATACTGGACAAGTAATTCAGGACCTCTGCACCTTATCTTGCTTTTGTATTTGCTTTTGACCTTAGGCTTTTTTCTCCAGAAACTTCCTAGTGTTTTCTTTCAGTTTTTCATTAATGCTAATTATTGTAATTTGCATACTATTAAGACCAGATGAAAGACTGAAATTCATTCAGGCTGAAGAATGAAAAAGTATATTTTAGCAGGGCTATATTTCTTCAGTTTCTGAAGAAGGAGTGGAAATATTCGAGGTCTCACAAAATGTTCAAGAAGTTCTGTTAGCGTTTCCACAGGCACTTGGTAAGAGATGATTCTGAAAAGCAATTCACTTACCCAGTCTCTGAGACTCCTTGGATGCACAGAAGCAACTAAGATTACACCTACTTCCATGATTGTTGCAGCAAAGCCTCTACTCTTGAAAGCAGATATGATCCTTGAGAGTCTGTGGATTTTCCCTGGTCTTGCTACTCAGTCTTCTGTCTTCCAAAAGTGGGGAGGCAAGTCAAGGCAACTTTCACCAAAGATGACAAGGTTGTCTCTTGCTGAGCACCACAACCCCTTGTGTTGCAGTAGGTATTCACAGTGCTGTGCTGCCTGGGGAGCAGGAATGGATGCTTGGGAGCTCTGTTGGGTACCACATCCATCACCACCAGGGAGTGAGAGCTGGGGATGGTGGAGGGAGATTGAGACAAGTTTGCCTCTGCGTGGAACTAAGTTTTGGTGTGTTACAAAAGAAGAATATTTCAGCAGAGTTTGGGCAGACTTAAGTGGTCATGGTGGATCTGTTAATTTCTGTTCTTTGCAGTTTGGGTTTGGTGAATATAAAAGCAGCAGAGCTGATGTTCTCAAACCACAGAGTACTTGTGGTTTTTTTCTCATGGACTCTCAGCAGAAAAAGAAAAGCAGATCTGTTATTTACAGAACTATTCAGCTGCCACAACTGGGCAAGGAGGAGGGTGCTTGGCCCACAGACCTGGGGGTGGGAGCAGTGCATTGCCAGCAAGAATCACTTAACACTTCTGAACTCCCTCTTTGGAGGGAGCAGATGCTTTGATAATAGAAAACATTCCTGGTAAAGACCTCCAGAGTTTTAAAGCTTAACACTCCTGTGAGGATGACACTCAAGCTGCCCCTCTTGTCATCACCTCTGCCTCGCTGGCAGCAATGTGTAGGGCCTAATTCTGGCTCAAAAGATATTGAGAGAAGTTTTTTTCAGATTTAGTAAAAGCAAAACTTTATTCTCTGTCCCCTTTATTCTTCAGCTCAATAACTATACTCATTTTAAAATTTATTTCTATGGTCATTTATACCCAAGTAGGCAAATGCACAGGCTGGAGCAGTGAGTGCTGCCACTGTGTCTCTTCATCCCTGGGGTTTAGTGCCTTCTGCTCCTGGCAGAGCCCATCTGGGCTCAGGGACTTGCTCTTTGAGGCAAGGATGCCTGGCCAAGATGCAACTTTTCAAAGAACAAGATGTGCTGTTGCATTTTCCCTGGTGACAGCATGCACCTGAGCTCCCCACAGCATGCTTTCCTGCTTGGAAGCTAGACATAAATCTTTGCAAACCAGCCACAGGAGCAATGTTCTATCTACAAGGAAGGTCCTAAAAAGCACCTTTCAGTAGCATGCACTGCCCTGTGTCCCTCCAGCATCTCCCTTTGTTCCTGGCACAGTGGCTGTCCCTCTCTAACCCTCTGACTGACACAGCAGGCATGATCCTGTAGCTGCTGCTGCTGCAGGGAGTTGGGTGACCACCAGAAAATGCACAAGTACTTGCAGCTGCTCAGCTTAGGTAGCCTGCCCTAAATAATATTTTATCAGGTCTCTAAATTATTTACCCACCACATGAAACGCAGTACGTGTGCTTACTGTACACTAAGCACATGCAAGTACCTCTTATTGCTGTTTTAACGTGGTAGCAAATACTGTCATGTTCCAGGAGCACAGAAATCAGTCATTTGACAACTCAGATGGTAGTTTGCAGCTTAGTGTATTCTGTGGCACAAAAACTTTTCCACTATTTGTAATATTTAGTCTGATGTTTTGGAGTGGAGAACAGGGACAGATGTCCTTGGGTCTCCAGCTGTGCTCCTGTCAATTTGCAAGCAGCCTCTATAACCAGAGTCAGCAAAAACTGATTTTTCATGCTCTTTTTTAGATATGACTTTGTGGAAGTGGAAGATGTATCAGAGACCAGCACAGTTATTCGAGGACGGTGGTGTGGACACAAGGAAGTACCTCCAAGAATAACATCAAGAACAAATCACATAAAGATAACCTTCAAATCTGATGACTACTTTGTGGCTAAACCTGGATTCAAGATATGTTACTCTCTTGTGGTAAGTCTCCTGGGGTAATAGGGGTAAGAGACAGATGGCAATGTAAAAGAGCATCAGTTCTTGAAGACTGGATGGTGTAGCTAACCATGGGCTCAAAACACTAAATGACTGAAAGTAATTTTATTCCAGCAACTGCATTAATGCAGATCAGAGTATTTTTGACATTGTAAAATGTCAACAATTGTGTCATGAAATATAAAATAAAGTCAAGTTCAGTTCAAGATTTACTCTAATAACATGTTTCAGAAACATGAACACTTTCTACACTAAAGCTGCACTGCCACTTCCTTGAGAGATGCTGCAGAAGTAGCAAAGAAATGGCTGCTGTGTGAACCCCTTTCTCATGTTCACTCGAGTTCAAATAAAAATACCTTGAGGGGTTATGGCTGTGACTCTCAGATAAAGAGTAGTTTATTCTGTATGCAATAAAATTCTGCATGCAAGACAGTGTGCTAAAGCTCAGACTGTATTTTTAATCAGATATTAACATACCTCTGTATATGCAGAATCATTAGTTGTGTATCATGTATTGTTTCAATGAGATGGACACCTCCTCTTTCTTTTGTTTTTATTTTGGTTCTGCTTTTAGGGAGCAGGAATGCTCAGTACTCTTAAGTACATTTTGATACAAATATGTATTCCTTTGTATTGCCCTGATTAATATTATAATGCTTTTGGTGCAGTGTAGCTCGAAAGAGGCAGATTTTGCAAACACTCAGGAAATGGTAAGCAATAATTTATTATACTGTCATCATTATATTTTCCTATCCATCACACTTCTTACTCCCTTTTTATTCAATCCACTGTCCTTTAACAAGAATAAAAGAGCCTGGAATAGCAATAATGTAACAAGAAAGATTCATTATTTGGGTCATTTTGCTTCCACCTCTTGGCTTTGCATGCATGTATGCCTGTGAATGGTAGAAAGAGTCCATAAACAGTACATTGTCAAGACAGAGCAAAGCTATAAAGATTTTGCTCCTTTGCATTTAAATTGTTAGGCTTCTAGGGGAGTAAGGCATTAAATTGTAAGTACATCCTGAGCTCCAATTAGAAGATAATCTACTAAAACTCAAATTCAAGCAGAACAGTCTATGAAAGATCACTGGGCATAAAAATGAGAGTGAAACAGCAGCCTTTCTTTATACTGTTTGTATTTCAGCACAGCCACAGAAACTCTGCTGCATTTAGCAAGTTTTACTCCAGAGAATATACAGATAGCCTGATAGCATTAGGCTTTCCAAAAATGAACATTATCACTCATAAGACACAGGACTCTGCACTAGAAAGCTCAGAAAAGGCTACTGTGTTTGTCTTATTTCAAAACTATGAGTAAACAGAGAATTTACAGTCTAGCAAACTTATTTACAAGAATAATCTCTATGTGCACCCTTTGAATGAAATACTACTTTATTTCAAAGGAGAGCCCTGTACAGTTCATTGGAGGTATTTGTGAGATGAGGGGGTGATTTGTACTTAGCTGGTCTTCAGATTTTGAGCTGTCCAACCTAAAACAGCAGGATTAATACTGAGCAGTCAGCCCTTATTCCGTAGTCCCCACAGTCACCTAGAGTGCAGTTCATAGATATCCTGAGCACTGCTGACCCCTGAAGGTTGGACTCACTGTGTGTTTCTAGTCAGTAAACCAGGCAGCCTTAATGAAGCATGCAAAAACATATGGTATTTTGTATGAGATTAAATTAAGGATCATTACATTAGTCTTTTTTTTTCCCCTTTGTAACCTTCAACAAAGGGCTACTTCTGGGCCTTTTCTTGGAAAATGGTGCACAAGATATGTGCAAATCTTTTGATTCCCTTGCTTTTTCTTACGTTTGGAGTTTGGATATGCGTGATAGTTGTTTATTTGTATACCAGACTCTGATAATTTTCCAGAGAAAATAAAGCAAGGGACTTGAAATTTATCGATCAGCTCCATCTTCTGTGCATCATGCCAGAATGTCTGGGTGAATTTCTCACAGTAACTCATGCAGCCAAACAACCTGACTCTTTGGCCTCTCATTTATAAATCTTCAAGGAAGTCAGTGAAGCTCACTATATTTGATGCAGATCAAGCTTTTACTTAGATCAGCACTCTACACAAGGCACAAGTAAGGTACCCCAGAGCTTAGCAAAAACGTCATTCACTATCTTTGCATATTTGTGTTTTTATTAACTGCACATTTCAGTAGCGTTTAGAAAAACAAAAGGGATTCTTTTTCTACAGATGATATAAATTAGATTTGTATCACTTGTATCACATTTGCCCTTGTGAAACAAGATATGGAAAGTAAACATCCCATGTAGAATGAAAGGGCTTGATGGAGTTAAAACTCAGAATGATTCTGGAAAATCAGACCAGAAAGATACAAGGATGGACATTAGCATTGTGCGGTTGAAAACTATACACATACATGTGAGTATTTATCTGTCACAATATAAGATAAGGGAAAAGGGACAGGGGAGAAAAATCTGTGAAATAAAGTCTGACCATCTGATTACAGCATTTAGCAACTTCTGCTTGCCAAGGCTCTCTTCCTCCACCTTCTTCCTCCTCCTCTTCCTTCCTCCTCTGTGCCTTGGCATCTCTGCCTCTGCTCTCCCCTCTGTGGGTCTGAGGGACTTGGAAGGCTGGAGGGGGAGCACTGAGGGTGGTCTTGAAGGCACAGGACAGATCCAGCATGCTGCTGCCTGTCCCAGATCTGCTCTGCTTTCCCCTCAAAAAGTTACAGCACTCCCTGGAGTGGGAGCTCCAGGGTGGACCTGGCTCTAGGAGTTTGTTACTGAGTTGAGTGTGTACAGTGTGTGAGCACTTCTTGCTGCTGTCCTCAAGCTGCCTAAGAGTCAAAAGTGCCCTACCCTCTCTGGAAAAAGTACTTCCTCCTCTGTGTTGGTTGCAGGAGGAGGTAGGTGTGCACAGCTGGAGGCTGGTCTCTACACTCGACACTTCACATTCAAAGCACCCCGTTGTAGCTGTGCAGTTTTTTGGCTTAGTCTGGTTATCCACATAGAGAATTGGTTCCCTTGAACGTCTTTAAAAATTGCCTTTTTCTTTAAGCTTCACAGATCTAGAGCAAAACTGGTCTGGAACAAGACTAGAGAGCTATTAGGCATGAGCCTCATTTGATTGTGAATTTGTTTGAAATTCCTCCCTACCATCATCACTTAATGCCATTATTTCTAAATATTTTTAATGCTTTTCTTGGTTGAGTTGCCTCAGAAATATTAAATTGTTCTATAGAAGGCACTAAGGTATTCTAGGGTGGTGGGCTTCTGTTTGTTTGTTTGTTGAATTCTTGGTTGGTTGGTTATTTTTGTTGTTGTTTTTTGGATTTTTTTTTTACATTATTTTTTACTCTAAGGACATAATCATTCACAACAAACAGTAGATAAATCCATGAAGCAGAGGAAGATAAATTTATATAATCCTCTTTTTCCTTCTGAAGTTCTTTCAATGTCACAATTCTGGAAAGGAATGTTAACAAGATTGGATCCCATGTTTTACAACTTCATTTGCATGGACGTTAAGTGAAATAGTCTAGGAACTCAATCAGGAACATGTTTCAACAGTAAAGGTGAATGTTTGGAGTTAAAATTCCCAACTCTGCATCTAATTTCATTTTAATGAGACAGCTAGAAAATGTTGGAGTCCATTTTTTTTTTTAAAGCTTAGTGTAAAAGGCAGATATTTGTTATAGATTAATAACAGCAAGTTCCTATTGCCTTACTAACTGTTTGGTTAATCCTAAATTAAATCTGTTCTTTGGAACTCTGACTAAAATCATTATTGGAAACAACAGCTACCAGAAAAATAGGAACATGTGTATGTACTTGTATAAACATGCATACATATGAAGATGTAGTGTTATGTGTGCAAGTCTTTTTATATCCATAAACATATACATGTGGTATTAAACAGGACATAAGAGCATGTGTCCCAAGATACACTTATATATCAAAATATGTATCAATGTGTTAAATCCTAAGTAATTTTGGCTTATTTTAAAATGAAGTTTTTTGAATAAGGGAGCCATAAAGAAATAAATTGAATGTAGGAGGGAGAAACTTGTAGTTTGGATTCATATTTGGAATTTTACAGGGAATAGCTTTCTGCTAAACACCCTGTGTATAGGTCATCACTCCTGATGAAAAAGAGAGCATTTTTCACAAACAATTGTGGTGAGGCACCACAATAAAATTCAATTACTTTCCTATGCAAAGAATATTGACCAATCAAGGTTTGTTCAAATTCTAGTCTTAAACTGTTTAACACTTGCCTGTTAAGCTCAGAAAAAAACAAATAGAATTGGAAGAGCAATCAGAAAATGAAAATGGTAAAAAATAAGAACCTGATCCTTATACTTGCACTCACTTGCTATCACTCTGAATTAACCAAATAGTTCCCTATATTTTTACTACACTTGTCTGCACAAGCAGTCCAGCAGCAGGCTTAAGAGATTTTTTTTTTTAATAAGTCAATAAATAAATGTCCTTAAGAATTAACACAATCACAGAAAGACTCACCAGTGGGAATACAGATTCATAAAGATCATAAGGAATGATTAATTCTAAGCTGAAGCCAGTCTGGAAGCTGTGTGAGTCTGCTGCTGTAGTTCTGATTTAGCTTGTCACTTTTTTCACAGAATGGGTAGATAATTCATTTCTGTATCCAGGACAAAATATTGTGCCTAAAACTCCATGTAATATATCTCATGTGACAACAGGAGTGATATTGGTGCATCTACGCCTTCCCTGCTATTACATAATCCACAGAAGGAATCCAAATAAATTGCTGGGAGTACAAAAGAAAAGCGACAGGTGGAATGGCATGTCTTGGTTAATAAAGGCATTGAACATGAAAAAGATTTCACAATGAAGAAAGAAGAACTGAATCACGGATCTTTTATCAGTTCTTCTGTTACTTTCTCTGATTTCAGTTTTGATTGCCTTTCTATGGTAGACAGCAAAGATTTTTTACAAATGCAACCTTATGTGCAAAACACATAACAATGAAATAATGAAACTTCTATTTTCTTAAGTTCTGACAGAAAACTATTTTCTGTATTTTGCTCAGGGCATACTAACCTCATAAAATTATCCACCAGAGGCTCATCTTTGAGGAGAGAAGTAATTAAGTCCTAGGTTCTAATTAGAAAGACTTGATCAAAATCTTTAACATTACTTCTCCAACTTCACATAAGCAGGGAGTTTAAGAGATTATCTATGCT
>VWZN01010412.1:61799-100318 GCA_013396955.1 Regulus satrapa | reverse complement strand
CTGCTGCCAGTCTTTGCCCATATTACTGGGCTGCTTTGCAGTCTCTGCTTATAATCCTTTATGAGAGCTAAGCTGAGAGGAACAGCTAGCATGTGGCTGCAGTAGTCCATTCCTTCCCTCTGCTCAGTAATGTCCAATAGAAGCAGCATTTTTAGTCCTAGGCCTTCTTGGGAATACAAAGAGAAACAGAACTCAGCTCGGCCAGTGTGGGCCCTCTCACCACTCTATGCCGGAGGTCGGGCCTCCTGCCACTCTGTGCCTGTAGCTCAGAGCCTCCCGCCGCTCCATGCTTGTGCGGAGCAGCTCAAGGCTTCTTGGCCATGCCGGGGCCCTGCGCCCTCTCAGCCATGCGGGTCTGGCTCAGGATGTGCAAGGAAAAAGACTTGGCTGGGCTGGGCCAGGCCCCCCCGGCCATGCGGCAGGGGCCGGCCCGGCCCGGCCTGGGTGTGCAGCGGAGCTGAGATGTTACCTCGATCTTTGCCGGAAGGAAAGAGAGCCTCCTTTCCGGGTTCTCGATTTTTAAAATATGTATGCACAGAGGTGTACACTTTTCTTATTGGTCAATTACTTCTGTGAGCTAGGTTCTAACTGAAACCAGCACACACAGGGACTGTGTCCTTTAATGGGTTTGCTTCTGTCAGCTCAGTCTGTCTTTGGGCTCCAGGTTTCCTGGGCTCCTCCTTCCATTCAGCATGTAATTTAAAAACACATTAGGTTACATCTTTCTACAGCAAACTTTCCTTGTGTTGTGTGGTGGTGCCATTAGTGATTTTTGCATGTACTCAGTGAAGATGGTTGTGCCTGCCAGTTGCATTTTCCATGGGTTTGGATGCATATCATGGCCTCAGAGAGGGTGCTGGCTTCCAGGCCAGACTCCACTACTGCCCCAACACCTTCTCACAGCCTGAGACCTTCCCACATCAAAGACAAGCATATCAATTGTAAAATGCCATGAAATTAACTTCTAAAAGATGGTTCAGAAGCAGGTGGTGGTGTTCCAGCTTCCAGTCTGGGACACTGTGCCAGCATGGTGGGCTGTGTGGCCAGACCAAGAGTGATGAACAAAGGGGTTTGTCTGCTGTTCTGTTTTATTCAAATGCTTCTCCTGTGCCTGACAGATTTACTTTTGCCTCTCTAGGGTAAGAAATAGCATGCCTACAAAATAGAGAACAACAATCCTGGATTCCAAACCAGTAAGGTGAAAGAACAAAAATCAGCTTCAGACCACACTGAGCCGCTGTTGTGGTGGGTGTGAGAAAGCTTGTTGCTATTCTCATTTCCCCCTTCCTTCTTAGGTGGCTTGATGACTAGAGCTCTTGGGATCTCCACACTTCCTTTTAACTACTTTTAGTTTTGTTCTGACTCTGTAGCTCCAGGCACACATCATCAGAGAAGGTCCTTCCTCCCTGCTGGGTAGGCTGGTTTGCGCACAGACTGCTGCTGTTGCTTGCTCAGCACGGTGGTTCTGGCTTCAGTAACCTTCCCACTCTGTACCACCTTTCCAAAGACAGTCACGGCGCTGTGTAAATCTGGCTTGTGTTTTGTATGCATACATCTTTATTAAATTTACAAAACCTTTGGTTTTGTCCTGAGCACTTGATAAAGTTCATGCATGTCTTCATAATAGAATAGGTGACAGACATAGCAGTGTTTTGGGTTTGCCCTTACAGATGTATCTTTACATGTCCATCTTTTATCAGTTGCAGGGTTCCTGTCATTTTTAGACTTGATAGGATAAATCTTAGTTGAAAATTTTTGTCTGAATGACACTATTATAAAATAAGCCCCTGCATGTTGCTGAGCTCTGTGCTACTGTACTGGACACCTCCTCCAGCCCAGGGCTTGGGTTGTTTTCATCATTCTTTGCCTGCAACCCCGTCTCTGTTTTTCAACCCACACATTTCTCTCCACATTGAACTGATTTTGAATATACATGGCATGCCAAAGAAAATCATATTTCCTATCTCTTTTAGTACCAAGAACAATGTAGTTCTGTTTTCCTCGATTGTCAGTTTGATAACTAGTCAGGGCTTAATTAGAGAAGGTCTGAGCCTGTAACAACACAGGGTCAGATTTTGCAAGTCATCTGTAGCACTGAAAGATAAAAATAGAATTAGGTTCATGGAATTTGTGTATCTTACTGTTAAATCACTTTCAGCAGAACCAAATAAGATCCAATTTATCTGTGACCCATGACAACAGGGTTGTTTTTAATTTTAATAATTTTTGTTCAGGAATATAGCTTAATTGTACAAAACTATGTTTTGTGGCAGATAAACCTTATTTTCCAGGTGCCTTTCTTTACCCAAATAAGTTTTTTTTTGTTTTTATTAATATTTATATTATTAATGCTTCTGATCTTGGCAGCTATAAAAATGCTTCCTTTCAATCAATATTTGTGTCCTGATGTATTTCTTAGATCATGTTTTGTGAAAAAACAGTAATAAACTTCTCTACAGACTGTAGGAGTAAGGCACTGTGTTGTCTCAATGTGTGTTTCTGATTCTTGATAAAGTTGTTGTCCAGCCATCAATCATATAAACGAAGGCTAAATGTAAGCTCTTTCAGGATCAGACGCTCTAATAAGGAAGTCTGTGTATCCAGGATTGTCAGCAGAGACTTTTCAATGGGATGTATGTGAGTCAAGGCATAGGCACAAGGTTGTTTGCAGACATCACATTTTTAGCATGGCTAGTTTGGAGCTAGCACAGGCCCCTGGCTGTTTCCACTTGTGGCCACTGTTTTACAGGGTAGTAGTTGTGTCTGAAGACATGAGTCACACCCTATCTGATCAACCTCTACCTCATTTTACCACTTACTATAGATGTAGCCTAGAAGTTCTGACATGGAGTCATCTTTTCTTTCATTTTCTTGCCACTCCTTACAATGCTGTGAGTGACACAGTTAATGGCATTTGTGAGTCCTAGGATTCAATGTTTGCAGACTTATGGATAAGTTTGAAACAGAATTTTATCTTTGAGGAAATAAAAATGAAAATTTAAAAAACTCCATGAAACTTAATAAGACAGCTTAGAAAAGATGGGATTAATTTTTCCACTGCTGTAGGGCAGGGTGAAAAAAAACCACCTCTTGGCCGCAAAAAATTACCTGACACCAAGGTCTGACCAATAAACTTGAACCAAAAAATATTCTTGAAAGAACCGGGGCATTATGAGGACAAGTAGTTTGACTTCTCTGTGTGGTTTTTATTGCATGCTGAAAAGGCCACCAGAAATATGCTGCTGAAAACTTTGCTTTCTCTACAAGAAACTGGGAATGCTGTATTGGTGTGGGAACCTAAACCAAGCAAAAATCAATTGCTTTTTTTTAGAGGTGAGGTGGAACTTTTGTGCCTGACTGGAAATGAGATCTTATTTTCAAACATGCATTGTACTTACATGTGTGTAATATCTCTGAGCTGCCTCTCCTCTAAGCAGGCATGGTGTACAGAAGGTCTTGTGTGTTTATCTTATGCTGATGGTTAGGAAAGAAGCTGAATGTATCAATCATGTTCTTATTCAGGCCTTCCAACTCTTTTCTTTATGCATGAGTTTATACAGAAGAATTGGCATTATTAAGCTCTGAAGAGAGGTCAAAAAAACCAACTCCAAGAAGACAATGTAAAGCAGCAGAAAATAGGACATTCTGCTCCCTATACACATAATTTATCTCCATCAGAAATGTGTTAAAATAAGCACTCTGTTTTCTCACCGCAGCAGCAACTCTGTGTGCTGACAGTGCTAGCTCAGTGCTGGTTCAGGTACATTGTCCAGGTGCATTAAGGAATAGATTAAAAGCAGAGACAACACTTGTAATACCAGCTGCTGAAATCGGGACAATTGCATGGGTGCTGGTGCAGTCCAGGTCTAACCCTCCTGGACAAAGTGGACAAAGATGGACAGGAGGGTGGCCAGGAGGGCTGTACTAAAAAACAGCAGTAGAAACTAAACAGTCTGTGGGTGGTACTTTCAGAATGCTTTCTGGTGTTCAGGAAAGGCTCTGAGTTTTTGTACCACAAACCAAAGTCTTTGTGCCAGAGTGAGTGAGAGCCCTCCCCAATGTAAGCCTCATAAGCCTGCATTGCTGATGGAGGTGGGCAGCTGGAAAGTCTGGCCTGCACAGACCAGCTCTGCAAGGCCAGGTTGGCAGGGGTTTGGTGTCACCCTGGTGTCTCCACAAATGGGGGATGTAGCTGCTTCCTGCAGCTACATTTTATCTATACTGACACCACACCCCTGTAGGTTAAACCTTATCTTGAGAATACCCATCTTCAGTTTCCAGAAGAGCTGTTTTCACCTACAAACATCACTTTTTTCTGATCATAACTGTGTTCTGCACCCACGAAAAGATGGTGGAGATGTGCAAATGCTCACATATCCCTGCCAGTGAGAAGAGGCCCTACCTGTGCCCATGGCCCTCTGGAAGGTGGTGATTTATGGTGATGTGATATGCCCTTGGTAGTGATTTGTGGTAGTGGGTGTCCCCTCAGTATGGGGAGAGCATCTTCTTGTGCCTGGGGAAAATCTGTGTGTGTGCAGGCAGAAGTGACCTTCCACGCCGTGCTACTGTGTCACATTTCAGATTAATGTCTTGTTTTTTTATCTTTTTTCCATCCAGGCTTGTGGCACCAGTTCCTTTCTGAGCCCGTGTGTGCCATCAAATAGAGTTTATGGCTTGTACCTGTTTCTCCACTTACATTCTTTAAAGTGAAAGCTTGTTTATCTTACCTGCCACTGTTTTTGACCTCTAGTAATCCTACCATATTTCTTTATTTCTTTGTATTAAATTATGTTTACACTTTTCTTATTGGTCAATTACTTCTGTGAGCTAGGTTTGTTCTTCTTTCCTTTTTTTTTTTTTCTTTTTGCCAGTTTCAATTTTCTGGGACATGATCCTGGTCATTAGTATAAAGCTGAATTAAACTATTTGTCTTGATTTTCATCACTTGACAATACTTAGCCTATTGTAATTTTACCATCCTTCGTCTGTTTGATTATGCTTTTATGTAGTCAGAATTCAAATAAAATATGTCATGCGCTAATTGTGGCCCATTACACACCCTCCTGGTCCTGAGATTATGGTCTCAGTTTAGAGTTCAGAAGGATTTTCAAGGCCATTTTTTGGTAAGCTGATCCCAGAACTGATACCATGATTTAATTAGATTGTTTGCAAAAGATGGCAAATGTAAGATGTTTTTACCTGGTCTTTACTCATAGTGTCACTTACAGTTGATATTTCTAAAATTATGCATAAGGGAAATGAGAAGCATAACTGCTGCTAAAAAACTTGTATTTCACTTTAACAGCAGTGGTATTTCTGAGGAGTAGATTTAAATTTGGAAATTCAGTTTGAATAGTTTGGTTTTTTTCCTCAGTTTAGCTGTTTGATGAAACTCAAGTTAAAGGAAATCCCCAGTAAGCAGTATCCTGTGCTGTGTGCAGTAAATGGATGGCTTTTGATCACATAACAAACCTGGAAAAGCTAAGAGAAAATGCTTCTTTTATTCTTCAAAGATTAGGTTTTCTTGCTATTTTTATGATTATTGAACATCTTAGAAAGCTTGGATAGCAGTCCTTTTTTGATGTCCTACAAAATGCAGTGCCTTCCAGTCAAAGCAGGAGGGTGAACAAATTTCTTTGTTTTGCATTATCTGTGAAACATAAAACATGCTCCTGCTGCATGCTTACTGCAGAATTAAACACCATCCTCTGACAGAGAGCTCAAAAATAAATGGATCCTTCACAAAAAAATCAATAGGCTGGGATTGCTGCTAGGATAGCTAATGTCCCTACCAGTATCCTTCTACATTGTGTCCTCAGCTTTAGAATTAAATTTGCTTAGCTCCATTAGAGTTTTTCGTTATTATTATTATTGCTTCCATGTTTTTTTTCTCCCAAATCACGTCTGGAAATTTAAGTGTCCATGTCCAAGCACTTAGATCCTCCTTGTAGAACAGTGGAAAACTTGGAATATTAAATGAAATTGCGCTGTATTTGTTAATGATTTTTTTTTTCTGATTATGGATCGTGTTTAAATCTATAAAATATGTGTAGAAACCCAAGTGGAAAGAAGTCAGAAAATTAATAGCTTACTCATAAGAGGTTTTATCTCATTAATATTTTTTCTTCCATCCCTAGTACTGGGCTTCAGTACATTCCCATTTGGTATGAGTCCCACCAAGAAGGAGGACCTGAAATAACCAGCTGTCACTGCCTTCTGTTAACTCTGAAAGAGTTTTGTGCCCACCTGGACACTACCGGGCAAGTGAAGTATCCACTTTTCAGTTTTGCTCAGGGCAGAGTCACTATTACCAGGGAGACTGCTTCCAAAACCCTGCCAGTCAGCATGGCAGAAGCTCACCAAAGTCCTCACAAGGGCACTAGATATTGACCTACAGCAAGTTTTTGTGCTGGAGAAGATGGCACATGGCAGTCAAAGGGCAGGCAGTGTCCTGGAGTGCAGAAGGGACTATCCAGCCAGGAACAGCTTGCTAACAAGAGTCTCTAAAAGGTTGATCTTACGTTCAGTTTTATTTTTGGGATGTTTTAGGGACCAGAGTACAACCTGCAGAGTAGCATTTTAATGGTTTTTGCAGCACACACAGTGCTGAAACGCATTGCTCCTGAATGGAAAAATCAGAGTATTGGAGAGGCAAGCTGGATGACCTTGAACAGCACAGAATTGATTTGCAGTGAAATGGAACAGCCCAAAAATGAGCAAAGAGGTCACTCATGTGGAGATTAATAGCAAAAGTATTTGCTTTTAAATGCAATATCACTGGTTATTGAAGAGGGGGAAAGAACATTTCTCAGTGTACTAGGCATGTGACCAATGAGGCTGTAGTTGCATCTTTTGGAATACTTTGTGCAGTTCTGGTCTCCATGGTACAGAGCAACCACATTTTTCTTGGACTGAGTTCAGGGACAATGGGGGAGAAGAGGACATTTCTTACTAAGGGCCAAGACAGCTTGGCTTGCTTAGTGTAATAAAACGGATGCTGAGAGGAGATATAACATCTCCTCAGAATTACTGCAGAAAGCAAACTTGGGAGGGAAAGAAAAGGGTAAAGCTGGTACTTATATAAGTGCAATAAAGATAAATTTTGCTTGGAAACAGCCAAGGGGTGTTTTCAACAGTCTGAGGGGTTGGGAAGAGACAGCCTGGGAGAGCCTTTCAAGTTTTGTGTCCCGGGGTTTAATTGCAGAATCAAAATTTGCCATTCAGATAAAATGGCAAAGGAGGAATTGCAGAATATTTACAATTAATTTTAGTTAATTTGTGCTTTGTTTATAATTGCTTAACTGCAGTATGTAGCAGATTAGCTATTAGCAAATCTCTTGTATATGGAGATATAAGGACAGGCCTCTGTGACATGAAAAAAAAAATAAAGTTAATGCACAATTTGGACAGCATGGTAATGAAATCCTGCACAATTTCTTGGGGGTATGAGTAGCAAACCAGGATGCTCATAGGCATAATAGTGTCAGATGACATCTAATTTTTCAAAGACAAAACTATAATCTCATTTGAACAAGTATTATCTGACCTTTTAGACACCTCATTTAAAAGACAGTGTCTTGGACATTCCCAGGAATGCCTATTTCCAGAGCTAGGTGAAGGATGGAGTATTGATGAAACATAACTTATTAAATATATTATTCTGCTTCAGTTTTACTTCAGCTTTTCATAAATAAATGTAACAAACTGCAGTTAACCAAAGTCATTATTACAGCCTTTTGAAATTTTAAGTATCTTATGTTTCCTTTTCATTTATAGTTAGTAAATGTGTCAGAAGAAAATCAGGGGGGATTTTATATGTTGCCTTGGACTAGTATTAACTTAGCTGATAAGGTTGCAACTACTGGCATATCCTGGCAACTGGGCTTCAGAAACTCAATTTATGTCTTCTTTGAGGGGTTAAAAAAAACACACTATTACACTTGAGATCAGACAGTTTGGTGGATGTCTGACCTTTTGTTACTGGCTTTAAGATACTGTTGCCATGGATGGCCTGCCTTTGTGGGACTGCATCAAAAAATAGAAAAGAAAATTCATTATGATTAAAGTTATTTGTTAATTTCTTAGCTGTTCCAATAATAGCTGGCATCAGTGGTAAAATTTGCTCGTACTTCCAGTTTGGATATTGCTGCCTTCACGTTACAGCTACCTGGGTTTGTTAATGCTTGCAGTGCCAAATGAAAAAGCTTATTGACATTGGTAATAGGCTCTTTTAGCCTATTTAGAGTATGGGTTATTATCTGGAGAGACGAGGTCAATTCACAGTCTAACCTTCTTGAAAGATACTGGCCTGCACTTAATGTTTCATTGCAAGGCATGATTCCCAGGTTACAAACCATCGTTGTTGCACGCTCCCCAAATTCAGTAACTTTTCCTTTAATGTCTGGTCACCAGAGCTGAACAGAGCTCTGTTTGGTTGGTAGGTTTGACCATTACTGTAAGAAAAATGCAGCCTCCGGCTTCCTAGTAGTCTGCTGTAGGTATTTTTCAGCATCCTTAGGAGATGTTAATAAATACCATTCTGATATTAAATTAAAACCCAGCAATGTGACAAAATGAAAGTATAGTAAAAGAAAAATTTATTTCAAAGTATAAATCTATATGCTTATATTTATAGAAATTGGAGTGTAATAAAATGCTACATGAGATTAAATTTAATCAATTGAACTGTACAACCTTGAATGTATATCACAGCATTTTTTTGAATGGAACTATGATTTTTCTTTTGCCTCTAACTTATATAACACCATGTTCTGAGTTTGGAGTTTATTTGCTTGAAATATGTTTCACTTTGTGTAGGAAATGTAATACCTGTAAATTTAATTGTTAGTAAAAATATAGGTACTATTGCTTGTGTTAGGAAAAAAAAAGAAGAAATATTTACAAGTTATTATGTTTTGTTGTTATTGTATACTAATACAAGTTTATCTGCTTATCAGCTACCCGCTGATATCTGCACATATCTCTGAATGCAATAGATACGTGTTGGCCATTGTTCAACAATGAGTATCACTCAGTTTCTGCTTATTAATTTAAATGTTGGGATAATTTTCTCTCTTTTTTCTTCAAGTTGCAATTTACTCTGATTTTTCCTTACAGATGTTCCATTGTCTTTCATCCCTAATTCTCACATTACAGGGAGAGATCATAACTTTTTTGTTTGTGTACTGGACCTCTTTTAACATGCCCCATTTCACCCATGATTTGTTTCTGCAGGATCTTCTGTGTGTCTCAGTACATCCCTTAGTCTTGTCCTTCTGTAAATTTCTAGAAACTTCTTTTCTCTTGGATCATTTATAGTTACAGTGTCTAAATACCACAGATGGGGTGACTACAGGCAGAGCTCAACACTTCAGATTCTCTGTCTTAATTTTTTTTAGTTTACTTCATTCTTCCCCTTTCTCATGCTTACCTGCCCCAACAACATGCCTGCATTTTGACCCTTTCTCCCTCACTTCTCTTGTGAGTAAAAGGGTGCAGTAGCAGAGGACCTTACTGAACCTAATCATCAGTCAGGGGTTCTGCCTGGATTCTTCTTGACTGCAATTCTTTTGAGAACTTTTCCCACTCACTGAAGTGGAGAGCATCACCTCAACTTTCATGAGCAGAATTTTGTAGTTGTTTGTCAGATGAACAATTTTTTACCAAATCTAATCCAATCACCCCAGAAAGCTTCAGATTAAGGAAAAGAATTGGCAGAGAAGCTTATAGAGATGTGGGGCTGCTTCTTTGCACTGGAGACAGCTGTAATTCTGCTGTGCCTATCTTGTGGTGATTATTGCCTATCCCAGGCATTCTTCCTCATAGCAGTTGTGCGCCAAGATGACGAAAGACTAACCTACAGGAAAGAGCTACATTAAAAAGTGAAGAATCACAGTGCATCTTGCTATTAATTTAAGGACCAGACAGTAAATCAGCACAGCTAGGAGGACTCGCATGTTTTACCACATGGGTGATACAAAAGTGTGAGTCATGACAACATGTTTCTCAAACTGGGGAGCTTCCCAGCTATGTCCTGGGTGTTTTCTTGATGCCTCTGTGTTCCTACTGACTCAGCCAAGCCCTATGGCTTCAACACAGCAGAGCCTGTGCTGCTGCAGGTCATGGACCCCAGGCTGCAAATTATCTTCCTCAGGAGCCAGTGCTAACTGGTTCTGCAGTGTCATGTATCATTGACAGCTGTGATTTTGCATCATGATCTCCACTTCTGAAAGTCGTGGGTGAAACATGGATCATTCCTTTTGAGTTCTTGTCGCTTATTGGCAATCAGTGGTGGGAGACAGGTTATAAAGTCTGTCTGTGAAGGAGAGAGTAGCTTTTCTTTGTCTGAAACAGAGCCAGGAACCATATATCAATGTCTTTACATATTTAACTCTGAGGACTGTGTCAGAATTTGTCTTGCTCAGGTGTAAGTTTGGAAGTTCATGTTTGGAAGCCATTTTTCTTCACTGAGTCTAGCTGCTATCAGAAGGTGATTGGTTGTCCTGTTGTTTTTCCTGTATTTTTGCTGCCTGTAGAAAAGTTAATTCAATACTTTGCTGAAGGCTCTAGTAAAGTTTTTATGTTACCATGACACAAATACAAAAACAGAACCGCTGTTGTCAAGGTGATGTAGCCAAATTATTACCACCCAGTTGTTCCTGATTCTGTAAGAAAAGATATGAGAATTCTGGTGGGTTTTTTTAATGTTTCAACAAAAAGTTTTAATGCTGTTTTAAGTAATGAAGAAACAATGGCAAAACAACTGCCAAAGCAATCACAGGCAAATTCACATGAACAAGGTAGAATGAATTGAACAGTTAGCACTGAAAATAGATCTGTCCTTCAGCTTCTGCTAGGGGCAGTGGGGAGAAGGAGGAGAGAGGGTTTTGTAATGATGACAACCACTTTGATATTATTATTTGAAATAGCTGCAAGCAGAAGCCATAGATAATAATAATCTCCAAACTGTAGAGGTTGAAAGCACTGAGAAGCCAAGAATGACTGCAGCTGCCTTGAGTGGTGGTGGAACAAAGCCATAGAGTTGTGAATAGTTTATGCAGATTGAATATAATCAGAGTTGAAATGTGCAGTCATCAGGTTTGCAATCCAAGAAGCAGGTGGTACACGTGTCTATATCAGGATTTTGGAGGGGTTTCCTGGCATGAACCAACTCAAAGAATCACAGGCTAAAGAAATAGTTTTCATATCCACATTTAGATAAAATAAGTGGTCCATCTCTTTGAACACAAGACTACAGTCTTCTCAAAACATTCAGTGAAACAAATTGTTTCTGTTTTAAAATAATGCTTTAGAACTCAATGCCCCTTTTTTTTTTCCTGGAAGTGTTAAATGGAAGCTAATGACAGAGAGGAAATGATTTCCAAGTTTTGCAACTGGCAGCCTTTACCAAAGGATTCATGAGCTTTTCAAATACATTTTTATTTAATTTAAATTGTGTCTTGTCAAGAACTGGGCAACCAAATCTGTAGAGAATGTGGCCAAGGTAGGCATATTTAGGACAGTGTATGACCTGATTATAGTTTGCAGATCTCTTTACTGTTTTTAACAAAAAAATCAGGATTGATAATTTCACCAGTGTTTTTCTTCTGAATTCGTAGCAGAAAATGACATATAATTATTAATGTTTTAATTGCTCTGCTACAGCAGTCGCTTAGTGATGGGATTTCTTATTTTCTATTAATCTTAAAACTGAAGAAGAAGAAACAGTAACAGTATTCAGTAAACAATCTTGTGACTTTTGAGGCATTTAAATATTTTTCTACAGAAAATGAAAAACCTTAAAAAACAAGTATATTGATTCTGGATCTGAAAGCAGCTCTGTTCCTTCTTGACTAAAGGAACATTTTATTGGTGAATTAGCAAATCATGAGATCAATTTTTGAATTTCAGTTGAGATGGAATGTTTTCCATTNATCAGACACTGAGTCAGTATGAAATTGTGAGCCAAGGCATTGATCCCTCTTCCTTAAACCTCTTCATTATAAATTCTATTATTAGAAATTAAAATCTTGGTATGCTGTCACCTCAGTCTACTTTCCTTACCTGCATATTTATGCCTATCATTAGCGATTCACTGCATGTGTGTGTTTAATAACCATTCTGTAATGCTGCCTTTTTTTTCCATTTTTCATGGTTTACTCATTCCAGCTGGAAATTAATAAAGCTGCCAAAATATTAAAGAAATGGCTTCTTCATTATTTAAGCAGTAATTGCTCATCACTGATTAGCCAAGTGGATGGGGATTTAGGTGACTATGAGTCAATAGCTACAGTTTTGACATCTGTATCTAAATCATCCTCTCCAGTTTCCTTTATAGGGACAGTGGAGACAAAAATGTGTATTCAGGGTGCACTGTTATCCCACGTAAAGGCTCTAGAACATATCAGATGAATTGCACCCCAAAAATGCAGATTTAGTTCATTGTAAATGGAAACAAGACTAACTAGCTTAGATATTGGCTTTGTAGAAGTCCAAAGATAGATGATATGAATAATCTGTACTCAAATCCCTGTACTCAAATTAATAATAAATTCTCAGAGACTCTGTGAATTGACACTGTTAATAGGAATGTACTGTGGCTGGGTTTTTTTATGTAACAAAACATACTGCAGTGATGATCATCTACTGTTCAGCATAGGTACCAAAAGCAATACAGTCATGTTAGAACTACTTTTCACATGGATTAGATCACCCTGCTTTTCACTTTGACTAAGTAGAACCAGGGAATTAACATGTTCACATTCTTTCCAACAGATCAGTTTGGCAACTGCATTAATACTCTGATGGTAAACATACAGAGATGGTGTTTAATATTTATGTTGGCAGATGAATGTAACGTCCTTGACCAGATTAGATCCTTCTATGCAAAGCAGCATGTTTCAGATTGGTATTATTATTACTGTTATTGTTGTTGATGATAATAATAATAACAGTAATAATATTCACCCATTCTTGTCCAAGAAAGCTCCCAAGGAGTTTACATTGAAAAGGGAGGAACCTGAATGGAAGCAGCTTTATTGAGGAGTGACACATGGCGAGGGACTTGTGCATTAAAAGGGCTAGAAAAAGTGATAGATGTTGAATGCTGAAACATTTTTTGGATTCTGTAACGGTGATTTTTCTTGTGTGTTTCTCCCCTTAGGATGATTTCCAGCATGCAGCCTCAGAAACCAACTGGGAGTCAGTCACAAGCTCTGTCTCAGTAAGTAATTTCTCATTGTTTTGCCCATGGATAGATTGATAGAGTGGCTTGAATCCAACTCAGTAAAATGACATCTGTACAGAGAAACCAGGTATTCACCTTGGAAAGAGGATGAATAAAGTTTTTTATCCAACTGATACTGGATTCACACTGTGCTTTTAGGTATAAAAAATTCAGGATGTGCCCTTAGCTGTTAAAAACACTTAAGACAGCCATTGGGAAAGCAATGCTTACTTTCAAACTCATCCTGCCAGTATGAAAATACTAGATACAAAATTAAAATTTTTAATCATACAGTGTCTTGACTTACACGGAAGACTATATGTAAAGCAGGCTGGCAGGAAAATGGATCTGGCCTTTCATTGTCAATGCTGAGAATTTTTTTTAAAGTGTTTCCAATAAAATATCATATCTGAAGCCAGATACAGTTACTCCATATTCAGCAGTGAATTGCAGCTTGGGAGAAAAATTAAGAAAAAAGCCCAAGTAATCTAATATAAGATTTTAATTTTCTCTTCATTACACTTTATTTGTGTCATTGGCAAAAAGTCTGTTCTCTGTGCTTTGCTGCCTGCTCCGCAGCACATAACAGTCCTTGTTAACTCCTCTTAAAACACATAAGGTGGGGGTAAGTGTTTAAAGCAGACGTGAGACCAATGTCTGAAGCATTCATGGACTAGAGCTTAGTGATAGCACCTTTGTTACTGTAGCTATCAGGAGTAGCTGGTGAAGGAGCAGTAAATAAAATATGGGTAAATTCTACTGATCAGGGCCCAATCAAGGCAGCAAGTAGAGAGAAAACTCTGTGCTGCCAAAATTAGAAGATGTTAAGCCAATCTCATTTGTGTTTACTCTTGAATTTGCAAATTACACTTGCCCTTCATGATACAATTCACTGATTGCCTGGAAATGACTGTGCTGAAAGTCTTGAGGAATGAAGTTAGCAGGGTTGAGATGTACTGGGTGTGCCAAGCAGGAGATGCTAGAACAGTTTCACTAAAAGTCACAAATCCATTTTTCATTCTAATGTAGGCTTGATTTAAAAAAAAAATCAATGGAATATTGATGGAATATTTTGTTTAAAAATATGGTTGGCTAATGTTTGAAAAAGTAAGCCTAGGGCTCCCTCATCAGGTAAATATGTAAACGAGACGAAGCCTATCGTAAACGCCATGTTAGTTAACATCCTTAATGTCATAAAATGCACAATATACCAAACAACAACCCAGTATCCTTTTCATATTGAAAAATCAAGTTCATCTTTTTTGCATCTTTTTTTTTTTTCCTGAAATTCAGTGTTTCATGTGTTGCAGCTAAGGAAGTTCAGTACAAATATTACAAGTAGCAAGCTGATGCCCAAGGTCACACAGAAACCCGCAGCTAAACCAGAAGCAGAATCTCCGTTTCATTGGTTTTCCCATGTCATTCCCTATCTAATAAAATATACTTCTCAGCACATTGCACCCACAAGTCCTTTTATGCTCAGAAAAAATAAGGCAGGAAGATTAAACAATTTTTCACAAAGGCACTAAGGAAAATGTCTGAGGACATCCAAGTTTTTCTGGAGAGGAAGATTATGGGGTTCCGTTACGGTCTTAAGAGGCAGAAGGACAAGCTCAGACCTGTCAGTCTTGGACAAGATGACATACAATTCTGCTGATGCTCAGGTAGTATGGCAGGTTTGAGTTTCTCCTCTCAAACCCACAAATAACCTAAAGGTTCATTTTAGGATATAGACACATTACAATTCTCAGAATGAAAATTTTAGAGGTAGCAAAATCTTTCTTCCGTGTCTGAGCTTATATTAGAGAGTTATATTTTGGGTTGTGCTTTCTTTGTTTGGGTTTTTTTCTCAGAAAGTTAAAAAAAAATCCTTCTGCCCTTAACCCATCATGACAAACTCAGGAAAAAAAGAAAGGAAACAATATTCTCCACTCCTTATAAGGTTAGTTTCCATTATATATGAAGTAATTTTATGACCAAGAAAAAAATGCGATTCACGTTGAATTGCCTGTCAGGCTCAAAATAGAGATAGGAAAGTGAAAAGAATGAGTGAACAGAAATTAAGGGCAAGAGCACATAGCAAAAAAAAAAAGATACCTTTGTGTTCCAGTAAATTAAAAATGTATTCAGTGCTTTTAAGAAGTGCAAAAGAGGTACATAATGTGGAAGATCTTTGCTCCTCATTGCTTCTTACATTTCCTCTTGCCCCCTCTTTGGATGTGATCTCAGAAGTCAGATTACGACGAGCACCAGCTCTCCTAAAGTAAACGCCTCATTCTTGGCAGGACAAAAGAGAGGCAGTTGGGTTGGCAGCTTTGAAGTTGCTTTTGGGCCTGTCACATGGTGTTGCTGCCAGGCGGCTATCTCAGCTGTTGAAATAATTCCTCTTGATTTGGCTGTCACTGAGAAAAAGTTAAGCTTTCTTCTGTGTTTGAATAAGGCTGCACAAATCTCTTGAGTAGGAAGGAGCTTTTATATGAAAAGAAAATGGGGAATCCCAGCTGCCTGTATGAGTTTGAAATGGTCTGCATATTCACAGCTTGACCTCCACTTTTGTAATGAAATGTACAGTTGAACATGTGGGGAAAAACCTCCTGCATGGAGTAAGCCACACACCTGTGGCCTGATTTTTATGCTCCTGTTTCTTCAGCATCCTTGGACCATCTCTCTCAGTTTTAAAAGGCAGTCAGGGTCTGATCTTTCCCTACGGGATTGCCATGAGCCAAGTTCTCCTCAGTAAGAAAGTAGCATTAGGCATTCAGGTGCCTTTTCCTTTCATAACCTCAGTAGCTGTGTTAGCACACTGCATGACTCTGGCTGCAGCACAGTCTCTCCTGCAACATTGCTTTTGCTAACAGTGCTGTGTTCACTTCGCTGGTGTGAGCTTTTTTACTGCTGGGACTTCCCTTTCTCTGACAGTCTCTATTCCAAGCCACACAAAAGTCAGGAGAGAGGTGTTGAGGTGTGCCTTCCTTTTTTAAGGGATCATGAATTTTTACAGGCCTCTGCACTGTGTCTTGGCACTGCACTGGAGAGGCATTGCAGTTACAAGTGGGCCCACTGAAACTTCTTGGGCTATTGGTGGTAAGCCATAAAGTGCAGCTATGCTTTCTTGACTGCACTATTGTTATGTTTGCTCTTTCATCTCTTCCTGCTTTTTAGTAATTTGGACTGTCCAGAATTTCAGCAAACATATGCAGGAAAATATCAGGAATTGTTTGTTTTTATACATACATACATACATACATACATACATAAACACACACACACACACACACATATATATATATATATATATATATATATATATATATACACACACACACATACACTTTAAAACCATTATAGGAGGAATTAAAAGACACAATCCTCCTGCAAACTAGTGGGTGAATTTAAACAAATGAGTTGACCCTCCCATTACAACCCAACTGAGTGAAGTTAATCACAAAGATGAATAGTATAACATGCATTTACTTAGGAGATGAGGCAAAACAAATATTTTGGGAAACCATTAATTTTAACTGGCATATTTCTGCTGCACTATTTCAGAGCAAGGTTTTCATGAAAGAATTTAGGTTTCTAGGGCTTTCTCCCCAATGTTTTAACATACAAGACCAAATAATTTGTGTGCTATATTATGCCTGTTGTTTTTGACAAAATTGATTGTGGTCCTTTGGAAAGTAACAGATCTGCATTAATAATTCTTGTACATATTTTACTTACTATTTGGCCTTGTGTTTGAACAGGAGGAAAAGTGATATAAGGATAGTGAATATTGAGATGCTAAACTAAGAATTTTAAAAGTGTTTCAAGTCTTCTCCAGTAAAACTGAAAATTCTACAATCATTCTGTCAAAGTCAAATTGTGCCAGAAGTTCAGTGGGAACACTCAGAGAATGGTACCTGATCCTTACTGGTGGAAAATAAATATTCCAATTGGTGTTACAATACAATTGTCAAGATATTACTATGTTGGTCATCCACATATTCATTGTTGCACTGCTGGGATCATAGAATTATAGAATGCCTTAGGCTGGAAGGTTCCTGTGGGATCACCTAGTTTCAATCCCCTTGTGGTGGGCAGGAATGCCTTTCATTGGACCAGACTACTCACAGCCCTCTCCAGCCTGACTGTGAACAGTGACAGGGGCAACTGCAGACTCTTTCAGCGACCTTTTCCAGTGTCTCACCACCCTGACAGTAAAGAATTTCTTCCTCAAATCTAATCAAGACCTACCCTCTTTCAGTTTAAAGCTTTTCCACCTCCTCTTGTAAAAGGCTTCTCTTCATCTTTCATGTAGGCTCCCTTCAGGCATTGAAAGGCCACAGTTAGGTCACCCTGATGGCTTTTCTTCTCTAGGCTGAACAATTCCAGTTCTCTGAGTCTTTCCTCCATCCCTCTAAACATCCCGGTGTCCCTCCTCTGGACTCTCTCCAGCAGGTCCCTGTCCTCCCAGTTCTGGGACCCCAGAGCTGGATGCAGCCCTGCAGGTGGGATCTCAGCAGAGCAGAGCAGAGGGGCAGAATCACCACCCTTGCCCACACTGCTTTGTATGCAGCCCAGGAAATCATTGGCTTTCCTGGCTGTGAGCACAGTGCTAGATCATGTCCAGCCTCTCACCCACCAGCAACCCCAAGATTAAGTATAATGGTTTTTTCTGTTTGTTTAGTATTTTGGTATTTTTGGTAAAAGGTCAATTCAATGTCAATTCATCAGTGTTTTGTAATACATTTAATTTTGGGTAATAAAGGGCCATTTCTTCAAGTCTCTCACCATGCCAAATTAGTTGTTCAGATTGGCCAGAGATAGTCTAGTAGACTTTCTGCATTTGTCTTTCTCTACTGTGGTTTCTGATCTGCCTCTTCTAATGTGAAATAACCAACAGAAGTGGTATCTCCCATTTCTGTGGCCATGGCCATCACAGTGCTTTCAAACGATATTTTCATTACGTCTTTGTATGTGTGCAAACCATCATTCCCTTTGAGGAGTGCATGTAAATACTGACAGTCCACCAGCTGCAGTGCTTTTGCTCCCTGCATCTCCTCTGGGATTTGCTTGGGAATTTCTTGGTATCTCTTCTCCTTGCGAAAGAAAAGCAAAGGTATAAGAAAGTCCTGGTGCAAAGACTTGAAAAGATGGCCCAAAGTAACTGTTTCACTCAATAATGAACATCACTTGATAATGAAGTTGGTCAGTAACTGTTTTCAGTTGTTTAAAGTGGTGCTGTGATTTATTCCAAGTACACTGAGCTGTATGTCACTCTTAGGGGGTATCCTATCCCTCTCCATCAGTGACTGACCCTACGCTTACGGCGGAAGCACTGGATCAGACCATTGCTGCATTTGACACGGTGGAGGATCTGCTCAAACACTTCAACCCGGACTCCTGGCAAGAAGATCTTGAGAATCTCTACACAGACAGTGGGCACCATTATCGAGGCAGGAGCTACCATGACAGGAAGTCCAAAGGTAGGAAAATATTTTGGGATATACCTATGCCTACTTATGGACAAGGATAGGATATTCCTTCTCTCCTCATGGGAAAGTACAGCAGTCAGGCATTATATTCTGGTGCTCATGTTCCTCTTGGACTCACAGGGCAAGGTACCACCTATTAAAACCAGGGGTGTGTCATTTAATCCTTAATCAGTTTACAGGTAGGATCTCATCTGAGAAATCAGTCTGAAAACTGCCCTTTTTTATGATAAATTCACTAATACAAGCACAGGTCCACATGTAAAGACAGATGGTTCTCAGCTTTACCCTCTTAAGCATTGTTTCATGTGTAAAGCGTGGGGCTCCTAATTACCTGTGTTATCATCCTTCTTTAAATACCCTGCTTAGGGACTGTTATCTGTTGAGTGAGGAATAATCGCTTTTATCGCATTGTCCTTAGGGAAGCATCTGGTGCAGACACCTGTATGTGCAGCTGGTTATTTTTTAGGATGTGAACATCTCACTTTTTTTCATTATGTTTGCAGGGAACATTATTGTGGTTTAACATCTTTGTCTGTAATTGTGCAAAGCACACATTTCTGGGTTGTTTCTTGTTTCCTTTTGTTAGTTCAAGTCATCCACCAATGGTAAAGCAAAGGGACAGTCGGCTGGCAGTACAAAGCCATAATGATAAAGAAACACTATTGAGAAGACACAGTTGTGCTCTGGGGTAACCATGCACTGAAGGGCCTGATGAAATTGCCCTTCACGTGCAGTATATATGTAGGAGGTCTGTAGAATTCTCCAGCATGACAATTGCTGTCGTTTTCACAAAAGATCTGGAGTGAAGAATTTTATTTGATTTCTCTTGTTGTGATCTATTTTTAAGTTGTATATTCACATGCATTCTTCTTTATAACTTTAAAATTATAATTCCCAAATCACAGTTCCCATTCTGTACAATCTACCATTTATTTGCATGTCAGACCCCATCCTCCCATACCTTAAGTATGTTATAAGGAGGGGGAGAGAATTGTAGTTCCATGTTTGTAATTTATTTGTCAAATTATGAGGCTTTGCTCTTAAAAGGGGTATATAAGACTGCATCCATTTTAGGGAAAACTGTGTCAAGTGTTCCCAGGCCCTGAAATACAATCACCATATTGCTATATTGTTAGCCTGGTCATTGCTGGGCATGAACTAGGATCTGGAAGAGGCCATCTGCCATTCATGTGTCCACCTTGACTTGGAGAGTAAGAGGTGAATGGTAGGAATGTGGGCTCTCCTGCAGCTGTTGTCCTTGGAGCAGGAGAATAACCTCAGGCACATTCAGCTTATTAGTAGACACAGGACTGGTGTACAGTTTCCAACACAGGTTGGCTTTCTTTGTTTCTGGGCTCAGCGCTTCAAAGGAATCTGTGCTCAAGCCCTGAGCACCCATTCAGCAAAAAGTGAACCCCTTTACTTTGCTCCCTTTTGGCACATCAGAAATATCAGGCAACAACCACAGCTGTTGTTGGGGAGAAATTTCACCTAAGTGTCACTACATGGCTTTCAAGAGTGGTTTGATCTCTGTGGGGGAGTGTGGAACATGATCTCTTTGTCCCTTATTCATCCAGGCTGAATTTGGCACCAGTAGGTATGTATAAAAAGAAATGAAGGATCTGTTCTGTTTGCGGTAGAATCTGATTAGAATCCTGGAACCTCTACTGGCTCTGCTCTCCAGATATAATTTCATTCTCAGATCGTATTTAGTCCAGTATCCCATATATTTAAATAACCACATAAATATAAAATAGCATTTGATGCTTCATTGATGCTAATTATACAGGCTACAGGTATCAATCTAATCTGGTAGTGCTCAGAAAATTCAGATGCATACCATTTTCTCCATTTATTATAAATTTAGATTAGGTTCTTGTGTAGCATGAAGCTAAACATTTTTCCAGTTATAGTTTTAATATTTTATTTTAATAGGATTTTTTGGTGGTGGTGTTTGGTTAAAGGAAAAAGAAGAAAAGTTTTATAACAGTTTTCCTTTTTGTTTTCCATCTAAAGGCCAAATTCCCTGACTGTTAGCAGCTCTCTGGGCTAAAGTACCCCACCACAATGAAATCTTTTTAAAATTTCACTTAAGAATTTTTATATGGGCATAAATTTCTGACAAGATTAAAGGCTTTTTCTTGGTGGATGTGAGGAGTAAGGAATAGCTTTAACAAATCCTTAAATTAGAAATGCTTGGTGGCTTTTAAACAGACAGTGTGGATCTCTGAGGAATGTTTATAGGCACTGGGGTAACCTTGCAGCAAAGAGAGCAGTAGATTATATCATAATTTATTTCAGATACCTATCTGTTTCGGCTTACAGCTTGGGTTTTGCTTTTTTATCCTAAGTTAGAACAGCCCTGAGGCAGGTGAGAAAAATTTTATGTAATCTCTGCCTATCACAGCATTTTCAGATCATGCCATATAAATGGTATAAATTAATCACTAATAATTTCACTTCTATCTGACCTTCTGCCCCTACCAAACTCTGGCACGAAATTGAGCTAAAAGAGTGTTGCTGAATACTAATTCTGATAACAGGTATAGGTGATAAATTATATTTAAATGGTATGTTTCTTAATTTGCCGATTAATAATCTACAAATATCAAGGTCAGGCAAATAAGAAGACAGTATTTTATCATAGCTGAAACTCACATAATCAGGGAATAGATAAAGTAGGAAGACACCTGAAGAACTTAAATGCCCCTCCTCAAGGCAGGGTCATCAGTAGAAAGTTGCTCATGACCATGTCAAATCAGGTTTTTAATACCTTCCAGAATGGAGGCTGCTCAGTCTCTCTGGAACAAAACCAAATATACATAAAGTCATTTTCAACATTTAAATAGGTTTTCCTATATTAAAATCTGAGTCCAGGACCTTTTATTGTTTCAAAGTAGACTCTGGCTCTATCTTTGCTTCCTCCCATCATTGCTGCATTGATGGACCAAAGTAAACTGTATTAGGCTCAACAAGGCCAAGTTCTGAATCCTGCTCTTGGGTCTCAGCAACCCCAGGCAGTGCCACAAGCTGGTTACAGGAGCTGGGAAGCTGCCCAATGAAAAAAGACCCGGGGGTGCTGGTCAACAGCAGCTGAGCATGATCCAGTGTGTGCCCAGGTGGCCAAGAAGGCCAATGGCATCCTGGCCTGGGTCAGCAGTGGTGTGGCCAGCAGGACCAGGGCAGTGACCGTCCCCCTGTGCGGGGCACTGCTGAGGCCACACCTCCAATCCTGTGGTCAGTTCTGGGCTCCTTACTGCAAGAAGGACATTGAGGGGCTGGAGCATGTCCAGAGAAGGGCAGCAGAGCTGGGGAAGGCTCTGGGGCACAAGTCCTGTGAGGAGCAGCTGGGGGAGCTGGGGATGCTTGGCCTGGAGAAAAGGAGGCTCAGGGGGCACCTCATCACTCTCCACAACTGCCTGAAAGGAGGGTGCAGCCAGGTGGGGTCAGCCTCTTCTGCCAAGTGACAAGTGACAGGATGAGAGGAAATGGCCTCAAATTTCACCAGGGGAGATTTAGATTGGATATTAGGGAAAAGAATTTCATGGAAATGGCTGTCTAGCATTGGAATGGAATGCCCAGGGAAAATTGTGGAGTCGCCATCCCAGGAAATGGTTAAGAGGTGTGTAGATGTGCCATGTGGATGTATGGTTTAGAGATGATTAGGTATGGCGGTGCTTGATTTACAGTTGTATTTTTGATATTTGAAGGTTTTTTCCAGGCCTAAGAATTCTATGGTTTTTTGTATTTGTACGGATTAATATGTGCATATACAGATCAGTCCCTTCCTGGATACCTCTTGCAAGTATATGAAAGCTGAAGAGTGTGTGGAATAAATCTATATTTATGGTAACTCCATTCAGTCTACAAAATCTGATCTCACACCTCTACAATACTGATGTAGTTCTATTAAGTGCATTTCTTTCTATTGAAATCAGAATTGCATTTCTATTGAAATTTCTATTGCATTTCTTACTATGAAGTGAGATATTGGTATGAAATGTGTCTCACTAATAACCACATGAAGTTTGAAATTTAATTCTGTATATGTTCAGCAAGGTTTGCTGTTAACCACTCCAGTGCAAGCTGGCTGTAAAATCACAGTGCAACCCAGACTGGCAGAACAGGACAGAAAGGAGAGGGGAAGACACATTCAGATTTTACCAATTCTGAAATGAGAGGCCTTGTATAAGCTATAAACTACGGTGTACACCCACATGAAAATATGATAGACATTTCAAATAACCTCTGCAGTTGCAAATATACTCATAGAAGTTTGCTACCAATTGCTGCATGTTAGAAACTCTGAAGTATGAATATTCAGCTTTATGTTCATCCTAGGCTCTTAGAAAAAAGCGGGTTGTACCAAAGTATGTACTTCAAAATAATTCCTTTTCCATCTCTGTAATATATTGCTGACCTCAGTTTCATAGTAATTTGGTTATTACAAATATTAAGCATCTCCAAAAATATATCACTGGCTACAGGCTTATTTTATCCTGTTGATGGCAAGAACACAGGTAAGTAAACATCCAGGCTTCAAAATTATGTTGAACTTCTTCACAAGCAGGTTTCTATTCTAGAACAGAGTTCAGACATGTTTCAAGGAAGCATCTTTATCCTAGTTTAAATTTCTGAAAGCATTAATTTATCTGGATAATAATATTAGAAGAGCTTCTAAGAGATACCGTTCTAAACAGTTTCAACTATCAATTTAACATTATTTAACTTTTCCTGCATACAGGTTTGCATTTATGTTTTGATGTTGTTTCTGATTTTTTATCTCCCACTGAATAAAGATTTTTAATTTAAAAAAGACCTCCACCTGCGAAATGGTTGGTGTACAAATGAAGAAAGAAGGGAAAAAGAATAAGTTCACTGTTTCTTATCATACCAGTAAATCCAAATGTTGTGGGGCTGGTACCCAAAGAAAGGGGTTGTCTTTAGAAAGGAATTGAGTGTTTTGTTTTGTTTTCCCATAAATAAACCTTGGAAGCAGAAACATGTGTAGATAGATACATTCTGATAATTAACATGACTACTCCTGCCTCTAAGCTCATTTTCTTTTTTGAAAATAGTACACAAGAAGCCTTTGGCTATTAAAGGAAATTAATCAGGTGGGGCATTCTTGCAATAGCATCTGTCTGCAGTGACAGCTTTACAAGTTAAATAAATAAACACTCTCTGGCATAACCCTCTGGAAGGGGAGTAGTGAGGTCAGACCATGGGTCTTCACAGAATGTTTCTACTGTTCATTGCCAAATCAGTTCCCAAGATCAGGCAAGTTTCCCCATGTCCTTAACAATACTTTCTAATTGTCATTACTTAAAATGGTCTTGCAAGAAGTTAAAATTTTAATGTTATTTCTCAGAGGCATGAAAGTAGTCAATGAAGGCTAATAAATTACTGCAAACGTCCATGCACTCTTCCTTGAAAGATTCTGGGATGGCTGCCAGCAAGTTTTAGTGCATCATACAGGGAGTGCAGGCATCACAAATGCTGAATGTTTGCTCATTCATGGCAAATTTGAATATTCCAAGTACACGGACTATCTTCTTAAAGAGTTGGTAATTTCATTTGTTCCCTGTGCTTAAAAACCAGAATATTTTTCCACCATTCCTCAGTTAGGAACCAAGCTGTCTGTTGCATGCAAACTGCTCACATTCATTCATTTCACAATCTAGTTTAGATCTACGTTCCTGCCTTCCCCCTCTGTGACAAATTAGATTTTCCCTCGCGTGTTACACGATATAATTGTTGGTCACTGCAGTGAAAGGTTTTCTTATTAAACCCTTTTTTTAAATGCTAGTAAAACTTCTAGCATTATATTTATCACTGGAATAAGCTGCTCTTTCCCATTATTTTAATGAAGCTGTGTCCAATAGTTTGGCCTGCTTTTTGCTGCTTGATGTGTACCACAGCTTATAATTGGTTTTCCAGTCCATAATAGGCCTATATATTTTGCCCTTTTTTCCATGAAAACAACTATAATCCTACTGAATTCTTGATCCTTCATTCCTCTAAAATAATAGTTTCTGTATTGAGGAGGTTTGTCTTGATGCTGTGATTCTGCAGTAAATGCAAATTGCAAGATCTTCTTAGCTCCCATGAAAAGTATTTAGATAGCTTCCAAGTTTCCAGGTATATTTAACAAATTGCTTATTGTGATATCATTAAGTACGTTCAGTGGAACAGTCAAAACCATCAGCCATTTGTGTTGAAGTCTAAAAGCCACAGGGTTTGGTTAAAATTAGGTATAGAATAGAATTATTTCATCAATGTCATACCATTTAGATGATTTAACCAGTGGAAGATGTGACTGGGAATTTGTATTTCATTTTTTGTCATTTAATTGTTTGGATATCATTATGTTGGTAATCCCAATGTTCATTGTTACATTGTTGAGTTCATAGAATCACAGAATGGTTTGGATTGGAAAGGAACTTAGAAATCATCTAGTTCAAATACCTTTGCCGTGGACAGAGACTCCTTGCACCAGACCAGGTTACTCAAAACCCATCCACCCTAAAACACTTCCAGGGATGGGGCATCCACAACCCCTCTGGGCTACTTTTTCCAGTGTTTCATCAGCCTCATAGTAAAGAGTACCTCCCTAAAATCTAATCTAAACCTACTTTTTTGTCTGAGTGAAGCAATATCCTCTTATCTTATCACTACCTGCCCTGTAAAAAGTCCCTCTCCAGTTTATTTGTGAATTTTTCAACTCAAGTTCAGCCGCACCATAGCTTCAGTCAGATACAGCACTGCTCTGAATGTCTTTGATGGCTTTTACAGTGCCTCTAAATTACCTGCAGATCTTTAGCAGTATTGACCCCAGCGTTACCCTGTAGAGAGCACAAATATTAGCCAGCTACCAGTTGTACTTGGAATTGCTGACCATTTTCCTCAAGTCTCTCAGATATTCCAGTTATTTACTGAATTTGTAGTCCACCTATTCTATTATATCTCATAAATCTGGCTGCAAGGATACTGTGGATCTCTTACACCTTAGCTCTGCTCTGTGACTGATGCATGAAAAATGTATAGAATGTTCAGATATAATGATGTTAAAGCCATGTGTGAATTCAGAACAGATAAAGTGTTAAATGCAACCCTAACAGACCACCTGTCTTTTTAAAATTAATCAGTGACCAGTAGCAGAGGTTTTCTCCTCGATCTTTAAGAACTCCCTTTTTCAGAATAAATTATAATGGCATTAGCTGCAGTCTCTTATTTCAGTGCCTACCTCTGATTAAGATGACCAAATCACAGAATATTTTGATGAATTCTTCTAGGTAAACACATGCCACAGAGCTATGTGAAATGAGGATAGTTTTAAGTAGAGGATTTAAGGGAAGGAAGGGGTAAACATTGGGCCCCAAGTATCCAGTATAGTGCTCCAGTGCATCTCTTTTACCTTTGCCTTACTTTAAAGCTGTCTCTGATGCATTCTGTAATAATACTTGGGAATTATTTGCATCCAGTCTAAAGAATTTTTTAGTTCTAGTTTTAAATTAAGGACTCCAGTGGTTTCAGTCCTTGATAAGTAAAGCAGCTGGATGTCACACCAGTCACACCAAAGCTCTGTTACATTTTAGTCACAGCAGTGAAGTGATGCATGAAACTGACTGTACTGTAAAATCTCATTGTTATATGGATGAGGAAATGGACTAGCTCCAGAAAGTAAAACAATCCAAAGACAGGGAAAAATGCATATTGAAGCTTTCAGCAGAGACAGTGGTTTAGAATAAAATGTGTTCTTTTGTTAGGGGGAAATAAACCATATCTAGAGCTTAGGATTTAATTAGGCAATGAGAAGTGTTCTTGTATGTCAGTGTGGTGCTAACAGGGTACAGTATACATTGTTCACAGAGTACACTGCATGTTCACCTTTATTCGCACCAAGCACGGCAGTTCTGTAGAGCAGAGTAAAAAAGAGTGTAGGTGTTTACCTCCAAATGAATTTTAATGGAGAATGAGATGATTTGTGTATCTCTTAAATTGTTTAGTTAGGCTTTTCTTCTCTGTTTGAGGTTACTTATTTTCATGTTTCCAACATCACTAAAATAAGACCTTTCTGCTTGTCCAAGTATCTCAGGTATTCCCTTGGATTTTTGTAGTGTCAGTGTGGATGATCGAGGCTTTCCCCTCAAGCAATCTCATTAGGGATGAAGGCAGAAGATTTTCAGCCCTCTTCTTCCTTTAGTAGATTTTTCCTTCACATCAGTTGGCTAGGATGAATAAGGGATAATAGCCAGATAGTGCTTTGCTTTACCAGTTAGCAAAGCTGATGGCAAAGGTCATGATGAGAATGTTTAGAGGAATGGGAAACCCTTCCCTGTGGAAAGAATTACCTTGAAAGCCTGCAGTGAGAATAGGTGGTTTTGAAGAATGACAATGGAGAAGAAAATACCATCTGTTAAAACAAATAAATCAATATACCCTGGACTTGTCAGTCCTGGCTAAGGACACTCAGAGTGTATTTTTCTCCCAGTGCATGAGTATACCACCAGTCCCATTGATTTTGTGCTTATAGCAGGAGGATGATCTATATCTCTTGTGGACAGATGCTAGCTTTCTGGAGAGAACCACTGAGATTTCATTGGGGAATGTATCATAATTGCTATAAAATAGCAATTTATCTGCTAAATTCCCATTGACTGTGATAACACCTTGTCAGGAAAGTGAATCTGCTGCAATTTTGTATAATAGCACTCCTGACATTTATGTACCCCTGCTTTTTACATATCAGCTTTGTGAATATCTCCAGGTCAGAATGTAAAGGTGCATGATATTTACAAACCAACAGCTTTTTTCACAATTAACTTTGTGATGTTGACATGGCCTGAGTCACAGAAAGTATAAAGTGTCTTTGTTGTAAATTTTCCCATATTTCTATTAAAGCACAAGCATAAGTGTTCTCAGAACCAGACGTTATGTTGACCTGTTAAACACGCCCTGAAACTCTGATATGTTCACAAACACTAGACTGTTACCTCAGTTCTCATTTGAGCCAACCTCATTTCCTGTTGATGCTTCTGTTAGCAGATACTTTTTGGAGTCAAATTCAACACAAGTTCACATGTCCTCCATTCCTGAATGAATTACTGAGCTTTGAGCACTTAGTTGGTGGACAGACTCCTAAGGAAAGAAAAAGAAAGAAAAGGCAGGAAAAATAAGTCTGTTTTTATAGAAGAACTAGAACTCATTAAATGTTTTACTTTTGTCTGTGTCACAGTTGTGGAAAATATATTTACAAAAGTGGGTTTTTGTTTTGTTTTAGCTTTACAAGCTAAAGCTAGAAACAGCATTTAAATTCACATTTGACAGTCTATAAGTTATTTTTATGGCTGGCTTTACCACTTGTTTACATGGCAGATCTCAGATACTAGGCATTTAAGCATAAACCAAATACTGGCATTCAATGGGCCTATTAATTTTTATTGTATGTAGTTGTATGCCTATTATAGTGACATATACTAAATTAAATTAATACTGCTTAGATTGGTTTCTCTGTCTAAAATTGAATTATCTAAATTCTATTCATGAATGCTACAGACAGGCAACTTGAGTAAGAAATTCATGCCGGCTGTCCTGAATGCTTCTGCCAAGGAACGGATGAATCACTGCCCAAAAATGTTTCTTTACTGACCACAGGAAAGGCCTTGGTTTTGCCCATAATAAAAAAAATGGATCTTAGCATCTAAGTAAGCTAGGTATAAACAGAGGAAGGAAGAGAGTAGCAAAGGTGGAATCTCTTGCCCAAGGATCCAACAACGAGTGACAAAGCAAATAAAATAACCAGTCTTCAGCCTTCAGGCCAGTATTATATTGCAAACCTTCCCTTCACTTTTATAGTTGGTGTGATCTCTGCTATGGCAATCAATGGGAGAAGGATGACAGCTTGGATGGCCACCTGTAATGATTTAAAATTGGTGGGTTTATCTGTTCAGAAATCACTCCTACAGTTCACATATTTTTTAACCAGCACCCCATCAGTCTGTGTTACTGACTGCCTGGGGAGCAGCATAAACCAGAGGAATGTCCCACTCTAACCTCACTAATGAAACTTCTTTTGCATTGCAGTTGACCTGGACAGGTTGAATGATGATGTGAAGCGCTACAGCTGCACTCCAAGGAACTACTCTGTCAATTTAAGGGAGGAGCTGAAGCTGACAAATGTAGTTTTCTTCCCCCGCTGCCTCCTTGTCCAGCGCTGTGGTGGAAACTGTGGCTGTGGGACTCCAAACTGGAAATCCTGCACCTGTGTGTCAGGGAAAACAGTGAAAAAGTATCATGAGGTATTTCCATTCTTTCTTTATTACTTCTTTCAGGTATTTATTGCTTCCATGGATTCTGAAGTCTTTTCTCAGAGCTGTGATTGCTGCTTGTTAATAGAATATGTATGTGTGAGGAAGGGGTGTTGGCAGTATTTGTGTGCAAGTTAACCTAGAATAAGTTGGAGAGGACTTTTGCCACCTCCAAATGGATGCCACCACAGCATCCTAGTGAACTTTGTTTCAAGAATGAGCCTTATGTTGAACTGAATTTTCCCAGTCAAGGACTAATACAAAGTAAATGTATATACCACTGGAAATACTCTTTTTAGTAACACAGAGGTTACTAAACATGGGTTCCTTGAGATATTTGACTTAATTTCCTCTTGCCGTAAACTGACACTCTCACTTGGAAATGACAAGTCACTTGTAAATGCTCTTCCCTTCCAGATCTATTACTTGTAGGAGGCCCCTGAATTATTCAGCCTTAGCTTTTTTTTTCCCACTCAGCAATTTTTTAGGAAGACAAAGTTTTTGCATAGGAGCAATACTGATTATTTTAATCCATTCAAAATGCATCTAAAGAGGAAAAACATAAGGAAAGAATATTTTGTATTCTTGCCCCTAATGCAGTATTTTCAGATCAAGGCACGAACAATGTTCCCTAAAGTTAAGCATATCTGGGAAAGTTACTTGATAGTAGCCTTTCTGTTGTTGGAAGGTAGGGTAGCTGCATACCATGCTCAGTTCTGACACATATCTCTTGTAAGAGCCTGATTTACCACTTAGCTTAAGGCCTGAGTGAAAATGAACTTTATGGACTTTAAACCAGGATGCAATGTAGGCTCATAACATTAAGGTGTTGTCATGAGAGACCCTGGGGCTGCAATAACAGAGGGTTGTTGAAGGTCAGAACTTGCCCATGCTGGGAGCAGTGCAATTGCTCTTTCCAAATGTAAGAGACACTTTTTCACACATAACTGCAGAATACAGCATACTCTACATGCTAGGAATAGAGAATAGTTATTATTTTCTCTAATTTTAAACAAGATGCAGGGGATGACCCTAGTAAATACAGAGCAGAAAGCCTTATCTCAGTGGTAGAAAAGTTAATTGGAAAAAAAATTATTAGGTCTAAGGCACCTAGATGACTATGAGCTGATAAAATTAACTCAGAATGTCTTTATATGAATAAATATTTATACAGAACCACAATATTGTACAAGAATGCTAAAAGGACTGGCACCTCCTGCAGAGAGCCGTCAGTCAGCCAGACAAGATCAGACATGGATTAGAAGCTGGTTAAGAGATAAAGAGCACTGAGGTGGAAGAGACAAGCAATTTTCTAAATGGGAAAGGGCTATCTGAGGATGCCCCCAGTACAAAGATTATTATTTCATGTGTGTTCAGTCTGGAGGGAGGTGAACAGAGAGGAGGTAGAAATGACAGATGGGGTGGCATAGGAGATAACATACTTGAACAGCAGATAATGCTGTGAGGAGTTTCAGAAGGTCTTTGTAACTGCTTTTAAATGCAGGTTAGAAAAGCATCGAGCACTAGGATGAGTAGCCTCAACTATTTATTCATATAACATTGGGCATGTGAGGGGAGGAGGAGGAAATGAGGGGTGGAAATAGGGCTAAAGGTCAAACAGTGAATTACTGTGAATGAAGATCTTTAGGAAAACAGTTTAGTGCAGTGATAAGAAAAAGGCAAGTGACAGTCTTCTGCAGAAATGGAGATGAAGGTGTAATAACACAGTAAATATTGCTGTCTGGATAAATTGGTGGGGGACTTGCACTAGGTTTTGACCATTGATGCTTAAAAGGACAAAGGCTGGACTAGAAAAAAAACTAGAAGCAGCAAGCTTACATCATGAGAGACAAAGGGGACAATACAGATCAAAAACATTCATAAGTTAAGTGACTTAAAAGTTTTGGATCATTTCATGTAGAAAAAAAATTCTAAAGACAGGACACAGTGAAAGATAGGAAATAATGAATAGTAGCTAAAGGAAAATTAGGTCTTCCTAAATAAACTTTTCCTTAAGAAAAGAACAAGAGAGAGACAGGAAGGGAACTAATGTCAAATTATAAAAAGGAATTGGGTTTTTTTTCACAGTAAATCTGTATGGAATTTCAACACTTAAATATGAGTTGTGCATAATTCAGAAGATTTCTGAAAGAACTGGAAGTCAAATATAAACTAAGGAATCCTGTTTTGCACCTATATCAGAATTTAAGGCAGCTGTGGAGAGTAGCTAGAAAGAAAAATGCTGATTATAAATGTTTTCAAGCACTTTTTTCAGGTGTTTGGAAACAGCTAGTGCTGGAACACCAGAATATTACACTAGCCAGGTATTGCTCAGCATCAGATGTCATGACTTGTGACTGCCCCAAATTAATCACTAAATCCAGGAAATTCCAACATTCACACAAATATATCACTGCTAACTTATTTTCCTACTCATTCCTACACTGGAAACCATACCAATTCAAGACAGTGTTTCATCTTTAACAGTAAATGGCCTTTGTAAGTTTAAATTTAAATTTTTATCCCTTAGGGATGAATTAACAGCTCACTGAGCAGATATTTAACCAAGTGTCTGCCATTAACATGAGTGGTAGTCATGCAGATAAATTCATGTATGACATACTAAAAATGTGTCCATTAATTTTAATCCAAAATGTTTTCCACTTTATTGTTAGCCACACACAATCAGTTTTATTCTTATTCTCCTTTGACCCTTTAATTTTACTTGAATACCAGGTAGAAAAGGCACTGAACAGAGGCCTCTTCACATGCCAGTTTTAGAACCATAGAGCCAGTTTACTCTCTTAAAAGCCAATTTGAAACCCACTAACCTTATCAAAGAGCCTTTAGTTGCATAACGAAGGATGGAGCTTTACACTTTATGAAATCCACAGCATTAATTTAGTTAAAAAGCTTTAATTAAAAGCCTTCTACTGCAGGAGGACATGGGCCGGATTCAAACACAAGTCCCCGTTAATTTGGTTTACAGAGGACTCCAGAAGTAAATATTAGGTGGTAGAGCAAAGAAGGTGTTTGAAGTAGCTGAAACTGAGTGCTGTGGACCCCAGATCCCTTCTCTTGTCAGATTGATTTTCCCTGACTTCTATCCCGGAGCTTCATCTACTGAGCTCCTGAACCTGCAAGAGCTTTGTGTCCTGCACATGGATATGCTTGTAGCCAAAACTGAAAAATGTCTCTGGAGATTACTTAAAAGTTCCCTGGCATTTCTGAGCTACCCAGTATTTCTGTGTGAAAGACAGGCAGGAGAACTTATCAGAACGATAAGGCTCCTTTTTGGTTTTGTGGCAAGTGCTGGGGTAGCATGTTGGCAGCTGTGGGGACCTTAAAGGCCAGGGTGTAAATATCTTTTCTTTAAAGAGAGGTTTCTATTCCAGAGGGATTTCAAGGTTATCTTCTCCTTATGCTCTTAATGCTTTTTAGTTCTCTCTCAGTTCCGCTCAGTTCAAAGCCTCCCACTGAGCACTCTCTCTCCTAGCTTATCCTCTCAGGATTAATAACTATCATGTGGAGGAGCCTTCAATTTTCCCAAGCTGGGAGTGCTGCTCCAGTTCCCTGAATGGAATGTACAGGCCTTTTCTATCATGTCCAACTGTAAGAAGCAATGCAACAGCAGGGAAAATGTGAACATGAGAGGGCCACAGTAAGGGGTAGCTTTTTTTTTTTATTGCCCTGGGAAATGTTAATCATGAGATCTTCGGTCTTCTTTACAGCCTGGAAGTTTGCCATGATTTTACTAAAATACTCAGCAGTTTTCAGAAATGAATGGGGTCATAACTTGGGTAAACAGATAGTTTTACTGGTGGGTTTGTTTCTTTTCTTCCTTACAGGAGTCTTGTGATGCTCTGTGGTTTTCCATGGCTTCTGGGTTTGCTTTGGAGCAGAGCAAATGCTCTGGACAAATACTCATGACTTACCACATAGTGTCACGAACCCTTCAAACCAAACAGGCCAAGTCCCGGCAGTGTCTGAAGACGTCTCTCAGGCATAGTCTGCCATAAATGATACTGAGTTTTGTTGCAATGCTCTGTGCAAGGCAAAGACAAAGCAGTACATAGAAATGGATGCAGCACCTTAATCAAAGCTCAGCCCTACTGCTGTCAAACTTTCTAAAGCAGACCTGATATAAAAGTGTGTTTCCCATTGCAGTATATGTCCTTAAAATGCCTGGAGCTGCTCTTTAAAGTGGTACAGGCTCTAAACCTGGAGATCCCTCAGCAGAGAGAAGGTGTGGGAGAACTCAGGCCAGGACTCAGCTGTTCAGCTGTGGCTGTGGCTGTGCTATCCAAGCAGTATGCACATACCTCAGAGAAACAAGAAATCGGTTTCCCCATCTCATTGCTGTAACTGATAAGATGTGAAACGAGTTTCCATGGGGAATAAGTGCTCTTAAGGTAGCAACCAGAATTTGTCAGAACACATAAACCTCTGCAAGCACAGTGCTGAGCTGCACAAGTAAGGGGCATATAAGGAAAAAAGAAAAGTGGTGATAGCTGATTGCAACTTTTACCTACTTATTTGTCTCTCCTGTAAAGGCCTGATGTGTTTTCCACTGTCTGTAAGGTGCTTCTTCCCCCACCCCACCCCTTTTTGAAGCATTATGCCTCCATTCAAGTTTGATGTTGACTGTATCTTGTCCTTCATATGACATACTTTCAGTGAATTCTCAAAGAGAAGGTTTTGATTAGTGCATGGATGGCATACCCTTTCATCACCTTGAGAGAGGCAGTAGGTACCCTAGAGCACACAATACTGTATCTTGGCAGAAGTTGCTGGGGCATAAAAACAGCTTCAGCAAACCCAGCATTGCAAAGGGAAAACAAGACAGGGAATATTTGTATAGGAAAAAAGAACATGGAAGCACCATAGAGAATTAAAAAGTGGAACTTCAGTAAGACAAAGTTACTGCAATGGAGTTAAGAAATGTAACTAATACAATTTGATGCTATGGGGGCTTTTTTGTTCTTTTATTTCTCAAAGAAATGAGAAGCAAACGTTAAGGAGGCACTTGAGAGAGAAGACAATAATTCTCACCCTGTCCTTACACAGGGAAACATAAGATAACTGGTCAAAAAATGATGCAGATGCTGCTGACACAACAAAGGGAATTTGCTAAGGGATTAAAAAGAGCTAGACTCATCAAAGCAGTGTACAAGGAATATGGTCTGATTGTTGTATGTCCTGGAGTTGATAGTATGTATAAAGGAGATAAGAGGTTGTTATGGTAATGAAGGCACAGAATTAGCCTGACAAAAGAGTTAATTCATGGAATATTGTACAGGAAGCAGCAATGGGATTTATTTGGAATGCAAGTACAAGGAAACAAAATGAGTCAGAAATGACTTCTAGGTCACAGGATGAGCAGAGAGAGAGCACAGAAGTGCAGTGAGAGGAAAAAGGTTCATTTTTAACTAAATGAAAAATTAAGTTCTTGGGTTGACATCTGGAAGTTAAGCAAATGAGACATCCTGTGATACATGTCAGGACAGAGAGGTAGTTTGCAAAGGAGAAACACCTGTATGTAGTCAGTGATAAAACAACAGCTGTAGCATAATGCAGACATAATTCCTGACAAGATCAGCAAAAGTGAAGGTCTTGTTCATGTTACATATGTCACATATGTCAAAAACATCATTGCTTTAGTGAGTGCTTCAGGTACTTGAGTTTTAAGCCAATTAATTCTTCCCATGCTTGTTATATTAAAACCAGGTCTTTCTTATGCATACACATAAATAATAGAAACAGTAATTCCATCTATATGTAATAATTACTTAGTTTGCCTGTTACCACTGATCAGCAAGCCAACTCTTTTTTTTTGTCCAGTATACCCTGTAATTATCTCTAGTAAGAAAGAGTATGTCTTTGGGTCTATGTCATTGGTTTAGGCTATGTTCCTACTAGGGTAAAGGTCCTTGTACTAAGTTATGAGCCACATTCCCATAATACTTGGCTTCTTGTACTCAGAATACAGCTAAACTGCGTGTGACCTTTTGATTAGATAACTTCCAAAAATTGCAGAGTAAGATTCTTTATGTCTATCAGAACTTGGATCTGTGTTGAATGTTTTGCGCTTTTGATGCTTCCTCTTTCATGAATCTCAGACAAATATAATTTCGTTTGCATGCTAGAATTGTGTTATTTTTAGATGTGCAGAAGATTAGATAATGCTGCAGAGCAGAATTTTAAAATAAGTTCTGCAAAGTACAAATTTCACTATCTAAAATAGCATCCAGAGTTATTCACCATCCTCTGTCACAAGAATATGAAGCTAATTAGATATTGGGTGAGCCACGGTCATGTTATTGATTTTCGCAGGCTTCTTAAGCTAATCAGAAAGAAAAAAAAATATTTTTGAGTGAGGCTTCATTTTTCTGTTGGTGCTTAAAATACTCATCAAGAATTTAAATAAACAATGTTACTGTTGTTGCTAATAGGTAAATGATAAGTCAAAAATGCCTGTGGGGAAGCTTTTTAAAGTTTTGACTCTTTGCTTTTTAATAAAACAGAAGTCAGCTATCCTGGACTGTCATGGCTCAATGTTGCCTGACTTCAAGGGTCAGTGATACCTGGCTAGGACCTTCAGCAAATGCTGAAAGGATGGTTCATTTAATCTGGCTCTAGCTATCTAACACTGTGACTCAAAGCTTTGGGCTCCTTTCCTAGTCCCCAGAGCTAGCCCTGCCAGAGGTGGCTGTTGCAGGTGAATCATGCTCTGGTGTTGCTGCTTTATTGTGATTTCTACTGTAGACATGCCACATATGGTTCAGGGTGAACAGGTTATCTCCAGCTGCGTCCTCTTCCTGGCAGTCATTGCCACTCTGCTGTCCTTAGCCCCTGACCTTGAAGTGTTCTTACAGACCTGAAGGTCTGTCATAGCTTTGATCTCATTTAAGGAGGCTTTCAGATGCTGTCATTCAAATTCAATACATGATCAATGAGTAAGATTGCTGGCAAGGAAACACATGTAAGCATTTTCTTTATATTTCCTACACCACTGCCCCAAGTTACACAGTGGCTACAGTCATCTTACCTTGAAACTTCTCAAGTGCTCAGGCACATCTACAAAGTAAAATGTCATCCAGCATATTGGTGTTCTCCTATGGGGCTCTCTGTGCAGAAAATGCCCTGCTGCACTTTTTTTCGTATTACGTTTAAGCACCAAATCCAGCTCAGAAGCAGAATAATCTGTCTTGATTTTATTTTAATTTTTAAATAGTTTTATGACCATAATTTACTCAGTGTTTGATGAGAGGGATGAGACTGTAGTTACACGCTCTTGGTGAGGTAATGATCTGAGTAGCTGAGGCACTACAATTTGATGAGAAGTGACAGACACTGATACTTTAATTTGAAAACTATGAGGCTGTTCTCTTTCACCCCAAAAAAACCAAAAAAAACCCAAAACCAAAAAAAAACAGTGTTTTGAGCGTTCTAGACCTGTCATATTTGTATTATCTTACAGCTGCTGATCCCATTAAAAAATGAGTGATAAAGTGTCCTGAACAGAATTTATTTGAACTGTTCTCATTAATACAGTAGTTCCTCAGCTTTAAGGATGTGACTATGTGATAAATAAACAGCAGCTATTTGCAGAATAAAGGGTTGTCTTCCTTCTGCTTTGGTCACCAGAAATTGCCTTACTTCCAAATTCTTTTAAATTCCCTTGTACTTAGATGAAAATAAAACTATTAGGTGGTCGTGAGACAGAGAGCTTTGAAAAATCAGTTCTGTGATCAGCTGTTAAAATAGCTCTGGAGAGGGATCTGGACAGGCTGAATCTGAAACCAGTTGTGTGAGATTCAACAATGCCATGTGCTGGGCCCTGCACTTGGGTCACAACAGCCCCAGGCTGTGCTACAGACTGGGGGCAGTGCCTGGGAAGCTGTCTGGGAGTAAAGGACCTGGGTGTGCTGGTTGATAGCAGCTGAACATGATCCAGTGTGTACCCAGGTGGCCGATGGCATCCTGTCCTGGATCAGCAATGGTGTGGCCAGCAGGACCAAGGCAGTGACTGGTGAGGTCACACCTGAAGTCCAGAGAGGGGCAACAGAGCTGGAGAAGGGTCTGGAGCACAAACCTTACATCTGAGGAAGCTGAGGGTGTTTAGACTGGAGAAAAAGAGGCTCAGGGGGAGACCTCATCACTCTTTCTGACTGCCTGAAAGGAGAGTGCAGGCAGGTGGGCTGGGCCTCTTCTCCCAGATAACAAGTGGCAGAACAAGAGGACATAGCTTCAAATTGCACCAGGGGAGGATTAGACTGGATATAAGGGATATTTTCTTCATTGCAAGGATGGTAAAACATTGAAACAGTCTGCCCAAGGAAGTGTGAGAGTTGCTATTCCTGGAAGTATTCAAAAAGCACGTGGAATGTGGCATTAGGGGACAGAAGTTAGTGGTTGACATGGCAGTGCTGGGATGATGGTTGGACCCAGTGATCTCAGAGGTCTTTTCCCACCTGAAGGATTTTATGATTTGATAATTTCAGTTGTGTTCAATCACTGTTTTCCTGTCTTGTCTGAGGAAATGCCTAACAGTTCATTTTCTTATCAACAAAGCCTACATGCTGTGTTCATGCTTCTTGATAAAAAAAACAGGGAAAATCCCCAAGCTGTCAGATGGTCTGTTAGCTTAAATACAGTCCACATCTTTGCCCTCATCCTATTGCATGCTTTGATTTGCTCTCAGCTGGAAAAAATTAGATCTACCTACCCATGATCTTGGAAACTGCCAGTCATCTGGATTTGTCATATTTTGCTGGAAGACTTCTTTAAATAAGGAATTTATCACAGGTTCAGTGTCAGCATCTGTATGTTTTCTTAGAAAAGACATCTTTGAAGATGTGGTCTTATTTTTAGCTCTGTAATAATTGCAGCAACTTGATTTGGTTCAGTTCCTTTGTGCTTGGGATGACTGTGATACAGCAAATTGTCCTAGTGTCCATCAGGATTTATTGCATATATGCAGCCAATGTTTGAAATCAATTCAAAGATACTGTATTTTTGTTGCTTAAAAAAAGACAAAAAGGTAAAACTACATGTTTCTGGATTTCTAACAGGGCAAAGTAATTGTATTTTCCCAACACAGTACAGCAGCATGTCTATACCTTGCTTAGGCACAGTCCTTCCTTAGTAGTACATAGGCTAGAATTAATCACAAAAGGTAGAACAAAATAATAGACTGTGTTCAGTGATTATCACTTTCCTTATATCTCATGACTTTTCTAGCCTCAAGACATGAATGGCAGAAAACAAATGATCTCATCCTGAGAGCTGCTAACCTGTCTGCCCTTCCCCACCCACCCTTCACAGCATCTTTGGCTGTCCCTTGGCAAGTGCTTCACATTTACTTTCTGGGACTTTCTAATTCTGTTGAAAATACTAATACTCTGTTGATCTGGCACACAGCCTCTTACTCCCTGTCATTTCCAAAACCATCTCAACTCTTGTGTGGTGTTATGACATCAAAATACAGGAACAAGTTTGTAAAAA